>JBBMOL010000037.1:5342500-5915020 GCA_037954665.1 Laguncularia racemosa
TTGTAATCCAATTTGTTGGTTTATCAATCTTAACACCAAATGATGTTGTGCTCAATGGAATTAAGCACACCACATAAGATCAAATGAGATTCCAAATCACTAATCAACACAAAATGGACGTGAAGTCCTTACAATAAGGAAATGTCACGCAAATGATGAAAGGCAATTATGAGACAATATCAAGGATACGATTCCAATTAAATTGATAACAATATATGGATGGAATTAGATTTACAATTGATGCCAAAATCAGAACCAAGAACTAACCCTAATCAATACTAGATATTACACACTAGTTATAAAAAGGAAAATCAACTTAGGAATTAATATTACTCATAATTCCTTAGGTTGCAACTTGCCACAATTCCAAGAATGAAATTGATAAGAGTCCTTATGAAAATTTAGGATGAACCCTAATTTCTCATGAAATTTGCAACAAATAAGTGTATTCTTTCCTTCCCTAAAACCTTACTTAAGTAAGTATTTATATTTGCTCCCTTTAGGGTTAAAATGGCTGAAAAATTACAACTATGCCACTAAAGAGTGGCTGGTCCTAAAATACAAAATACAACCAAATAAAATGTTCTAAAAACTTACAAAATAAATGGTTCAAGGAAAATAACAAAATACAAAAATAGTCTTCACAAGCCGATTCTTCAAATCAATTTGTTAGTCCAACTCATCTTCGGTTTAGGTCCGTCCATGGATAACCCACAAGCTAAGTCTTAGTGAGTTTGTCTATTGCCTTGTAAAGCCCCATAAGTGTGCCTGTTAGAATACACAATACATAAGAAATAGAAAAGAGGTTAGTAAACAAATAATTCCAGGGTTGAGTTGTTAAAAAATAACTCTCATCACCAAGATTTAAAATCCTTTGATTCTTGCCCTAATGATAAGTCTTGTAGGATTTTGATTCCTATCACATAGGATAAATTAAAAAAATTTATTTGATTTAAGCTAGAGGGATATTAGGCCGCCTCACTTCTTGCATTGGTGTCCTACAGTACTGGGGGGAAGAAAGTAGGTATGAAGGTGAGTGTATGTAGAAATAGATATGTCTAGCATTAGTCTTTTGACATAGAGGAATATATAATTCATATATTGTCCTATTTTTACTATGGGATCACTATTATTGTTTTTGGGTTATGAGATTTATCTCCTTTTACATAGATTAATTTTTCTCTATTTATCTATTAGGATGCTGGGTAAGAAGGAAAGGTAGATCATAATTTTTTCTATTTTATAAAATGATAGTACCTTTGGATAAAATATTATGGGATGGATATAATGGCATCAATATAAATATTCATAACGTTAACTTGTCAACGTAAGTTTAATATAACAATTGGATTTTTGGTAATAATTTAATCTACTTTCTCAAAGTACTCTGATGGAGTATTTATCATCATCACCGGACTAAAATAAGTTTGGAAGCACCGCTACAACACCAAACCTCATCACCTCCTCAGGGATAAATTAAGCTACAACCAACAATAAAGATGCCAAATCTCAACAATAGTGCACGAACCAAGCAGGATTAAACCAATTGATCCTTGATGCAAAAACAAACAAACAAACACCTGATTAATTTTTTTTTTTTTGAATTGAAAGTAACAATAGATTGGGTTTGAAGTTCCCAAACAATGAAATCTTTAAATACAAAACATATAAGAACTTCAAGATTTGAAAAAGAAAACTAGTTGGTAAATCCACTTGTTTTTAATTAGAAAAAGGGTTTTCATAAATTTAAATTAGGGAGAAAGTTGAAATAAGAGATATCATGGATAGATTAGAGATTAGAGTGAACATCCATGAAGAGACAATAAATGATACTGAAAAAATTATGGTGTTGAATTCTCAACTACCAAAAAGTTGAGCTAGTTTTTGTATACGATGGCTTAATAGCATGGTGTTGACTAGTATCGTTATGTAAATTCACATTTTTTCATTTATATACAATTATATTTATTAAATAGTTAATATAAACTAAGACCAAGGTTAAATGAGTAAATAGATAAAATAAATGGGGGAAATTGGTCATTTCATGGTCAAGATATATAAGCCACTCGAGCTAGTGCCTCTTTCTTTTACTTCATTTGTACAGTTTCAACTTAAAAAACAAACCAAAGACCCTCTTAGAGACTCACAAGGCAACTTAGTGAGCATCCCCGAGATCAACCCTTTTTCAAAAGGTAAGGATTTTAATCATCAAGGTGTTTATTTCTAATGATGGATTCATAGATCTAAAGTTTAATTGGTGATATGTGATAGCGTGCAGAATAAGAATGAGGCAAAAAGGATGTAGAATCAAGCGAATGGAGGGTTTCAATCATAATCTAAAATAAGAGAGTGTACAAATTCTATATAGTACATTAGAATTCATAGATTAAGTGATTAATTAGACTTAGAATCATAGAATTATGGTTGAGGATCAAATTGGAGAAGAGAAAAAGGGTTTTCATGATGAATAGTGTAATATATGGTTAGATACATGCTTGTGTACCTGCCCATGTCAAGCATGAGTATATATAGAGAGATACACGGTTGGTAGACATGCCTGTGTACTTAGGTGTGTCAAAGGATGAAAATTCATAGAAGGTACATAGCTACCTTATATAATCATGTACTTAACCATGTCAAAGTACAAGGCCAATTATATGATCATGTACTTGGTGTGCTAAAATGGTAATTTTCCACATAGAGATACATAACCACTAGCATGACCATGCTTTAGCCCATGTTCTTTTGCACAGTCTCTTACATGACCGTGTTGTTCAGGAGCACCTCCCATTTGATTCTATTTCATTATATTTCAATTCTAAATTATGAATTAAGTATAACCAGACATTAGGGAAGGAAATTTTAAAATTAGGATAAGAAACTCACCAACTAATAAATCTAGATTAATTATAGAATAGAACTAAATTTAGTTCTTTATACTTAAATGAGTCTACATTCTTTTCTTAGAGATGTAAGAGACTACAGTGGGAGCACTTCTCTAGTTTCATGTTTACTTTATTTTGTTAGTTGTGTTTGTTAGGTAGTTGTTTAATAAATTGCATGTAGTTTAATGATTTTAAAGGTTATATGAAATTAAATGTGTATGTTGCTCGTGCTTGGCTTTGCTTAGGGGGCCATAGTGGCAGATCCTTAGGGGGCACCTCGATGATTAGTATATCGTATTATCCCTATTAGAGCCATGTATCAAAATGATTGAGGTAGATTAAGGCTAGACAAGGCCCATAGTGGTAGTTCTCATTTAAGGTTATATATATGTAAATATTGTATGTGTATTGGGGTTATGAGTGCCCCTATGTTATATGTTGATTAATTGAAGATAAATAAATTTATGACTTAATGTGCATGATTTTTGCATTTATGCATGTGGATATTGTCATTTGAATAGCATATGCATGTCTCTATGGTATTCATGTACTAGGCATTAGCTCACCTCGTTTATGGAATTTTTTTCAGGGTATATCAGATTTTAGGAGTTAGTTCAATGCTAGAGTATCAAGATATATAATAAATCAGGTTGTTATGTGAAACTTTGTGAGTAAGTTAAATTTGGTTTTAGATTATCTTGAAGATTTTAGAATTTTGTGTATTGATAAATAAAGAGGAGATATATATTTGTGATATTTGAGAACTTGATAATTCATTTTATACTATGGAGATATAAAGATATTGCAATGTTAAACAGGTTAAGATCCTTAATGTGTCATTATTTAGTAATGACACAAGGGAAGTTGTGATGTCCTAGGTTCTAAGGTGTTAGACATTGCAATTTTAAATAGGTTAAGAGCTTTAGCATGTCATTATTTAGTAATGACATGTGGCAGGTTGTGACGTTCTAGGTTTTAGGGTGTTACAACTTAAATAGCATCAGAACTTGGGTTATGATTAATAGAATGTAGGTCTACTAGGTTTATGTTAAATAGAATATAGGCTTGTAATAATAGAACTTAAGTATAGGATTTATTAGAGTTTATGTTCATGATTAGGATGCTTAGGTTAAGGAGCATTGGAACTTAGGTTTATAATCTGTAAGAATAATGTTTATAATCAATAGAGTATATGTTATAAGACTTTAGAAAACATATGAGCTCAATGTAACACAAATTTGTCGGGTGACAAGATATGAAGAGAGTGGATACAAATAGGGGCTCGATGTAATTGTGAAATAATTAGTATTTTATTTTGTTTTTATATACGTTGTTTCCTTTTGAGCTTAATTTTTTACTTTTTTTTTGTGTGTATTGTCTTTTATTACTTTCTATTTTATCCTATAATTTACCTTTTTTCTTTATATGTTTATTTCACTCTTTTTCTTTGTAGAATGCATAATAAATAAAGCTGGTATATATATATATATATATATATATATATATATATATATATATATATATATATATATATATATATTGTATGGAATAAACTAATAAAAGATATTAACCCTTATCCTATATATGATATGAATCAAATCTTATCTTATATAGGATATATATATTATATATATATAAAAAAGGTAATCTAATTGCTAGGAAATAAATACCTTAGTCATAACTTACAAGTGATAATTAAAACGTAGTCATAAAAGCACACTCAAACATGATTGACCAAGAAAGAGTTGACTTGCAAAATCACAACTTATGAAACTAATAGATGATAAAGTAAAAAAAGAAAAAAAGTGGTTAACCATGATAACCCCCAAGTTAATTGAAATATCTAATATATTCACAAACTCAGTACATTGCCAAATTATTATTATAAATTTCTATTAAAAAAATGGTCTCAATCACCTCCCCTAAAGACGGTAATGCTTTACGATAAAATAAAGGTAATATATAATAATAACAGTACCAATAGCAATATTAATAGTTATTGTAAGTTTGGCTCAAAAAATGAAATAACTATCTCATTACACTCCTATAATGAGGTTAATTGTCAATAATGATAAAAATAAAATTTAAATTAAGAGTCACTAACAGTCATAATCACTTTAATTAACTATGAAAAGATGACAATAGATATATATATATATATATACATATAGAAATAGACAAAATTTTAAACTATAAATATAAAAGTGGTTAACCATAACACTTTCACGTTGACCACAACATTCAAAATATTTGTAAATTTATTAAGAATATTAAAAGAAAATCATAACAAAAAAGGAAAACTATTACAAATTCCAAAAATGAGTATACATTTGCCTTCATTACATTCCTCTAATGTCACGCCCTAAAAGGGGCTCTAGAAGTCTTCACTAAAATTATCATAGCACGTGTACACCTTTTACACAATAATCGTCTTATAAGTCAGAGATCGTAAGATTCTAAATAAATAATTTCATTTATAACTAATCATAGTACATGTAATTGGATAATAAAATACAACTATGGATCTCATATCCCATGGTCAACCATGATTGCAGAGAATTGGTATCCCTTACCAAATAGTAAAATAAGATAGATCCTAGGTTTCTCAATTTCAAATTCTATTTACATGGGGGTCCTAACATTTCATCTAAGTAAATCTATCCTTCATTATTCTTACTTTGTTGTTCTGGTCTTCCAAAACTCTCAATACTTCACATCTTATCCCATCTCGAGCTTTCATAATCGCTACTTGCAAAAGAGTCCGTGAGGGGGTGAGCACACTATGACTCAGTGAATGGGATGGTAACACTTTCAATGCTATATACACATAAGCAAATTCAAATCAAATTATCAAATATATACTATGCATGAGCAACCATATGAATGCAGTATCTTACGTGGTTTTTCGGTAACCGATGTGAAGTTTAGGGTTTATGCCCCTCTTGACCTTAGGTTAGGGATTTCGAAGCCATCATTAGTGCCTAGGTCATTACCCGGTTTATTTATCTTATCACTTTGCTAATTATGATATCTTCTTAACTCAACAGTAAACATTCGCGTGCCTCTCTGCACTAGAAAGAGCAAAACCCTCAAGGATTGATCGGCTCGGAACCGTCAAGGTGCGACAATCCCCTAATCACTTAGTTTGCACTTGGCAAAATAGTAATCCTCTTGATTACCCTAATGAGCCATATAGCAATGATGGCCTTTAATCTCATGCAATGTCTCATGGAAATGCATGTTTTTTTTTCAGCTCTACTTCCTTAATTAATTGATTTAAAGTGACCAGATAACATATACAATCACAATCAATTCTCATTTAAGCTAATGAAGTAACTATAAAGCATTTCGTTTCACACTTACCACAACAAACAAAGATCATGCCTTTCTTATCACACAAAATAGATACTGAACCTAGACCCTACGGATGTAGACTTATCTAGCCTTACAACAGGTTAAATTAACTCGACACCTCTTTGTGCCATTTCTTTTAAATGTCAAACCAATCACTCGGGGTTGATTTACAATCATCATTCTGATACTTTTGTGTCATCACACTTCTCAAATGCGCTGTCATTCTCACATCTAAAAGCCAATAAGGTCGTCTTGTATTTCCTTTTTGATGTCCTCAAGACATTTGTGTATAACCTCTTAAGTACGTAAGGGAAAGTGTCTAGTAAATTGTCCTTAATTAAATATGCGTCATGAAAATATATATATATATATATATATATATATATTTTCATGACGCATATTTAATTAAGGACAATTTACTAGACACTTTCCCTTACGTACTTAAGAGGGCAAGAAAATACGATCGTTAAGTTGTAAAATCAAGATTTCACTCACGATTTGTATGATTGGGTTCATGAGTGTATTGTGTAGATATAACAGGAAAATAAGTTTGCTTAGGTTTATATATACATTCAGGAACCGACTCTGATATGTATACATAATGACATCTATAGACCCTATTCCAACTGAGCATACCTACTTGGTAGCTCTAGAAGGAAAAGCTAGGTTTCTATGTTTTGGTTTGATTTGGAAGAAAATAATTTTAAATCATGGGTTAGGCTTGTGGTTATAGCACTAACAATATGGTGCTAGGTGCTATCATTAAGGTAACGACATCCAGACCCTCAAACTATACCATTCACTATATTCTTTATGACTTTTTCCTTGACTCATCAATCCCCACTATGACTCAACTCAGCAATAATCACATTAAATTGCAAACACAACAAACGGCAATTTCACATGCATAGCAATCAACATACAACATAACATGGTAGCATATCATTAAGTTTCCCACTCACCTGTTTAAGGTCGTCATAGTCCTAGCTGTCATTAGGTGATTTTGATGTGTAGTCCCTTCTCCGAGTATGGTATTGAAGGGTTAACGATAGTGACTCCACACAATTTCCGTTGGATTTCTCGATCTCTCGTTAACTCCTATTTCTTTTCAAACTTCCCGATGCCTTTCCCCACACTCACATACACAATCAGCTCACCGATGGCACGCACTCACTTCCAGGCCTTCCCTTCTTAACTTGATTACTTAATCAAGTTGCTTGGGCTACTGCTATTACATCAATGACACCTCTTTTCCTACTTAATTTTACACACAGATACATTTGCTTTCTTCATACAATTCCCTCTTCCTCCTCGGTTTGACCTTTCTATTCTTTCTTCTCTCCTTTGTTGACATCTTCACCTATAAGGTTTCCCATCCTCTCTACCGATCTCCATCCTCACTCACGCTTCCATCACCATACATACACTAGCCATTCCCACACACCACATACATACACCAACATACTTCTATCCATAGACATACACACTCCATATACCACGCATGTACCTATATGTACATACACACAATCATACCACATACCTAATTACACACACACACAACTGCACTTTATTATCCCCTTTCTCCTCAAGTCCACACACACACACGTACTGTTAGTGCCTATACACATACACACTTCATTCACTTCTCACATCACCAACACATATATACACACATACCCCACATGCACCTCACACTCCAAATATGTACACATACACACATGCTTCGCATACACCTCACACCCTCAATACATACTTACCCTCATACTTCACACATATTATACACCTCCCATATACATACTCACATACCTACACCACGCACCATCTCTTACACATACATGGGTACCCACACCACATGCCATCTCATACACTTACACACATACTCTATATACACCTTACACCACCAATAAACCCGTATCCAGATACTTCGCACACATTACATTCACCTTCCATACCCACACACACATGTTCACACACCACACATCATCTCATACTCATACATACATATCCCACATACACTATCCTCAACTTCCATACTTACACACATATGTCCATACACCATACACCATTTCACACACATACATACATACCCACACACACCACTCCTTCCATATACATATACACACATGCTACATACTCTACACACCATCCATATACACACTAGTACTGCACACCCCACACCTTCCATACGCTTATACACACACTCCACACACCAATATACATACACATGCCGCATATACCACATACACATCATGCACATATGCACATACTCACAAGCATTACACACACATGGTTCCTCCTTCCTTACACATACACACACCTTCACATCGCACTATCATATACCTATACACACATCCTTACACACACTACACACCATCTGATAGGAATAAAAATCTAACAAGACCTATCATTAGGGCAAGAATTAAAGGAATTCAAATCTTGATGTTGAGGGCCCATTTTGAGCAGATCGACCCCGGAATTATTTATATATTAACCTCTTTTCTATTATTCTTGTATTGTGTTTTCCAACAGGCACACTTATCATATTCTATAGGGCAATGGACAAACTCCCTCAGACTCAGCTTGTGGGTTATCCATGGACCGACCTGAATCGGCGATGAGTTGGGCCGATGGATCTTATAGAAGACCGGCATCTTGAAGACCATTTCTTTTATATATTTATTCTTTTATGAACTATTTTGGTTGTATTTTGGTTTTGGGACACTTTTATTTCTTTGTAACTTTCATATAGGGTTAGCCACCTTAAAAGTGGCAAACTTGTAATTTTGTGCACTTTTTAACCCTAGGAGTAGCAAGTATAAATACTTGCTTAAGAGAGGATTTGGAGGCTTATTTTGCAGATTATACACTTCACTTTTTCGTGAGAGGGCTTAGGGTTTTCCTAATTCCAAATTCTCTTAGCAATTTCAATCCCAAGAAGTTGAAATTGTGGCGAGTGCAATAAGGAGAAATCATGAGTAATATCAGTTCCTTATTGTTGTTATCCATTTCATCACTAGTGTGTCATATCTAGGGTTGATTTGGATGTTCTTGGACTTGTTTTAATTCGCAATTCGTGATCAATAGCTTGTTATAGGATTGATTGTGTTGATATATGATATCATTCTCTTCATCGTGACTTGAATTGGATAGTTAAAGGAAGGGATTGGAATTTGCGGTTTGACCCATTTGTTTTCTTGATTTGATTCACGTGGGTTTCAATTATAATTGTTATTATTTGATGAAGATTACTTGTTTGGATTGATAATAGCAATTGGAGCTCTTTGGATTTCATTCCATTTCCTTTAGGATTTCCGCATTTACCTAGTCAAGTGAACTGGTTTTTGTGTGTGTGAATTGAGGAGTTTTCCTTGATTCCTTTGATTGTGCTTAAGCTTGGAATTAGGCACATCACCATCACCCACACTTACACACATTCCATATACATCACACCCACCTTCCATATCCGAACCACATGCCATTTCAATACACATACACACATACTCACACACTACACACTCGCCTCCTCCTTTCCCACATATACACACACATTCCTACATACACACCACCCACCATCATATACACCCATCTTCACGTACACTATACACCTTCATTTACACACACATACTCATCCTACGTTCCGCACACCACCACACACACTCACACATACGCCCTTTTCTCATTTTCTTCCCTCACTTGCCTTCGTAGTTGCTGTCGTCGTTATAGTCAATGTTGCTGCTACTGTTGGGGTCACCATTGCTGTTGCGATTAGGGTTGTCATTGCTACTACTATTGGGTTCGTCGTTGCCATTATTGTTGTTGCCGTCCTCCTCTTTTGTTCGCTGGAACCAAGCTGCTGCTAGGACTCGTTAACGTTATTGTTGCCACCTTCCCTCGCACACAACACGCACCCAGCCACCCACTATGAGCCTCTTTTAGCAACCACCAACTAGAGCATCTATAGCCATATCATCATTGTTTCCGATCGGTGAACCTCGCCTAGACTCTGTCCATCGTTGCTGTTGTCGCTGGTGTGGTTCATTGTGGTTGCCGTTGTTTGTTGTAGTCATGGTCATCGTTGTGGCTACTGTTGGGGTTGCTGTCGTTGTGGTCGTCGTTTGGGTAGTCATTATCTTCTCTAAGTCGTTTGCTGTCACCATGGTTGCCATCGCCGCTGGAAGCACGTGATCATGCACACCAATGTCCTAACCTCCACACGTGGCTTCTTCTTCTGACTCGATGATGACGATATGAAGGGAAGGAAGGGAGATATGGGGAAGGATGAGAAGGAAGAAGAAGGAAAGGTAGGGATGCGGGGTAAGGAAGGGTAGGGGAGGGAGACGCCACGCGGGAGAAAACGAAGAGGAAGAAGAAAAGAAAAGGAAGAAGAAGTGAAGGAGACAAAAGAGGGAAGAAGAAGAAGAAAGAAAAGAAAAGGAAGGGAAGGACTGTGGGGAGGCAGATGGGATGTGATGGGGATGTGACTTTTTCTTCTTTTTTTTTGTGTATATATATATTTATATTATTTTATATATTATATTTTATATTATAATGTTCCTATTCATTATTTTACTCACATACGAGAATATCTTTAAATTTTGCTTTTTTAGCGTTTTATCATGAAATCTTACATCTAAGCTAATCTAATTATCCTGAATATAAATATTTACTATAAATTTACATTTAAAATTCCTAGATCTATAATTTAAAGTAATTTCATTATTTAACCCAATATTGCTTGAAAATTATGTTTTAGAGAATTTATTATTTTAATTTAATTTACTCGAACTAAAGGACTTACAATTATTTTATTCAGTAATATATTTCATATAATTCAATTTGTTAAGTTCGTTATCTTCTTTTCTTTGCCCAAGATTATTCCTTCTAATTGTTTTATTTTTAAAACCTATTATTATCGCAAGATATTAAAATAATATTTATGCATCACAATATTTGAATTTTTGTTGTACGTTTCTCGAAGTTTTTAATGTTGCAAAATTGTTTCTCTCACTACCCCAAATTAGAAGTATTTATAATTTTATTTATTTTCTTTAAATGTTCATATAGTTTTTCAAAATTTCTAGGACTTTACATCCAAAATGGAAATGTTAAAATAGTGATAATAAATAATGACCATGTTGATTATAGAACAGTTCTACAAGTTAAGTAACTATCTTATTATACCTTGTAGTAGTAATAATAATAAAAAAAAAAAGTCATGATAGCGATAATAGCAATAAATAACTAAATATGTAATGCAAATATATGCATTATATAAGCTTATATTTATAATATTTATAAAAAGGAAAGAACGAAAGCATATAATTAGTTATAATAAGCAATTATAGGACAAAAGAAAATGATATTAAAAGATTTTATTAGCATGTATATAAGTGAAAAAGGAGTAGTGAATTCATATGTTTTGTTCTCTTGTCAATTATGTGTCATGTTGTGTCATTTCATATTGAGTCATGTTGTGTATCATCGTGTCATGTTTTGTCGTATTGTGTCTTATCATGTCATGTTCAATTGTGTCATAGCGTATGTGCCATGTTTGGATTCGACTTTCTTACTTTTATAAATATATATGCAAAGTTGCATGAAACACCATTAAATAAATAAATAAATAAATGAAATATGTTTCTATATGCCATGTATATATATATATATATATATAACAAATGATAGTGATACCAATAATAATAATAACGATGAACATAATATTAAAAGTAATAAAACAATAATAACAATAAACTTAATAAACTTATAATAGCAATGTTAGTAATATATAATACATAACAAAAGAAAAAGCGTATATAAATCTAAATATAATAAATAACCTTAAATACATAAATAAATAATTTAATAAAAGAAACTTATAATAACCTTATGTAATTAGTATATCTCAATAGAGAATTAGGTATAAAAATCTCACATGAATCACATTAAAAAGATCCTCTCACGACTTGACAAAAATAAAAATTAATATATAATATTAGATTATAAAATAAATACATAGTATATGAGAGAGTGATTATAAGCCTAAAATGGAATACACAAATTGAATTTATTGGCAAAATATGAAATAGTTGTGGTATAAAATAACATTACATATATGTATAATTACTTACATCTTGACAACTTCTCACTAGGTTAATAGCAACTAACAAGTGACATTTAATGAAGAAACAAATTAAATTTACTAATAGAAAATGACAACTATTGATACGAAATCTGTTTGCTCTAATACCAAACTGATACGAAATAGGTTTGCTCTGATACCAAACTGATACGAACCACACCAACGTGTGACGAAACCCAATACCAATACGTTCGGAATTGCTACCCAAGATGCCAAACAATCGAGTGGAAACCGCGACCCGTTGCCTATAAGGGAGGCAAGAACCTTGATATATTATGTAGACGCTACAATCGGGATGAAATACCGATTGATAAGTCGAGATGAACGCCACGGAAGAAAATCCGATAAGTTCTAGAGTAATTCTTTAAAGAACCAAGAGAGGAATTCTCTCAAAAGTGTTTTCAAACTTGTATGTTGTATATTCTATCTTCCATCTATTCTAAACCCTAGGAGCTTTATATTAGGGTTTACAATTCGTAACAATAATGGCCCAAAACGACATAACTTCATTAAGTTGCGGAAAAATAAAAAAACAGAGATGTAAAGGTCGGCGGCTTTGAGCCGGCGTAGAGCTTATACACGACCGTGGACTTTTAGTCGTGTATCTTTCTGTGGAAATTCTTGACACCAAACACGGCCGTGCCTTTGAACCGTGTATACGACCGTGTATGATTCTGTGTAACCTCCAGACTCCTACACGGCCGTGCCTTGTAAAGACATGCTGATAGGAATCAAAATCCGACAAGACTTATCATTAGGGTAAGAACTAAAGGATTTCGAATCTTGGCGATGAGGACGCATTTTGAGCAAATCGACCCTGAAATTATTTGTTTACTAACCTCTTTTATCTTATTCATGTATTTTATATTCCAACAGGAATAATTATCATGCTTTACAGGGCAATGGACAAACTCACTCAAACTCAGCTTGTGGGTTATCCATGGACCGACCTGAACCGGCGATGAGCTGAGCCGATGGATCCTATAGAAGACCGGCATCATGAAGACCATTTATTTTATATATTTCTTCTTTTATGAACTATTTTAGTTGTATTTTGGTTTTGGGACACTTTTATTTTCTTGTAATTTTCATTTAGGGTTAGCTACCTTAAAAGTGGCAAACTTGTAATTTTGAGCACTTTTTAACCCTAGGAGTAGCAAGTATAAATACTTGCTTAAGAGAGGGTTTGAAGGCTTATCATTTTGCAGATTATACACTTCCTTTCACGTGAGAATTAGGGTTCATACCTTGGTTCCAAACTCTTATCAATTTCAATCCCAAGAGTTGAAATTGTGGCGAGTGTAACATCTTGAAATTGTGAGTTATATTAATTTCATTTTGTTGTGATTTCTTTTCTTCTCTAGTGTGTCATATCTAGGGTTGAATTGAGATATTTCTTGGTCAGAAATACTTTTTATTGTTCACGAATTCTTGTTCTTATTTGAAGTATTTATCAATTATATTTGGTTCATCATTGAAAATTTCCTTAGGAAACGTGTTCTTCACTATTTGAGAGGGATTATTTTTGTTACGGTTTTTCTTTTGTCATTTGAGGTTTATTTGCGTGGATTATATGAAATTAAGAGGTTGTTAGAAGGTATTATCAGTGTGGTATTCTAATTATATTGTTGGACATTTGGAATTCATCATATCTTCACTTGGTTCACGTCATTTTGCCCTTATTTTTTGATCCGATTTTGCCTTGACTTGAGATAGTTTTTCTTAAGTCTTTTGAATGTGCTTGCAAGTGTGTTTAGGCACATCATCTTTTTGGTATCAGAGCTATATCATATTTGGGTTTAAGATTCAAACACATCATAATTGAAGAATTGGTTAAATTCATTGGAAATTGACGACATTGTTCATGTGATAGAGACTAGTTTGATTGACATTGTTGGATTGTCTTTCAATTTTTTTTTATATGTGCTTAGTATTAGATTTGAGCACATCATCTTTTTGGTATCAGAGCTCTTGTTGAGAGAAGGGAATTGGTTTCATTTGATTTCGTGGAGTTAATCATCCATTAGGATTGATCTAGTGGAAACCACAATTGTATTGATTGTTGTGGCTTTGAGTTTGTGAAATTACCTTGTCTTGGAGTTTAATTTGCTGTTTGTAGAGTTGGTTTGGGAAGGTTGTTGCATCATTTTGTGATCACTAATTTTCATGGAAGGGCAGAAGTATCAAGTGTTGTTTAATTCAATAATTTTTGGAACTTGCAAAACTTACCAAAATCCTTGCCGTGGCTTGTTGTGGCATGGAGGAGGATGTGTAACTTGTTGTTTTGATTTCCATTATGTAATTCTGAATTGGAGAAGTGCAATTTGCAGATTACATTAAGTTTGATTAGTAAGGAATTATTTGAATTCAAAACATATGCAATTAAGTTGTGGGAGTTAATGATTGCTATTTGAATTTGAATTCATTGTTACCAATTGAGGAAGGCTTGCAATAAGTGAAGTTATTTGAATTTGAAATTGAAAGTTGCTGCCTATAGTGGGATTCAGAATTCTTTTTGGGAAAGCTACTTATTAATCTTTTGTTTTCATTATTTTCCATGGAAGTTGAAGTCTACTTGTAATCAATATTCACCTTGTTGTTGCCGTGGAAGTGACACATCTTAATTGTTGTTGTTGCTTGTGTGTTGCTGTGGAGTGAATTTTTGGAGATTAAAGTTTGTTGCACCGTGATCTTAAAAGAAGTGGGGAACATTGTTCACGTGTGGATTGAGTTGAATTCCACAATGTCTAGTGAAATGCTTCAATATGCTAATGTATTGCGATGCTCATTAAGTACATTTGCTAGTAAGGAGGAAGAACAAAGGGAAAATTTGTTCCACACCTCTTGTAGGATATAGGGAAATTTGTGTGTCCTTATAATAGATGGTGGTAGTTGTACTAATGTAGTAGCTGCATCTTTGGTATCGAAGCTAAAGCTTTCAACTATTCCACATCCTAAACCTTATAAACTACATTGGCTTAATGATCAAGGAAGTCTGTATGTTACTCAAAGAGCTAGGGTACCCTTTAGTATAGGGGACAAGTATTGTGATGAAATTGGGTGTGATATCTTGCGTATGTGTGCATCCCATATTTTGCTTGGCAAGCCTTGGTTATATGATAGGAGGGTCTTACATGATGGCTTCAGAAATACATATTTGTTCCAAAAGGAGGGCAAACGAATTCTTCTGAATCCTATGCCACCTTCAGAGGTCCATAATGTTCAGCAACAGATTAATCGACCTTTAGAAGATCTTGTTGATCATAGTCAGATGAGCAGACCACCAAAGAGCTAAACTGTTCAGAGACAGTTATGTTCACCTTCAGATATTTCAGAAGGTAATGAGCAGTTGGGCCAACCATTAGAAGACCATGAGGATCAGCATCATATAGATGAGTTAGAAAAAGAGGAAAAAAAATCAATGGAATGGGTTAAGACAGGGGAGACATCAATAGATAATGAGTCCTTGTTTGTGTTGTAGATGAGATACATCCTAGAAATGGAGGAGAGAAAACAATCACCTACTATGGTATTTCAGATATTGGGATTCTGTAGAGATACTTCTTTAGATGGATTGCTTTTAGAAAATAGAGTCTCTATTGCATTTGATCTGCCAGATTTGAGGACAAATCTTTTTGAGGCCCGAGGAGATGATAGGAATCAAAATCCGACAAGACTTATCATTAGGGCATGAACTAAAGGATTTCGAATCTTGGCGATGAGGACCCATTTTGAGCAAATCGACCCTGGAATTATTCGTTTACTAACCTCTTTTATCTTATTCATGTATTTTATATTCCAACAGGAATACTTATCATGCTTTATAGGGCAATGGACAAACTCACTCAAACTCAGCTTGTGGGTTATCCATGGACCGACCTGAACCGGCGATGAGCTGAGCCGATGGATCCTATAGAAGACCGGCATCATGAAGACCATTTATTTTATATATTTCTTCTTTTATGAACTATTTTATTTGTATTTTGGTTTTGGGACACTTTTATTTCCTTGTAATTTTCATTTAGGGTTAGCTACCTTGAAAGTGGCAAACTTGTAATTTTGAGCACTTTTTAACCCTAAGAGTAGCAAGTATAAATACTTGCTTAAGAGAGGGTTTGAAGGCTTATCATTTTGCAGATTATACACTTCCTTTCACGTGAGAATTAGGCTTCATACCTTGGTTCCAAACTCTTATCAATTTCAATCCCAAGAGTTGAAATTGTGACGAGTGTAACATCTTGAAATTGTGAGTTATATCAATTTCATTTTGTTGTGATTTCTTTTCTTCTCTAGTGTGTCATATCTAGGGTTGAATTGAGATATTTCTTGGTCAGAAATACTTCTTATTTTTCACGAATTCTTGTGCTTATTTGAAGTATTTATCAATTATATTTGGTTCATCTTTGAAAATTTCCCTAGGAAACGTGTTCTTCCTTATTTGAGAGGGATTATTTTTGTTACGGTTTTTCTTTTGTCATTTGAGGTTTATTTGCATGGATTATATGAAATTAAGAGGTTTTTAGAAGGTATTATCAGTGTGGTATTCTAATTTTATCATTGGACATTTGGAATTCATCATATCTTCACTTGGTTCACGTCATTTTGCCCTTATTTTTGGATCCGATTTTGCCTTGACTTGAGATAGTTTTTCTTAAGTCTTTTGAATGTGCTTTCAAGTGTGTTTAGGCACATCACACGCCCTCTTCAACCCGTATCCGTTATGACTTGTACAAGAGCAAGGGCATTCCCATGGTTGTTCTAGTTCTTTCCAACTTCATGATTGCTCCAATCCTTTTTGACTTCATGGACATCCTTTATCAACCCGTTAAGTGCTTCCTTTAATCGTTTTGCTCGAGTTCTTGTGATCGGTCCAGGTGGCACTTCAAGAGGATCCACATTCCATCTTCTGGCTTGGCTCCCATCATGGCTCTCATCAACTATTATATTAAAGTGAGTAACAATTTAATGGAAAACTAGAACTATCTACAATAATAATAATTAACCACAAAGACAATTAGAAAATAGGTATATAAAGGATAATATATACATACACATACATAATATTCCTTAAAATGGTGAAAAAGTAAATAATGTAGTGAAAACTATAACAACTTCAACAATAATAAATCTAAGAATTGTATTTGAAGAAAAAAAATGAACACATCTATGATTATTAATTAAATAAATAAAATATTTATACACTAAAAGTTATAATAGTAACAACAATGACAATGAGGACAACAACAACAACATCAATAAATTTAAAGATAGTATGTATATGTAAAAAAGAAATTAAACATTTTTGTATACGTATTTATAACAAATAATTAACAAAATAAAACAAGTATATACTTAAAGTAAAGACAATGATAATGACAATGACTTCTCAAGATACCAAATACAACGCATTAAGAGTTGCAATAATACTAGTTTCACCAATCTTAAGATTTAAAGGAGGTCTTGGATGAAGTCTCCCACACACACACACACATAAAAGGAAAAGATAATAGTGGCGTTGGAAAATGAGTAAAGTTGTCAAAGCCTTAAGTATGTTGTTTTGAGAAGAGTTTAGAGATAATCTTAAGGAGAATTAAAAATGCATAGAAGAGTAACTAGAAGTGTGATTGGAGAAGGGATGTTATAGGATTGAATTTTTTATTATGAATTGCAAGACATGGAAAGGTAATTTATAAGTTATTGGAGAGTAGAATACAAATTTTGATTAGGGAAATAGAGAATTAAAGCATAATTGAGGAAAAGAATCTTTAGGATTTAATCATAGTCTAAAATTTCACATGTGCAAAAAAACAAAAAAAAAAAGAAAGAAATTATAGTATGAGTTGGATGGAATTATATTATAAATTTTTTTTTGGGAGATAATAGTTATAACATAGTGGTATTAAGAAAATGATCCAAATAAGCTTGGGCTTTTTCGGTTGGATGAATCAAAGGTTAAAAGTGAAACGAGTAATGGTTTGATTGAAGAATGGTCTTTAGAAATCTAAGAATCTTAATTAAATGAAAATATAAAATCTAAATGGTGAAGGAATCTTGGAGACTTAAATTTCAAATCGAGGATTTATGAAATAAATGGAATGAATGAAGGAAAATTTTGTGGATAAAAGTTGGATGGAAACATAAAATTATAGAATTATTTCTAGGAGATATTAGTTTAATTTAGTGGTATTAAGAAATTGATCCAAGTTTGAGGCATGCAAGTTAATAGTAGACAAAAGCATTAAAGTAGAATAAATATTGGTGTGATTGGAGAATAATTATAATCTAATTATTTATTATAATCTGAGTAACATAACAGAAGGCAACATAAAAGAAAAGTGCTAAGTAATTGAAGATTTATAGAAAATAATGGGAGAAATTAGTAGACAACAAGTAGGCATGTGTTGGAGAGATTTAGAATTAATTAGGAATGGATTAATGATGGGATAGACTATAGAATACGAAAGAGAAAATTTTAAAGTGGAGAAGTAATCAACTATCTTGAGGCTCAATGAGGGCAACCATATGATGAGAAGAAAGATATAAGGAGTTATGGAAAGAGATGAAGATCAAGTATTTAAGGTTATTTTAGTAATCACAAGAATTTCAAGAATGAATGTAATGACTTAAAATTTAAGAAAATTTATATTAAAATAAGTGAAATAACAATTACTTCTAGGCTAGGTAGCAATGATATCATTTCTGTAATTTTAAAATTTTGATAAAATACTAATAGTGGGAATAATAATAACAAATAAAAATAAATATATATCCATATATATGTAAATATACATATGTAAATTTATAATAAATGCAAAAAAAAAAAAAAGATAACTTGCTGTATTGTCTTATTCGTTCCCTCCCCTTCCATGGCAGATCAGAGCAATGCATCAGCAAAATCAAATCAGGCCAGCTTTCATTACATCGGCTGCTCCTAATCACGCCGCCCATCCCTATTGTCCCCTGTCCTATGCTTCTTCTATCCTTCCTTCCTTTCTTCTTTTTTTTTTTTTTATCTTGCTTATGCACTGTTCTACTTCGCCATCTCTCTATCGCCATCCTTGCGCCTCCGTTTCCCTTCTTCTTCTTCTTTTCCTTCCTTCTACTCTTCTTCTCATCTCCCCTGGACCATGATAGAATTCCCCCTCTCCACACAATCACACCCTTCCCAAATCGGAGTTACACGAACCCAGTTCTCTCAAGTTAGCTTACTACTTCCTCTCCTTCACTTGCTATAACCCCTTTGCTTCCACCGGGACAAGGTAAGGACCTGGAAATAAGGGACAACATCTGCAACAAAGATGAAGAAGAATACCAATCAATTTTGATCCTTATCTACATCACCGAGTTCAATCTCACCAAAAACCTAACCATCCCTCCTCTCTAAAATCGGTGGTGTCCTTCCATGAGAATGAAGAATCTGGAAGCTCCTAATCTAACCTAATCCCCCCTCCAGTATTGTCTAGTTTGAATTAGGAGCTGTAACATATGACTCGACCATCTGGCTGATCGTTTATGTGCTTAGAGGCAAGTTGCTATAATGTGGCTTGGAGGGTTAAAAGAGGAGGCTAAGGCAAGACCAGCCGACAAGGTAGTGGCCGTTGATGATCCTCGAAGTTGTGTGTGTCGGCAATCCTCTTCTCACCTTATATATATGTCAAAATTCTCCTCATTCTCTTTCTAGAATATAGTCCATCACTGAATTGTGACAACCACCAATCTTCCATCATGAACTGATTTTGCTTGACATGAATTGAATCCAGCCATAAGTGATAAGGAAATCTTGACCATCCATCATCCGTAATCCATACGATATCAAGTTGAATGTATAAGGGTATTGAATATTGTTTATAAATCTTCACCTGCTATTGACTCTCGCCTACCATCTATAGTTAGCTCAAAAGCCAAGGTTGCTAATGCAAGTGCACTCTTATGCCTCTTTCTCTATATCACTTTGCCGTTAATTGGATTCTTGAAATTTCTTGGACTAAACAACAATTGAAGCATCAAGACTACATGCTTGTCCTTCTTGTGATACACACTTTTGTCACTCCATTTCTTGCTTCTCGTATCACTCTTACTTATACCGGTTTCAAATAGCTGCTATTGCCGCAATGTCGAAGTGATTAGTTAAGGAAGAGCAGCAAACAATCTCGGTTTCTCAAGTTTTGTTTCACATCAGTTTGTGAGGTTTAAAGGGAAAACATGTAGTTTGCCTTCAACTGATGAGCTCTTTAGGTTTGAAGTAGAATCTAGATAGACTAATTCAACTCCAAAATTAGGAACTAATGGTAGAGCAGTTAAGATGATTCCTACAAGTGACGTAGTGAAGTGAAGATCCCCACCTAATATCAAAGTAGAGAAAGTAAATGGTACAACGCAGGCTATAAATGGAGCAAACATGGTTGAGAAAAGTAATACTTCATCTTTAGTGAATACTCCAAAAGTTAAGGGATATGATCTTTTCACACTTATGGAAGAGTTCAAAGTTCTGCCTTCAGATGAAGGATTCAATTAGGCAAATGAAAATTTAGTTCTTTAAAAAGGCGCATTGATGTTTGGTCTTTTGTTTTATCTTTGCATATACGGGTTTTGTTGGACATTGCTAAAGGCGCTTATATAGGAGACTTCATAGAGGAAAAGTAGAAAAGCAGATGGCAAAAGTCTGCCTCATGGCTTCGGGAGCAAGTGCTCTAGCTTGGTTAGACATTCTTTAAATTAGGGCAACTATCTTCCACAAGGTCTGATTTATTTCCACGCGAAGTTGTAGATGAACATGCTAAGTTATAGGATAGGGTTCCGGCCTTCTCACTAGTAACGAAGAGCTCTAGTAGACGTTTTTGCTTCCTCATTTTTGTTGGCTGGGAAGGAGACAAGCAGCAACGTCCAGGTGAAGGGAACCCTAATAAGCAGCAACATCTAAGTACTCTAAGCGAGCATGAAAGGAGGTGAGTAGCAAGGGGAAGAAAGCCAAGGAGGAGTGGTGTGTGTGTGTGAGCGTGTAGACTTAAGGAGAGGAGAGGGTTGCGAAGTGCAGCTATGTGTGTGTGTGTATATATAGGTGTATGTGTGGAGTGTGTGTGTATGGTGTGTATGTGGTGTTCGGTGTGTAGGAGATACGAAGTAGAAGAGGGAAAAGAATTGGGGAAAAAGGATTGGGAAATGAAGAAAAAGAAATGGAAAATGGAAGATGTCTAGGAAGAAGAAAAACATGGGGAATTAGAAGGAAAGATTTAAAATATATACATACATAAATGTAGGCTAGAGAAGAGTGAAAAGAAATGAGAAGAAGAAGTGAGAAAGTGGAGAAGTCCAAGGGTTTAAGGGAGTCTAGCAAGGAAGCAAGGGGGAAAGTTACGGGTAAGGGAGCCAAGAGGAAGAAGAGAATAGGAGAAAGGAGAGAAAGAGGGAAAGGTTAAGAAAAAGGTAGAAGATAGATTAAAGAGAAAAGGAGTTGAGAAAAGAGAAGAAGAGTGGAGATTGATGTGCAATGGGTAGGTAATCCGTGATGTGTGTGGTAATGAACTTTTTATTGTATGATTATATGAGGAGTGGGCATGTGTGTAAAGGATGGTCAATGTATGTATAGTGATGGAAATGTGAGTGGGGATGGAGACCGGTAGAGAGGATGAGAAACCTTATTAGTGGAGATGTTAACAAAGGAGAGAAGAAAGAAGGTGATACAAAACCTTTAGCAATTGCTAATTTTACAATTTGTCCTAAAGTAGTTATTGAAAGATATTAGAGACAAAATTGATAAATGAAAGGTTCAAAGTTGTTTCATGTAAAGGAGAGGCGAATTTGGAAATTTTCAAAAAAAAAAGAAAAGGAGAATAAGGAAAAGAGAGAAGAAAGAATGGAAAGGTGAAGTTGAGGAAGAAGAGGAATTGTGTGAAGGAGGTGAGTGTGTTTATGTGTGAAATTAAATGAGAAAAGAAGTGTCATCGATGTAGTAGCGGTGGCTCGAGTAGCTTGATTAAGTGTTCAAGCTGTAAAAAGACGTCCTGGAAATGCGGTGTGCCATTGGTGAAATGATTGTGTATGTGAGTGTAAGGAAAGGCATTGGAGAGTTTGAGAAGAGGAGTTAATGGGAGATCGAGAAATCCAATGGAAATTGCGTAGAGTCCCTGTAGCTAATCCTTTGATACTATGTTCGATGAGGGGACTACATGTCGAAATCACTTAATGACGATTAGGACTATGATGACCATAAATAGGTGAGTGGAAAACTATGCGATATGCTACAATGTTGTGTTTGATTGTGATATGTTCTGTGTATGTGTGTTTTCTTGCTTTGTCATTATCACAATTATTGTGGTTGATATTATTTTCAGAGTAAGTAATAGGAGCATATGTTTGACAAACTACCCTTTTGCACAAATTGTATTTATAAATCTATAGATATATGTATGTATATATATATATATCTTTATATGAATATAGTTGAGGATTTAAAAGGGTGCACATTTAGCTACCTTATTTGACTCTAGAATGCATAAAATTGAGCACTTGAGAGGTGAAATGACACAGAGGTGTCAAGGAATGATAATTGTAAATCAATCCCGAGTAGTTGATTTGACGTTTAAGTAAAATGGCATAGAGGTGTTGAAAAATGAGGACTGTAGCTCAAACCTAAGTGGTTGATTTGATGGTCAGGGAGATTTGAACTAGATTACACTATTATTTAACTAAAACTTTGCGTCTAGCTTAATTGTTTTTGTAACGACCTATAAGGGGCCTAATAGAATTTCTTGAAAATCGTCATATCACGTGTGCACCTGCAATATGAAAATCGCCTTGCAAGTCAGAGGTTACAAAACTCTAATTTAATAATCATTTCTCACCATAATTGATAGTACATATAATTAGTCATTATGAAAATAGCTATAGAAACCAAATATTACAATTCTCTAGAATAATAGAGAATTTGTATCCCCTACCAAATAGTAAAACCGGGTGATCTCAAAACTTACAAACACTAGTTTGAAAAAAAAAAAGTGTTGGAAAGTGGAAAAGTTTCAAAAACAAATAGCTTTATGAATTCTCATTCACTTATCCTAGACTTTCAACTATCTTCTAGTTCTTCAACTATCCATCAGGCTTGAGTTTGAAACACTCATCACTTTGATCCTAGCTTATTTCCTAACTTTGGAGTACCTTGCAAGATAAACTGTTGGGGGGGGGGGGGTGGTGAATAAACTATGGCTTAGTGTGTTCGTCCATCGCTACTACCGTTCAAGCAAGTTATCAAGCCTTAATTAGCACATCATGAAATCTATCTACATATGAAATGAATGTATCCATGGTGAATGCAAGAAACACTTTCACTAGAGTCCGAAACCATGAAAGGTATAAATCTACGTCATCTATACATCGATTGACCTCCATATTTACCCGCATAGAGAACCTAGCCTTACCTGGGAAGCTGTCTAAGGGCACGGTCCCCCAAACAAACTCGATGCTTACCCGTCGCCGAAAACAAAAATGCCCCCAAGGGCCAGTCTTGGTGAATTCCACACTAGACCATTCACCCTCAATCAAACAATATAGCCTCCATGGCCAAATCAGGTGATCCCTTATCAGGGCATCAGCTTGCAATCAAACTGATAACAATGCCTTATAGGCTATAAACAAGAGCTGTTCCAATCACTTTACCTTCAACAAAATCAATTTTGCTAAAATTACCATTGACAACATCGAGATTTTATAAACAGCAACTTCTAAGAGCACATGCTGGATTTTTTATACACCTTCCCAAAAATACATTAGAAAGGTTTAAAATTTTTCAAAAAGTCTTGAAATTTTAAAGCTTTAACATGCTTTAAAATTTCTTGGCAAAGGTTGAACACTCTTCGATTTGTTTTGTGTACCTGTTGAATCATAGACATGTAATGAGTAATCCGGTTATTTTGGCTAAGAATTTAAATTTACTAGTTTAATATGGTGACCAGATGGATGAGAGCATACAACGCAATTAGTCATTCTAGACAAACAATAGTAACCAACAAAACATCGCACAATTCGCAAGCAATAAGCTAATAGTAGATCATCTAAACTCCCTCACTTAGGCTTGAGTTGAGGATTGTAATAATCCTCCAGTATAGGCTGAGGATCTCCTGAAAATTCTAAACAAATAGACATAAGAGAAAATACATATAAAAGTAACTACAACTACAATATACTATTTTATTATCCCGATAAGAACCCCAAGTCTTATTAGAGTCTTTTAAAGTCTTTTAGGGTATCTTTTAATTATTTAGGTTCTTAATAGTTCAAGTTCAAGATCTCAAGACCATGTTCACAGTCTTTCATTTATAAATTGGTCCGTTGTCAAAGTCCATGCTTAGGTCTTCGTCACGGTAAGTCTTGTTCTCAAATGATGCCATGATACGGCAAATAAATGTCCAAGGTATATGTCCATGAGTATATCCATAAACATGTCCAAAATATGTGAAGAATATGTCCATGAATGTCCAAAATATGTTCATGGATTTTTAATAGGTCAAAAATAGTTATAGATGATCGTAAGCCTTCAAGATTCGAAATTAAAGTCTTAACATCCTTTCTTTGAACTTTTGTATTTATTAGGGGTTCAAAATATATCTAAACACTCACAAATACTCTAAATGAAAGAGAAATAGAGTAGTCTTACAAGGATAATGTTTGCTTGAAGTGGAATCACAATTGGAACCTACAACTTCTATAAAATAAGTGATATTAGAGTACGTAGATGAAGAGTATGCTACGAAAGAAACTTGGGTTAAGTGAGGATTATCTTAATCTAATGGACACCCTTTGAATACCTAAATTCGAGGTCCTATAATTTAGAAAATAGGTAAGATTAGTAGCTTCCTTAAGAGAGTTAAAGATAACTCAATCTCCTCGGAAGTTCTTACCTTGATACATGGCGTTGGGGGTTCTAAAGCTCTTATAAGTTTTAGAGATGTAAATGAAGTTAACTATGGTTGAAATTATCTAATTTATTAGAGGGATATTAGGTGTGTTTGATGGAAATTTGGTGGAAAAGTTTCTGAGCAATTGGCTTGTGAAAGGTGGGGGTAAATTTGCTTTTTACCTCCATTTTATACTAGTTAGGTTTTGGTGTTTTGTAATTAATTTTGAGTTTTGATTTGGCACACCTAAGGGGACAAGATTGGGCAGGTTTTAGAGAAATAATTGGCCTAAGGTCTCATAGGATAAGCTAGGGCATTAATGGCATAAGATAAGATAAGGTTAAGGTGGCAAAATCAGGTGGACTTGAAAGTACTAGAAGGGTGTAGACGATTTCAGCACCTTTTAGGAGGTTTCTTCAACTGATTTTTTTTTTCAGTTTTCGTTAACCTCCTTATCTTGGTAGTAGGTAAGATGGTTCCAAAGATAGAGTGAATTGGCTATTGCCGAGCTGGATCACGTGAAAAAAATGGCATTTTATTTATTTTTCTGAGGGCTCATCTCTTCGCAGTTTGCCAAGCCCTTTTACTAGGTAATCAAGTTATATCTAAAGTATAATGGGTTAAAATGTGGGTAAGATCTATTAACTATAGGATGAGATAGATTAAGAAAACTAAACCTTGGAAAAAATTGGAAAAATCATGTGTTTAGTGTATTTTATTGGGATCCGATTTTTATATGTCCATCTTTAAATTATTTTGTGTCTTTTTCTTAGGTTAGACAAGATAAAATAGGGTAGGATTGATATATGATCAGATGCAATGAATAGGGATCTTGACAAGACAAGACAAGATAAGGTAAGTGGAGAAGTTAGACTTGATCTCTTTGTGGTGTCTTGGAGAGGAAGTGTAGTTGGAGGAGTTTTGCCTTGATTTTCTCCTATTTCGTGTGTTATTGGGTAATTAAAGATGTAATATTGAATGAGGAAAAAAATTGCTTCAAATAGGATAAGATTTGGGAGTGGTTTCAACCTTAACCGCTTAGAAAGCTTTAAGACAAGGTTTAAGAGACTTCTGATTTCGATTAGGTTTTTCAATTGGGTTTGTTATTGATTTATGTTTATTTTTGCTGATCTATGTTTTAGGGTATTAATTCTCGTGATTATGATGAGATGGGATAGATTTAGGACATATTAGACTCAAGTCCATGCAAGTGTTTGTGAGTTGTCTAATTACATGTGGAAGGTTGACTTAAGTCGAATGGGAGTAGACTTTAGTCAATCGAGTTCGAGTTTTTAAATCTAATATTTATGGAATGTTTGGGGCTGAGTATCGGTCTTACATATGAAATTTGAAAAAAATGGAGTTTAGTCTATTAGGTGAAATATCGGGAATAAGATTAAATTCTCAAATAGGGAGTTTAGTGGAAATTAGCACAGTTAATGGTTTTCAACTGAACCTTTGATAAACTAAACTCATTGATTCCATCAAAAAAGACTATCATGTGAATCCTTGGTGTCTTGTTTACCAAGTCTTCCCTAAGTCAACTCGAGTCTTAGCTCTAAGGCTTTAAGTCTAATCAAGTCTTCCCAACGGTGTTGAATGGAAGACGTAAACTAGTGAGTCGGATAGAGTCAGTTGACTTAAGTTAACTTTTAATTCGACTAAGTTACTTTTGGTCAACTTATATTATCGAGTCTCCTCTAGCTCCTCATCCTTACTCAGGTTCTTTTGGAGCTAAATTCTGCATGTAACTTCTTATCTAATAGGATTTTCCAGAAATCCTTATTATGAGAATCCTTAAGAATCATAGATGACATTTGGGTTAAAATACTTGATATTTGATTTTGATTTCTAGGCCAAATCTATCAAGTATTCATACTTGTTTCTATTTTCCATAAGATACCCTAGTTCAGATAAGGATCTTCCTATCATCTAATAGCTCGATCTTGGATTGAATGGAAGTATAAGGAGTTGGTACTAACTGGTAGAAGTTTTGGTCTTCTTTGTCATCAAGTTTATCAAGATAACTTCCTTGAGAAGTCATACTTCTTTTGATGTCTTACTTAAGAAGTTGATCAAGTAAGCTTTGCTAAGAATTTAGTGAAATATCCTCTTTTAAGAAGTTAACTTTAAGGTGACTTTCTTGGGAAGTTGGTTAGGAAAGTTTCTTAGAGAAACTAATTGTTTATAGATATTTAAAGAAATCTTAAATTGATTAAAAGAAATTCTTGTTACATAAAGTTTAAAAACTAGCTTTATTTAGCAAATAATATTTGATGTTTAAAGTATAGATAGGAACCACTATCATTTGAAAAAATTTGGTGTACCATATTCTACTTTAGTGAGATCTTAAACAAATATCCTAATTAATTTTATTATTAGAAATGGCCTACTTTTCTAGGATTTTACATCTTCCCCCCTTCAAAGAAGTTTTGTCCTCGAAAATTAAATATGTACTTAATATGTCCTTGTATCATTCTCAAATTACAACAATCCATATATTAGCTTAGCCTAAAGTATGGATTTACCTAAGTAATCTTTGAATAGCTTTTCTTCTGGTAGCAAGTGGCCTTGTCATGTCCATACTTCCCACGATTACAACACATTGTAGCTTTCTTTCTTTTGAAGCATTACAACACTCGTTCATGAAGATTTATATACACAAGTCTTCATTATTTCTTATCTTTGTAGAAACAAAATGAAATAATCTCCAAAGCTCACATTCATATTCACTAATACTTTTATTCCCTCTTTCTATTTCAAATAAATCTTTACAAAGCTTTTTCCGTAGACTATTTGGGATGTATTCCTTTAAAAATTCCCTTCTAAATCCTTCCTAAGTGAAGGGTTGAGCCACTGTGCTCTTCTTAGATTCCTACCATATTCTTGCATCCTTTTGTAGCGTAAAGGTTCCATAAATTACCTTTAAGCATTCTAGAATCTCAAAAGCCTCAAATGATCTCTCAATTTGAGTTATCTAATCCTCCATCTCAACTGGATCATCTATCTTTCCTTCAAAGTATCTATTTGACTTAATAAAGTCAGGAAGCACCATTTTTAGTGGTTCTATCATCCTTAAAGTACTTTCTTGCTCATTCATCACCAGTGGGTTATTGTGTTCAAGTTTAACATTCATCATCTTGGTAAAACAGTATTTCATCTTATCATTCCCTTATAATTGAGGTATAACTTGAAAACAGTCTTCACAAATTACTCCTTTTTAAACCATTCATAAGTAGTAGGTTGAATCATGGCTATTTTTCCTAAAATCGCACTGATTTCCTTACACTTCATTAATAGAAATTCTATAATCTTCAAATAACATCTAGATTTGAGCCAGCAAATTTTCCATTTCTTCTAAATCATTTATCCTTACTGATTCTAGTATCCTCAAAACTTTTTCAAAAAGATCCAAACTGAATAAAATATTGATAAGTGATCATGTCATGTACACTCGCAATAAACCATTATTTCATCATATTATCTCCTCATACAAGAATATATCATCATAGTGTTCTCCTATCATCAAGCAATATTATTCTTCAAACAACTTCCATTTATCACAAGCTTTCTCATCATAAATCCATGCACATCTAGTAATAGATTCAAGGATCATTTCTTTACCTTATTGTCACTTTAGCCTCAAATACAATTTAAGGCTCATTAATCTAAGTTCCTCCATGATTATTCAGTATTTTACCTACTAATCATAATTGATATGATAATAAAAATCTCTATTCTTAGAAAATGAATTTATTTGATTATACTTATGAGAAGATCATACTTATAAGAATTAAGAATTGTATGACACATTTAGATGACCACTTAATGCCTACCTATTGCTGTAATACATATACATATAATATACTTCTAGGGTCTAAATCTTTTAATTCATGTATCTAACTATCTACCTAGGTTCTACCCAATCTCACCATTTGGTAGGTTTCTCCAATCTTTGACAAACCTATAGCTTTGATACTAAGCCTGTAATGACCCTATAGGGGACTTAGTAGAATTTCCTAAAAGTTGTCATATCACGTGTGCACCCGTAATATGAAAATCGTCTTGCAAGTCAGAGGTTGCAAGACTCTAATTTAATAATCATTTCTCACAATAATTGATAGTACATATAATTAGTTATTATGAAAATAACTACGGAAACCAATTATTACAATTCTCCAGAATCACAAAGAATCAGTATCGCCTACCAAATAGTAAAACCAAGTGATCTCAAAACTTACAAACACTAGTTTGAAAAAAGAAAAGTGTTGGAAAGTGGAAACGTTTCAAAAACAAATAGCTTTATAAATTCTTATTCACTTATCCTAAAATTTCAACTATCTTCTAGTTCTTCAACTATCCATCAAGTTCGAGTCTGGAACATTGATCACTTGATCCTAGCTTATTTCCCTGCTTTAGAGTACCCTTCAAGATAAACTCTTAAGGGGTGAGCAAACTATGGCTCGGTGAGATCATCCATCACTACTACCATTCAAGCAGGTTATCAGGCATTAATTAGCACATCATGAAATCTATCTACATATGAAATGAATGCAAGCAACACTTTCATGGGAGTTTGGAACCATAAAAGGCATAGATTTGCGTCGTCTATACATCGTTTGACTTCCGTACTTACCCGCATTGAGCACCTCACCTTACCCGGGAGGTTGTTTGAGGGCACGGTACCCCAAACAAACTCGACGCTTACCTGTCGGTGAGAACAAAAATGCCCTAAGGGCCAGTCTTGGTGAATTCCACACCGAGCCATTTACCCTCAATCAAACAATAAGGACTCCAGGGCCAAATCAGGTGATCCCTCATTAGGGCATCAACCTACAATCAAACTGATAACAATGCCTTACAGGCCGTAAACAAGAGCTGTTCCAACCGCTTTGCTTTCAACAAAATCAATTTTGATAAAATTACCATCGGCAACATCGAGGTTTTATAAACGGCAACTTATAAGAGCACATCTTGGATTTTTTATACAACCTTCACAAAAATACTTTAGAAAGGTTTGAAAATTTTCAAAATGACTTGAAATTTTTCAAAAAAGCTTTAACATGCTTTAAAATTTTTTAGTAAAGGTTGAACACTCTTCCATTCTTTTTGTGTACCAGTTGAATCACAGACATATGACAAGTAATTTAGTTATTTTGGCCAAGAATTTAAATTTACTAGTTTAATGTGGTGACCACACGGATGAGAGCATGCAAGGCAATCAGTCATTCCAGACAAACAATAGCTACTAACAAAACATCACATAATTAGCAAGCAGTAAGCTAATAATAGATCATCTAAACTCCCTCACTTGGGCTAGACTTGAGGATTGTAATAATCCTCTGCTAGAGATTGAGGATCTCCTGAAAAATCTAAACAATTAGAAATAAGAGAAAATATATATAAGAATAACTGCGACTATAATATACTATTCTAGTATCCCGATATGAACCCCAAGTCTTATTAAAGTCTTAATGTCATTTACGGTATCTTTTAATTATATAGGTTCTTAACCATTTAAGTTCAAGATCTCAAGTCCATGTTTAGAGTCCTTCATTTATAAATCGACCTGTTGTCAAAGTCCACGCTTAGGTCCTTATCACGATAAGTCCTGTTCTCAAATGATGTCATGATATGACAAATATATGTCTAAGGTATATGTCCATGAGTATGTCCATAAACATGTCCAAGAATAAGTTCATAAATGTCCAAGAATATGTCTATGAATATATGTCTAAAATATCAATCAAGAAGGTCTGGAAGCACAGAAACATACACGGTCAGAAGGCACGGCCGTGTGTTGTGTCAGGAACCTCCTAGAAACATACACGGCCGGATACACGGACAGAAGACACAGCCGTGTGTTGTTTCAGGTACTTCCCAGAAACATACACGGCCGGATATACGGACAGAAGGCACGACCGTGTATTATGTCAAGTAGCTACCGGAAGCATACACGGCCTGACACACGGCTAGAAGGCACGGCCGTGTAATACGGCCGTGAATACTTAGATATTTATTTCATGACTTAGTTTGTAAATATGGCATGTATATTTTGTATTGTATATTTTGGTAGAGGAAGATTTATTTTCCTAGTTTGTAAGATATAGTTGCTTGGAAAGATATCCTCCTAATGTATATATATACTTGAACATGAATTATGAAAGGCATTCAGCTAAAGTTTCTCAAAAGGTGTTATGGTATCAGAGCCACACAACTGAGTATTGCGCTGAATCCATAGTTCTCTTTTTAGTCTTGGAATTGCTGGTTTGTTTTTGGTTGTTTTTGGCTTTAGGTTGATTCATTCCAATCAACAATTTTTTGATAATCAAGTTGGGAGTGACAATTCGGTTTAGAATGTCTTCTGAGAAAACACATGAGATCTTAGCTATTAGATTTATGGGAAAGAATTATGCTGCATGGGAATTTCAGTTCAAGATGTTTTTGAAAGGGAATGAGCTTTGGGGTCATATTGACTGGTCTTCTCTAGCTCCTACAGAGTCAAAAGATCGTGGTCAATGGGAGGCAAAAGATGCATGGATTGTTTCTTGGATTTTGGGGTCTATTGAGGCTCACATGGTGAACAACTTACAATCCTTTGGCACAGCAAAAGAAATGTGGGAATACTTGAAGCGCGTCTACAATCAAGATAATACAGCAAGACGTTTCCAATTGGAACTTGATATGAGTAATTATAGTCAAGGTAATCTCTCAATTGAACAATATTATTCTGGATTCCTTAATTTATGGAGCGAATATTTTGGTAATATCTATGCTAAGGTATCAAAGGAGAGTTTGACTAGTCTTCAGGCTGTTCATGAAGTGAGACGTCGTGATCAGTTTTTGATGAAGCTTAGACCTGAATTTGAAATCGTTCGGGCTGGGTTGCTGAATAGAGATCTAGTGCCTTGTTTGGATGTATGTTTTGGGGAATTGCTGTGTGAGGAACAAAGATTGGCGACACAAGCTGCTATTGGTGCAACTGGTGGATCATCTGGAATAGTTAATATTGCATATGCTGCTCAGACCCGAGGAAAGGGAATAATGCAGTGTTACAGCTGCAAAGAATTTGGTTATATTGCCTGGCATTGTAGTAAGAAGTTCTGTAATTATTGTAAGCGAAAAGGACATATTATTAAGGAGTGTCCTACAAGGCCTCAAAACAGAAGGCCACAAGCTTTTCATGTTGCGGTATCCGACTCTTGCAATCCTGGTTCGACATCCACAATTGCTAGCAACAAGCAATCTGTTCTCACACTAGATATGGTTCAACAGATGATCCTCTCTGCCTTCTCTGCTCTTGGTCTTCAAGGGAAAGGTAAGACTACTAATTCTGTTCCTTGGTTTGTTGATTCCGGTACCACAAATCATATGACTGGCACATCTGATTTATTGCATAATCAACATCCATATACTGGTACTCAACACATTCAGGTTGCTGATGGAAATAATATTCCTATTACGACAGTTGGTGATATTAGCTCCTCCTTTCGACATGTCTTGGTTTCTCCTAAATTATCTACTAACTTACTTTTTGTTGGGTAAATGGTGGATAATAACTGTGATGTCCACTTTTCTCGTGATGGTTGTACTGTGCAGGATCAAGTGTCGGGGAAGGTGATAGCGAAGGGGCTTAAAGTGGGCAGGTTATTTCCATTACAATTTACCGTTCATCGGACTTTATCATTAGCTTCTTCAGTTGTTGACAATAAGGCTAGCATCTGGCATAGACGCTTAGGTCATCCAAATAATGTTATTTTGAATCATTTGTTGCAAAGAGGTGTCCTCGGCTCCATAGATAAGAATTTATTAGTTGATTGTTCTTCTTGTAAACTGGGAAAAAGTAAGACATTGCCTTTTCCTGTTTTGGGTAGTCGTGCCAATAAATGTTTTGACATTATTCATAGTGATGTTTGGGGAATTGCACCAATTATTTCACATGATCAGTATAAATATTTTGTGACATTTATTGACGATTACAGTCGATTTACATGGATTTATTTTTTGCATTCCAAAGCAGACGTGTTTACTGTGTTTCAAACCTTTGTGACATATATTGAGACTTCGTTTTCCACTTGTATTAAAATCTTACGGTTTGATAATGGTGGTGAATATATGTCTCATGAGTTTCAAGCATTTCTTCATACCAAAGGTATTGTTTCACAACGCTCATGTCCTTATACACCTCAGCAGAATGGAGTTGCCGAACAGAAAAATTGACATTTGTTAGATGTGGTGCGCACATTGTTGTTAGAATCTTCTGTTCCAGCTAAGTTTTGGACTAAAGCTTTATCTACTGCCGTTTATCTGATTAATTGCTTACCATCTTAACAGTTGAAGTTTGATTCTCCCTATCAATGAGTGTTTGGTAAACATCCTAATTATCATATGTTACATACTTTTGGATGTGTTTGTTTCGTTCATTTACCTACCCATGAATGTCATAAGTTGTTAGCCCAGTCTGTTCGATGTGGCTTTATGGGTTACAATCATAATCATAAAGGTTTTGTGTGTTATGATTCGATTAATAATAGATGGCATATCTCTCGGGATGTGATTTTCTTTGAACATGAATACTAATTTCAACAACATTTTTCGACATCTGATACTGTTGTGCTTGCTCACTTTGATAACTCTTATTTTGATAAACAGTTCAAGCCTGGATTTATCCTTTCCGACCCTGCTCCTGAAAATGCTTCAATGATTCTTCGACGATCAACTCAGCACACTCGTCCTCCAGATAGATATGGCTATTCTGCAATTGTAACTAATACTACCATTCCTACCTCTTATTCTCATGCTGCTAAACAGCCTTGCTGGATAAAAGCCATGCAAGAGGAACTTCAAGCACTTCAAGATAATCACACTTAGGATATTGTTTCCTGTCCTGCTGGTGTTAAACCCATTGGTTGTAAATGGGTTTATTCTCTTAAGATTCGATCTGATGGTTCCCTCAACAGATATAAGGCAAGGTTAGTAGCTCTTGGCAATCGACAGGAATATGGCATTGATTATGAAGAGACCTTTGCACCTGTGGCTAAGATGACAACTGTCCAGCTTATTCTATCTATTGCTGCATCTGAAGGATGGTTCTTACGACAGATGGATGTTAAGAATGCATTTTTGCATGGAGACCTCAAGGAAGATATCTATATGACTCCTCATCCAGGATTATTTTCCACACCCTCACATGATGTTTGTAAGCTCAAACGGTCTCTATACGGTTTGAAACAAGCTCCACGGGCCTGGTTTGAGAAGTTTCGTAATACTCTTCTTAGCTTCTCTTTTATTCAAAGTCAGTATGATTCTTCATTATTCCTGTGCAAGACTGACAAGGGAGTTGTCTTGTTGTTAGTCTATGTTGATGATATTGTTATCACAGGATCTGATACTCAATTAATGTCTCAATTACAAGAACGCCTTCAAGGTTCGTTTCATATGAAGGATTTGGGCTCGTTAACTTATTTCTTAGGTCTTGAGGTTCATTCTTCTTCTGCGGGTATTTTTCTTCATCAACATAAATATACTGAGGAACTTATTGCTTTAGCTGGTCTCCAAGAGGGAAGTTCTGTCGATACTTCTTTGGAAGTGAATGTTAAATATCAATGACATGATGGTGACTTTCTATCTAATCCATCACTATATCGACAACTTGTTGGAAGTCTTAATTATCTTACTATTACACGTCTTGATATTTCATTTGCTGTACAACAAGTTAGTCAATTTATGCAGGCACCTACACATCTTCATTTAGCAGCAGTTCGCCGTATTGTTCGGTATTTAAAAGGCACATCTCATCGGGGTTTGTTCTTTTCTACAGAGTCTCCCATTCACTTAACCACATATAGTGATGCTGATTGGCCTGGTTGTTCTGATACACGTCGCTCTATTACTGGTTAGTGTATGTTTCTTGGTAACTCTTTAATTTCTTGGAAGAGTAAGAAACAAGATCGTGTGTTTAAGTCTTCTACTGAGTCCTAATATCATGCTATGTCGTCTGCTTGCTCTGAGATTATTTGGCTTCGAGGTTTGTTGGCTGAGGTTGGTTTTCCTCAACTTGGGTCTACCTCTCTTCATGTCGATAATACTAGTGCTGTTCAGATTACTGCTAATCCTATTTTTCATGAGCGTATGAAACATATTGAAGTGGACTGTCATTCTATTCGAGAAGCTTATGATAATGGTGTTATTTCTCTTCCGCATATATCTTCGGATCTTCAAACGGCTGATATATTTACTAAGGCTCTTTCTCGGCAGCGTCATCAGTTTCTTGTTGGCAAATTGATGCTTCTTGATCAGTCCACATCAATTTGAGGGGAAATATCAATCAAGAAGGTCTGGAAGCACAGAAACATACACGGCTGGATACACGGTCAGAAGGCACGGCCGTGTGTTGTGTTAGGAACCTCCCAGAAACATACACGGCCGGATACATGAACAGAAGGCACGACCGTGTGTTGTGTTAGGTACTTCCCAGAAACATACATGGCCGGATACACGGACAGAAGGCATGGCCGTGTATTGTGTCAGGTAGCTACCAGAAGCATACACGGCCTGATACACGGCTAGAAAACATGGACGTGTAACACGGCCGTGAATACTTAGATATTTGTTTTGTGACTTAGTTTGTAAATATGGCATGTATATTTTGTATTGTATATTTTAGTAGAGGAAGATTTTATTTTCTTAGTTTGTAAGATATAGTTGCTTGGAAAGATATCCTCCCAATGTATATATATACTTGAACATGAATTATGAAAGGCATTCAGCCAAAGTTTCTCAAACGTTGTTACAAAATATGTGAAGAATATGTCCATGAATGTCCAAAATATGTTCATGGATGTTTAATAGGTCAAAAATAGTTATAGATGATCGTAAGCCTTCAAGATTCGAAATTAAAGTCTTAATATCCTTTCTTTGAAATTTTGTATTTATTAGGGGTTCAAAATATATCTAAACACTCACAAATACTCTAAATGAAATAGAAATAGACTAGTCTTACAAAGATAAGGTTTGCTTGAAGTGGAATCACAATTGGAACCTACAACTTCTATAAAATAAGTGATATTAGAGTACGTAGATGAAGAGTATGCTATGAAAGAAACTTAGGTTAAGTGGGGATTACCTTAATCTAATGGACACCCTTTGAATACCTAAATTAGATGTCTTATAATTTAGAAAATAGGTATGATTAGTAGCTTCCTTAAGAGAGTTAAAGATAACTCAATCTCCTTGGAAGTTCTTACCTTAATGCATGGCGTTGGGGGTTCTAAAGCTCTTATCGGTTTTGGAGATGTAAATGAAGTTAACTATGGATGAAATTTTCTAACTTCTTAGAGGAATATTAGGTGTGTTTGGTTGAAATTTGGTGGAAAATTTTCAGAGCAATTGGGCAGCAATTGGCGTGTGAAAGGTGGGGGTAAATTTGCTTTTTACCTGCTTTTTGTACTAGTTAGGTTTTGGTGTTTTGCAATTAATTTTGAGTTCTCATTTCGCACACCTTAGGGGATAGGATTGGGTAGGTTTTAGAGTAATAATTGGCCTAACGTCTCATAGGATAAGATAGGGAATTAATGGCATAAGATAAGATAAGATAAGGTTGCGGTGGCATAATCAGGTGGACTTAAAGGTACCAGAAGGATGTGGACGATTTCGGCACCTTCTAGGAGGTTTCTTGAGCTGATTCTTTTTTTTTAGTTTTGGTTAAACTCCTTATCTTGGTCGTGGAAAATTTTGGGCTAATTTTTATTAGGTTAGTATTAGGTAAGATGGTTCCAAATATGGAGTGAATTGGTTGTTGTCAAGTTGGATCACGTGAAAAAAAGGGCTTTTATTTATTTTTCTGAGGTCTCATCTCTTCGAAGTTTGCCAAGCCCTTTTACTGGGTAATCAAGTTATATCTAAGATATAATGGGTTAAAATTTGGGTAAGATCTATTAGCTATAGGATGAGATAGATTAAGAAAAGTAAACCCTGGTAAAAACTGGAAAAATCATGTGTTTAGTGTATTTTATTGGGATCCGATTTTTATATGTCCATCCTTAAATTATTTTGTGTCTTTTTCTTAGGTTAGACAAGATAAAATAGGGTAGGATTGATATATGATCAGATGCAATGAATGGGGATCTTGACAAGACAAGACAAGATAAGGTAAGTGGAGAAGTTTGACTTGATCTCTTTGTGGCGTCTTGGAGAGGAAGTGTAGCCGGTGGAGTTTTGCCTTGATTTTCTCCTATTTTGTGTGTTACTGGGTAATTAAAGATGTAATATTGAATGAGGAAAAAATTTGCTTCAAATAGGTTAAGATTTGGGAGTGGTTTCAACCTTAACCGCTTAGAAAGCTTTAAGGCAAGGTTTAAGAGACTTCCGATTTTGATTAGGTTTTTCAATTGGGTTTGTTATTGATTTATGTTTATTTTTGCTGATCTATGTTTTAGGTTATTAATCCTCATGATTATGATGAGATGGGATAGATTTGGGAAAGATTAGACTCAAGTTAATGCATGTCTTTGTGAGTGTTCTAATTGCATATCGAAGGTTGACTTAAGTTGAATGGGAGTACACTTTGGTCAATTGATTTCGAGTTTTTAAATCTAATATTCAAGGAATGTGTGGGGGTAAGTACTGGTCTTACATATGAAATTTGACAGATTTTGAGTTTAGTCTACTAGGTGAAATATTAGGAATAAGATTAAATTCTCAAATAGGGAGTTTAGTGGATATTAGTATAGTTGATGGTTTTCAATTGCACTTTTGCTAAAGTAAACTCATTGATTCCATCAGAAATGAGTATCATGTAAATCCTTGGTGTCATGTTTACCAAGTCTTCCCTAAGTTAACTCAAGTCTTAGCTCTAAGGCTTTAAGTCTACTCAAGTCTTCTCGAGGGTGTCGAATGGAAGACTTAAACTAGTGAGTCGGATATAGTTAGTTGACTCAAGTCGACTTTTAATTTGACTAAGTTGGTTTTGGTGAACTTAAATAATATCAAGTCTCCTCTAGCTTATCGTCTTTACTCAAGTTCATTTGGAGCTAAATTTTGAGTGTAGCTTCTTATCTAATAGGATTTTCTTGAAATCCTTCCTACAAAAATCCTTAAGAATCCTAGATGAAATTTAGGCTAAAATATTTGTTCTTTGATTTTGATTTCTAGGCCAAATCTATCGGGTATTCATACTTGTTTTTGTTTTCCATAAGATACCCTAGTTCAGATAAGGATCTTCCTATCATCTAATAGCATGATCTAGGATTGAATGGAAGTATTAGGAGTTGGTACTAACTGGTAGAAGTTTTGGTCTTCTTTGTCATCAAGTTTATCATGATAACTTCCTAGAGAAGTTATACTTCTTTTGATGTCTTACTTGAGAAGTTGCTCAAGTAAGCTTCCTTAAGAATTTAGTGAAATATCCTCCTTTAAGAAGTTAACTTTAAGGTGACTTTCTTGGGAAGTTGGTTAAGAATATTCCTTGGAGAAACTAATTGTTTATAGATATCTAAAGGAATCTTAAATTGATTAAAAGAAATTCTTGTTACATAAAGTTTAAAGACTAGCTTTATGTAGCTAATAATATTTGATGTCTAAAGTATAGTTAGGATCCACAATCATTTGAAAAAATTTGGGGTACCATATTTTAATTTAGTGAGATCTTAAACAATTATCCTAATTAATTTTATTATTAGAAATGGCCTACTTTTCTAGGGTTTTACAGTTTCTATCTGATTGGTCTAGCCTTCCTTACTCTATCTGTGATGTGAAATGCATAATCTCTTGTTGTGGTAAATGTGAATATATGGTGTAACGGTTTTGCTTGTGGGATTTTACTGGGTTCTTATTGTTTGTCCTTGGAATTGTACTCTTAAATGCTCGATAGTTATCATATGTTATTTTACTTGATTTCCTTGAACGTGGATTGACCTATGATTTTATATTGTTTTATCATCTTAAACTAATTAGTTAAAAGATTGGACTCAAATAAAACTAGACATGCATTACATAGGACATTACTTGAAATTGAAGGCCATCACTGCTACAGGGCTCGCCAGAAGCAATTAGAGGATTATTGTTCTGCTAAGTGCGAATTAAGTGACTAGGGCATTGTTGCGCCTTAGCGGTTTCAAGTCTAGTCGGTCTTTGAGGGTGTTGCTCCGACTATGCAAAGAGACAAGAGCATTCGGTATTAAAGTAAAGATATTATAAATATCAAAGTGATAAGATAATTAAACTAGGTAATGAGACATGGGCACTAATGGTGGCTTTGGAATCCCTAACCTAAGGTTAAGGGGGGCGTAAACCCTAAACTTCACATCAATTACCGGAAGACTGCTTGAGATGCTACATTCATATGGTTGTTCATGTATAACATATGATTTGATACCTTGATTTGAAATTTCTTGTGTGTGTGTAGCATGGAAAGTATTGCACTCCCATTTACTGAGTCATATTGTGCTCACCCCTCCACAGACTATTTTGTAGGTAAAAATTATAAAAGCTTAGGAGGGGATAAGATGTGAGTCGAGAGTTTTTGGAAGCTAAGGACGATAAAGTAAGAATTGTAAATGGTAGACTATTTAGATGAAATGCTATTTTAGGGCCTTGATGTAAAATTGAATTAGTGAGAATTAGGGTTTTATTCCATTTTACTGGTTGGTAAGGGATTCTGACTCTCTACGATCTTAGTTGATCATAGGACATGGAATCTATAGTTATATTTTCATTGTATGATTATATGTAATATGATTAGTCATCGATGTAATCAATTATTTAGAGTCTTAAGATCTCTGACTCGTAAGATGGTTATCACGTAACGGGTGCACACGTGACATAGTAACTTTTAGTGGAAACTTTCAAGCCCCCTTTGGGGCGTGACAATGAAATTTTTATAAGGGAGAGAGAATGTAAATACTGGTTTTTCATATATATATAATTATATTTATTAAATAATTAATATAAGATAAGATTAAGGTTAAATAAGTAAATAGATGAAATAAATGGGGGTAAATTGGTCTTTTCATAATCAAGATATGTAAGTTGCTCAACCTTGTGCCTCTCTCTTTTCCCTCGATTGAATAGTTTCAACCTAAGAAACAAACAAAAGGCCCTCTTAGAGACTCACAAGGCAACTTAGTGAACACTCCCAAGATCAACCCTTTTTCAAATGGTAAGGATTTTAATAATCAAGGTGTTTATTTCTAATGATGGATTCATAGATCTAAAGTTTAATTAGTGATATATGATAGAGTACGGAACATGAACTAGGTAGAAAGGATGTGGAATCAAGCAAATTGAGGATTCAGATCATAATTTGAAATAAGTAAGTGTACGAATTCTATATAGTGCATTAGAATTCATAGATTAAGTGATTAATTAGACTTAAAATCATAGAATTAGGGTTAAGGATCAAATTGGAGAAGAGAAAAAGGGTTTTCGCAATGAATGGTGTAGTATATGGTTAGATACATGCCCATGCACTTGCTCGTGTCAAAACACGAGTATGCATAGAGAGATAAATGGTCGGTAGACATGCTTGTGTACTTGAGTGTGTCAAAGGATTGAAATTCATAAAAGGTACACATCTACCCTATACGACGGTGTTCCCAACTGTGTCAAAGTATATGGCCAATTACACAAATGTGTACTTGGGCATGTTGAAATGGTAATTTTCCATAGAGAGATACATACCTATTAGCACAACCATGCTATAGCCCAAGTTTCTCTAGATGATCTCTTCATGAATGTATTGTCTAGAAACACCTCCCATTTGATTCTATTTCATTATATTTCAATTCTAAATTATGAATTAAATACAATTAGACATCGGGGAAGGGAATTTTATAATTACGATATAAAATTCACCAATTAGTAAACTTAGATTAATTGTAGAATATAACTAAATTTAGTTCTTTATACTTGAATAGGTGTACACCCTTTCTTATAAACATAAGAGACTATAGTGAGAATGCTTCTCTAAGTAAATGTTTACCTTGTTTTGTTGGTTGTGTTTGCTAGGTAGTTGTTTAATGAATTGTATGTGGTTTAACGATTTTAAAGGTTATATGAAATTAATTGTGTATGTTGCTAGTGCTTGGCTCGACCTAAGGGCCCATAGTGGAAAATCCATAAGGGGCACCTCAATATCAATTTGTCGTGTTATCCCTAGTAAAGCCATGTATCAAAATGATTAGAGGTAGATTAAGGTTAGATGGGACTCGCAGTGGCAGTTCCTATTTAGGGTTATATATATGTAAATACTGTATGTATATTAGGGTCATAAGTACCTCTAGGTTATATGTTGATTAATTAAAGATAAATAAATTGATGACTTGATGTGTATGACTATTGCATTTATGTATGTGGATATTGTTGTTTGTATGGTGCGTGCAAGTATGTGTGGTATTCACATTTGGGGAATCTTTTTTGGTATATTCGATATTGGGAGTGGGTTTAACACTAGAGTATCAAGACATATAATAAATTAGGTTGTTATGTGATACTTTTGAGTAAGTTAAATTTGATTTTAGATTATCTAGAAGATTTTAGAATTTTGTTTATTGATAAATAAAGAGGAGATACATATTTGTGACATCTAAGAATTTGATAATTTATTTTATACTATGGAGATATATAGACATTGCGATTCTAAATAGGTTAAGAGCCTTAATGTGTTATTATTTAGTAATTACACATAGCGGGTTGTGACGTCATAGGTTCTAGGGCATTACACCTTAACCCTCAATGAGATGTGATTCAAATAAGATTAGATAAAGTCCATTTATCCTTTATCATCTTGACCTACTGAGGTTAGCTTAAATGGTCACCAAAGCACATACCAACCTTTTATTTTTATTTTTTTTGTATTATATCATTAACCCATATATCCATTAAACAATTAGAAAATCATTATGTATATAAGGAGAATGTCTATAGGGCTTTTGAGACACCATTCAACTTACAAAACAATAAGGTTCATAATAACTTTTTTTGCATTGTGCTTGTGCTTGTCTCCTCAAAGGTGGTGGAGTTAGAAATTTACTCTAATTCCAATTAGCACTGTAAGATGCATTTTGTTTCACTTGTATTTCTTGTTGAGGTTCTATCAACTACTTCAACTTCAACTCTAATGGAGTGATATTACTTCAAATTTATTGTTCTTGTATTTATGTTTATTTAATATTTATTAAAATTAAACCTAAGGTTAAGTTTGTAAATAGCCTAAAGAGGTAGGGGCATTTGGTCATTTCAAGGTCAAGTTGTTTAAGCCTTGTTTGACCCAATGCTCCCCTTTTCTCATTTTGCATAGTTGCAATCACAAAAACCTTCTTAGAGACTCACAAGGCGACCTAATAAAAAGTAGCAAGATCAACCCCTTTTGCTAGTTAAGTGTTTCAATCACTAAGATTTATGCATTGGATTATAGATTCATAGGTTTATGTAAATTTAATAATATGTTGTGAGAATTTAGGACAAGAGTAAGACAGAACGGGCATAGTGATAGGTGATTTGAAGATTCCAATCACAATTTGAAACAAGTAAGTGCAAAACTCTATGTAATGTATTAAGATTAACAAGTTAAATAATAAATTAGACTTAGATTCACAAAAACTAGGTTGGGGCAACAATTGGAGAAGAGGAAAAAGGTATTTGCAATGAAATAGTGGAATACATAATCAAGTACATGCTTGTGTTGAAACATAAATGTGTATAGAAAGGTATATGGTTACTAGACATGCTTGTGTACTTGGGCATGTCAAATTGTGAAAATTTACAAAAAGGTGTACGACCACTATGCACGACTGTGTATCTTACCATATTGAAGTACACAACTAAATACATGATTGTGTAGCTAAGCATACTAAAATAACAATTTTACATAGAAAGGTATATGACCATTAACACGACCATGTTCTCTCCCGTATTCCTCTATATAGCCACTCATACGGCTGTGTTGTTTTGGGACGCTCACTATTCCATTGTAACTTGTTCACTTGAGATTCTAAGAGTATGTAATTTTAGATTTGAATCGGTTTAAGGACTAAGAGATTATAGGATTGTGGAGGAATCATTACTACTTATTAGGTATGTGTACACTTTTTTGTTGTTTATGCATGTTAGGTTAGAAATGTTAAATTAAACCGATATTGTAATTAAAATGGATTATTTGTGTGATTGTGTTTAGCTTAGCCTAAGGAACTAAGAATGTTAGTGTTTGCAAGGTAGCAACCCAATGATTGATATGTGATGTTGTCCCTAGTAGAGTTGTATATAGAAATGATCGTAGTAGATTTAGGGTTAATATGGGCTTATGGACTTATAGACAGTGAGAAATATCTACTATTGTATATGTATATATATGTATGGTAGACTTATGGACTCTTGAATAGTGGGAAGCATCCACTATTGTATATGTATAATTTATGTATGGTATAGACTCATTGATAATAGTAGGAGTGCCCATAGTTATATATGTATAATTATATATGGATTAGACTCATGAACAAAGGGGAGTATCCTTTGTCATATATATATATATATATATATATACGTGTATAAGGTGAGTAGGTAATTATAATGATGAGAATTGTGTGTTGGAATAAAAGATATGAAAGATAACAAATTGTGTTTTGATATCCTATTACATGTGTTTGTGTTGGTATTTATGGCATAGCATATGTGTGTGATTATTGGTATACATTATATTAGGCATTAGCTTACCCCTTGTAGGACCATATTTTTTAGTTGCAGGTATTTCAAGGGAAATCATAGGGTATGATGAGCTATTAGCGAACCTAAACCAAGAGTTAGATGAGAATGTAGAGTATGTATATCATGATGAAGAATGATTGGTAGGCTAATAGGAGGCCTAGCATTTATGTATGGTATTTAGAATAATTGTCTAGTGGTGTTACATTTAAGACTTGAATTGTAATAGAGTTTAATATGCTTACGCAGTGGCATGATTGTAAGAGATTAAATATGGTTGATTCTTGTGGACAAATTATTATTTACTGATTTCATTATATGGAGAGCGAGTAGGATGCATAAAACTACCTACTCTTATATATGAAGAATTCTTAATTGATTGACATGGTTATTTGAATATTGATTGTGGAATTGGGTAGATTATGAACCTTTGCATGTCTTCACTTAGTGAAGACACGTAGTCGGTTGTACTCGCTTAAGGTTTCAGAGCATTATAGCTTAAGTGGTATCAAAGCCTAGGTTTATTGGTTGATAAATTACCTAGGAATAAAATCTATAAGATGGTGAGACATGATGAGAATGGATAGTAAATGGAATTGATGATTGTAGATATATATTTTCCTTTTAGTTATACTTACCATCTTATTGATAGAAGTGTGATAGCTTAAGACAATTCCTATTTACCTTTTATATAATGCTTAGAACAATTTTAGGACTAGGTTTAACATTAGGTGTTGGAGGTGATGCCTCGATAACCAATGCCACCTAGATCGCCTCAGCATAGGCTAGGAGTGAATAATGTTAATACTACATAGTTGCTAGAGGCAATTAATACCTTAGTAGGAGTGGTGGCACAACAACAATAGTAGATATAGGAACTAAAAATGCTAAATAGCAAGCAACGACAAACAATGGGAGAGATTGGAGATAAGTAGGCTAGGTCAATTAGTCTAAACGAATTTATTAGGAAGGTCAAGAGGTTTAGGCCCAAGGTGGATTACCTACTAGATGTTGAGTAGTGGATTGATGAGTTAAAGAAGACAATTGTAGCACTCAAAGTTAACTATGTTGTATATCTACTAAAAGGCTTGGCTTTAGAATGGTGGTCAAGTGTGTCAAGATTAACAGTCAGACTCATCACCTTGGAAAGGTTTAAAGAGATGCTTTATGAACAATACTTCCTGAGTAGCATATGGGACAAAATGAAGGCAACCTATTGTAATTGCTACTAGGGAAAAAGATCGGTGGATGAGTATGAGGTGAAGTTAAATTTCTTAGGGAAGTTTATGCCACCACCAAAGAAATAATTACAAATAAAAATAGTCTTCATCATGCCAGCTCTTCCATAAGATTCGTCGGCCCAGCTCATCGTTGTTTTAGGTTAGTCTATGGATAACCCACAAGTTGAGTCTTAATGAGTTTGTCTATCGCCCAGTAAAGCATGATAAGTATGCCTGTTGGAATATACAATACATGAATAAGAGAAAAGAGAATAGTAAACAAATAATTATGGGGTCAATGTGCTCAAAATGGGCCTTCATCGCCAAGATTTGAAATCCTTTGGCTCTTGCCCTAATGATAGGTTTTGTTGGATTTTGATTCCTATTATAATAGTAAGACCCGCACAAAGAAATCAATTCCCTTTACCTTCTATTTCTCCTAAAAATAGAGCGGTTGCTAGATGGTTGATTGCCTAAATACAGGAGGGTGGAATGTATAACTAACATAGGCAATGAGAAACTAGGTTGTGAACTATGTTGGTAAACCTCAGCCTATAGGATACTAGGAATGGATTGGTTGTTTAGACACCATGCAACCATTGATTATCATAATATGACAATCCATTTCAATACACTAGAAGGAGAATCTTTTTATTTCAAGCTAGAAGTACATAAACCAATGGGATTGCCTATGTATAAATTGTGGGGCAAGAGCATGATAGCTTTAGTGATGGTTAGATCTGATGAAGGAGTGAGAATTGAGCAAGTATGTGTAGTGAGGAAATTTATAGATGTATTCCCTAAAGATCTACCAAGCTTGCCCCTAGCAAAGGAGATTGAGTTTGGTATAGATGTTGTACTTGGCATGGCTCGTTTATCCAAAACCTTATACGATATGGCACCTACCAAATTGATAGAACTAAAGAAGCAATTACAATAATTTTTTAATAAGAAGTTTATCAGACCTAGTGTCTTGCCTTGGGGTGTGCCCATGTTGTTTTTGAAGAAAAAGGATAGTAGTTTGCAGTTATTGGGTCACCATTAAGAATAAATACCCCCTCTTGAGAATAAATGATTTATTTGATCAGTTACAAAGGGCTCAAGTCTTCTTAAAAATTAACTTGAGATTCAAGTAGCATTAATTGAGAATTAAAGAGGAGGATATTCAGAAGACTAGATTCGAGACTCAATACAGGCATTATTAGTTCCAAGTAATACCATTTAGACTCACAAATGCACCGACGACATTCATGGACTTGTTGAACTGGATATTTAGGGAGTATTTAGATAAATTGATCATCATGTTTATAGATGACATGCTAATATACTCTAGGAGTGAAGAGGACCAAGAGCAGTAGTTGAGGATGGTGTTGAATAGATTGTAGATAGAGAAGCTATACACAAAATTCAAGAAATGTAAGTTCTAGTTTAATCAGGTAACCTTCTTAGGCCATGTGATCAGTAAAGAAGGTTTATCTATAGATCTTAAGAAGATAAAGGCTGTGAATGAATGGCTTAGATTGAAGACAGTAACATAAGTTAGAAGCTTCTTGGGGTTAGTAAGGTGTTATAGAAGATTTGTTGAAGGATTTTCTAAGGTTGCAACCCCTCTAACCCGATGAAATCAAAAGAGGGGTGAAGTTTATATAGGATGATAGATGTGAAACAAGCTTCATCATATTGAAGGAGAAGTTGATTTCAAGACCAATTTTAGCACTACCTATTAGTGGTGAAGAGTTTGTCGGGTATAGTGGTGCATCTATCCAAGGGTTAGGATACATATTGATGTAGAATGAGAGGGTTATAACATATGCATCTTAAAAGTTGAATCCTTATGAGAAGAACTACCCGTCTCATGATCTAGAATTGATAGATGTTATCCTTACACTCAAACTATGGAGACATTATTTATATGGGGAGAAATGCATGATATTCACAAATCATAAGAGACTTAAGTACCTCTTTACCTAGAAGGAGTTAAACATGAGGCAAAGATGATGTTTAAACTTGATAAAAGATTATGACATTGAGATTCAGGATCATCTTAAGAAAGCAAATCTAGTTGTGGCACACTTAGTAGGAAGAGACATGGTAATTTGGCAACTCTAATCAGAACTTAAAGGAACATATTAGAAGATATGCGAATACTAAAGCTGGAAATTGTAACTCAGGAAATTAGAGTGAGACTAGCCAATTTACACATATGACCTACATTGGTGGATAGGATAAAAGCTGCATAAGCTGACAATGTGGAAATAAAAGAAATTAAGAAACAAATAAAGGAAGGGAGGCCAATGGAATTTAATGTAGATGAAAAAGCAATACCAAGGTATGGTCAAAGGATATGTGTTATAAGTGTAGTTGAAGTGAAGAATGAGATACTAAAAGAGGTCCATTTTTCTAGGTACTCTATCTATCCTAGGAGTACCAAGATGTATAAAGACCTGAAATGCCACTATTGGTGGAAGAATATGAAGCGGGAAATTGTAGAATATGTATCTAAGTGTTTAACCTATCAATAAATCAAGATAGGGCATCAAAGACCCGTTGGCAAATTATAACCTCTATTGATACTAGAGTGGAAATGGGAACATGTGACCATGGAATTTGTCATTGCACTACCTAGAACTATGACTAAACTAGATACCATATGGGTAATTATTGATAGACTCACGAAATCTACCCATTTTATACCTATAGGAATTAGGTATAAACTTGAGAAATTGGCTCAACTGTATGTTAAGGAAATTGTGAGGTTACATGGAGTATCAATCAAAATAGTATCAAATAGAGCCACAAGATTTGTGGGGAGTTTTTGGAGGAGTTTGCATAAGGCATTAGGAACCTAACTACAGTTTAGTATGGCTTCTTATCTATAGATGAATGGTCAATTAGAGTGAACCATCCAGATATTAGAAGATATGTTTGAGGGCATATGCATTAGATCTAGGTAGGAATTAGGATGAGCTCTTTCCCTTAATAGAGTTTGCTTACAATAATAACTATCAAGCTACAATCCAAATAGCACCCTACGAAGCATTATATGGAAAAAAGTGCTGATCACCTTTACATTAGGATGAAATAGATGAGAAACAAGTATTGAGACTTGACTAAGTACAAGATGCTGTAGACAAAGTCAAGTTAATTAGGTAAAGAATGCAATTAGCCCATAGCTTCTAGAAGTTTATTAGAGTTTCAAGTGGGAGACCATGTCTTGCTAAAGGTGTCACCTACAAAAGGGGTGGTAAGATTTAGATTAAGAGGAAAACTAAATGTTAGCTATGTAAGACCTTTTGAATTTCTAGAAATAGTTAGACCATTGGTGTATAGATTGGCTTTACCACCAAACTTAGCTAGGATATATGACATATTTCACATTTCTATGTTAAGGAAATTTATACCAAACCTAAACCAAGTAATTTCTTTATAATCTTTGGAAGTGAAGCCAAACCTCACAATAATAGAGAAGCCTATCAAAATTGTGGATTTTAAAGAGCCGATTCTAAGGATACAAGTGATCAAATACTTTAAAGTGCAATGGAGTAACCAAATGAAGAGAGAAGCAACTTAGGATTTGGAAGAAGAGATGAGAAAGTGATATCTAGAGCTCTTCCACAATACAAGTAACTTTCAAAAATGAAAATTTTTATAAGGGGTGGAAAATGTAAATACTTGTATATATATAATATCTATTAAAATTAAATCTAAGGTTTGGTGTGTAAAATTAAACCCAATATTATTAAAATAATATATTTTTCTATAAGGGGTGGAGAATGTACCCTATTGTGTTGAATTACATAGTCAAATACATTATTGTGTACTTAGGCATACTAGAATAACAATTTTACATAAAAGGTATATGGCCATTAGCATGGTCGTTTTCTTTTCTATGTTCCTCTACAAAGCCACTCACATAATTGTGTTGTTATGAGACACTCACAACTCTGTTGTAATTCATTTACTTATGATTCTAAGTGTATGTAATTGTGGATTTGAATAGGTTTAAAGACTGAAAGATTACAGTAGTGAGATGGAATCATTCACTACATATCAAGTATGTGTATACTGTATTTTTTGTTTGTGCATATTAAATCAGAAACGTAAAATTAAACTGATATTGTAATTGAAATGGATTGTTGTGTGATTGTGTTTGGTTGGGTTTAAGGAATCAAGAATGTCGGTGTTCGCAAGGTGGCACTCCGATGATTGGTAAGTGACGTTGTCTCTAGTGGAGTTATGTACCAAAATGATCTAGGTAGGTTTAAGGTTTATATGAACTTATGGACTCATAAATAGTAGGGAGTACCCACTATCGTATGTGTATACATATGCATGGTAGACTCATAGACTCATAGATAGTGAGGAGTACCTATTATTGTATATGTATAATTTATGTATGGTATGGTCTCGTGAATAATGGGGAGGACCCATTGTCATATATATATATATATATATATATATATATATATATATATATATATGTATGTATGTATATATGTATGATATGGACTTTTACACTCATGGATAGTAAGGAGTACCCATAGTGGTATATGTATAATTCTGTATAGATTGGACTTATGGATAAAGGGGAGCACCCTTTGTCGTATATATATATATATGCATGTGTAAGGTGTATATCATAATTGTGATAATGAGAATTGTGTGCCGGAATCAAAGATATGAAAGATAACAAATTTTGTTTAGATATCTTATTACATAAGTTTGTGTTGGTATTTCTAGCATGGCATGCATGTGTGGTTGTTGGTATACATTATATTAAGTATTAGCTCATCTCTTGTGAGACAATTTTTTTTTTTAGTTGTAGGCACTTCAAGGGAAATTGTAAGGTATGATGAGACGCTAGTGAACCCAAACCAAGAGTTGGATGAAAATGTAGAGTAGGTGTATTATGATGAAAAATGACTAGTAGGCTAGTAGGAGGTCTAACATTTGAGTATGGTGTTAGGATATTTGTCTGATGGTGTTGCATTTAAGACTTGAATTGTAATAGAGTTTAATATGTTTATGCTATGACATGATTGTAAGAGATTAATTATGGTTGATTATTGTGGATAGATAGTTATTTATTGATTTCATTATATAGAGAGGTCGAGTAGGATGTATAAAACCACCTAGTCTTATATGTGAAGAATTCTTAGTTGATTGACATGCTTATTTGAATATTGATTGTAAAATTTAGTAGATTCTAAGCCTTTATGTGTTTTTACTTACTAAAAACACGTGGTGGGTTGTACTCATTTTGAGTTCTAGGGTATTACTGATAGTATCAAAAAACATAATAGTGATATTAACAAGCAATTTATTTTTCCTATTTTACAATCCTACATATACTTCCATTTTACTGAAATTATACTAGTACCTACATTATTAACTAATAAAGATAGATATGACTACTAATGAAATCTTATTACTGAGCTCGCATTTTAACACACAAAAATCACCCTCATTTCTACAAGTACATGTTTATGTAGCAAAGCTCACATTGCTTATGACGACAATGGTATATGTTGATAGATGGTTATACCTAATTAACTAGGCTATGCCACATGAAGCCTTCACTTAGGGTGATTGGCAAACACCCCCATCCAATAATCACCATGAACGAAGGTGACAACATTGAGATCAAGGTCACAAATGCTGCCCCCATCAACACCACATTACATTAGTAAGAGCATAACAAGTATAACTTCTAGTTTTTGGGAAGATTCTTGCATGCGAAATTGGTTCTTTCAATGAATTAAAAGAAAAATTATATTTGGAGAAAGAACAAGAGTTCAACTGTTATCACTAGCTAGTCACTACTGGCTACATACACCTTATTTGGATAAAAAAATGGATAACGGTTCCTTCTATGGAAATAGTACCCAAATTTGTGCCTTTGTCAACATTATGTGTTTTGTATAAATTACATAGATGGTAAGGATTGCTCTGAATTTCTCTCTTTCTTATTTTGTTATCATCGCTATTGAATTATTTCTAAAATTTATGGTGAAGTAAAATATAGTTGAAAAGTTTAGAAGATATATTCATGTCCAATCAATAGCTTAATATATAAATTTGTTGCCCGATAATAAATTTGGAAAGTTCCTAAATAATCAAAGTAATTGTTTGAATAGTTTTTGCTGCCATCGATATTGTTTTGTAATATATGCTGACTGTTGACTTTTCATAGAATTCTCATATATGAGGGTGTAATATTTGAAAATTTTAATTATTGATTTATTTAATAAATATATGATCACAAAGAGCAAGGGACGAAAATGAAATTTTAGAAAATGAGAAGGGCAATTTAGACATTTTGAGACGAGGAGTATTTAGCCCCAAATGACCTAACGTTTCTTCTTTTTCAACCCTCACAGTAAAATAGCAGACGTAAATGCTCTCTAAACAAAACCTAAGACAACAAAAGGAGACGGTGCGACTTAGTTCTAAGTACAAAAGGTAAGAATCGTTATACAAATTTCAATTGAGGATTTATGGAATTTATAACCACAATCATCATTTGTTCGTACAGAGGGGACACAAGGCAGTCAACTGTCCTCAAGGATAAATAAAAGACCAAGTAGGGCCAGTTCAACAGGCAGCTAGACCTCCAGTGAGAGGATAGGGAGGTAGACCATAGGCAGGAGGTCCTAAACAAAGAGCTCCTACTAGGGTGAATGCCCTTCATTAGTAGTATCACTAGGATATTTTAGACGTGGACAACATAGCAGGTATGCTTCCAGTACACTCCTGCAATGCATATGTACCATTTGATATTGGTGCGTCTGTGTTCTATGTGTTTGAAAATTTTGTCTATGCATGTGCTTTGGAGGTTGAAAATATGGATGACTGCTTAGCTATTAGTACTCCATTAGGAGTAGGAGGAAGAATAAGTAGGATATGTAGAGGAGTGAGAATAGAAATACATAGTAGGGTGATGTCAGAAGACCTCCTAGTATTATAGATGATAGAATTCGACATTATTTTGGTTATCAACTAGCTATCAAAATATCATGCCATCATTGATTGCCACAACATGGTGGTATAATTTAATATACTCGAAGATAGACATTTTGAATACAAACTCGAATTACAGAGACCCACTAGATTGCCCACGTACGAGATGTGGGGAAAAAGTGTATTGACAACCATATCTATTGAAGCTAGTGAAGAAGTTAGGATGGAAGAAGTACTGATAGTGAGGGAATTTCTTGACGTATTTCCAGAAAATCTTCCTAGTTTACCCCCAGCTAGGGAAATAGAATTCAACATTGACTTGGTATAAGGTACAGTACCTATATCAAAAACCTTAGAACGTATATATAAAATGGGAGCGTAAATTGCAGCAAGTGCACTGGTCGTATCAAGTAATAAAGTGGTGAACAAACAAATGTCGATTCCACAAGGACTACAAAGTACTAGACTTGTACTAGCTCAAATTGATATTTAGGCAATGGAAAGAAGGATGATTTCACTATTTGATTGAAGACTAAAATAAAATGCAAATTGATGATTTTGAGAATCTTGAACAAATAAACTTTTCAATTAAGAAGGTGGGAATTAAGAATTCACCCTAGACCAGTTAGTCAAATTGCCATCATGATATAATAATCTTTAATCATGTGGATATTCATACGAAATTAACAAAACCCCAAATTAATCTATTAGCTTCCGCTACACAAATTAATAGAGGACTCAAATTTACAATCATAAACTTTCCAGTTATATGAATGACTAATACCCCAAATCAATCTCTCCTAATCCCTTAGAGAAAAATCAATTAGAAGCATTGCATTAATATTAAGATAATTTCTAACAAAAGTGAATAACTCAGCTTCCACATATGTTAATTACTCATTATCAAAAATTCCTTGTGAACCCTAATTCCCCTTCCGAGTCATCAACGTTCCTATAAATCTGATTCAATTAAGAAACAAAGAATTATGGCAAAGAGATTACAATATGAATATTCCACATGCCTAATAATTCTATAGCATAACTACAATTATCATTCTACCAATCTAGGGTTTCATCCCCTTCCCATCAAAAGAATTTAGAACATCATGGAGATGACAACAGAATAACAATTGATAGAAGCACATGCAGTGGTAGCTTTGATGAAAGCCGGCTATTAAAGCCGGCTGCCTTTGATTCAACATAAGCCGGCCTTCAAGGTTAGTGGCCTTGGATAAAAAAAAAATAGTCTAACTTCCAATGCTTTCCATGCCATCTTTCTATCTACTCCGCTTATATCTTGAATCTAAGTCCTCAAAGACCTGAATAATCAAAATACATATATTAAGTACCATCTTCCTATGAATTCCATAGAATCCATTAAATTTCATCATAAATCATACTATAAAATATGAGTAAAATGTGCCTTTATCAACTTCCCCACACTTGAACTTTTGTTTGTCCTCAAACAAAATAAAACCAATGACGAAATCTAAAATTTAGAGTATAAAACAATGACTTTCACAAAATACAAGCATCTTTTCTTTCACGAATCATAACTTGCAATTTCGGTGCCTACCACTCTAACCAACTGGGTTTATGTAATTAGAGTACTATAATTAAAATTAAATATCTAATCCAAACAAAACAAACTTATGCCCGAGTGTTTAGCAAAAGAATCTTAATTTAAAAGTAAATACTCAATCCTATAGAGAAAAACACCCATTTAAACTTCACTGGCCATTAGCAAGTATATAATCCTTCCCATCACTTCTTTGAACAAGTCAACACAAAATGAAAGCATATGGTATCCATTCCCTTCCTAGATTTTCTCCCTTTTTATTATAAGTCCCATGTACTTTATTGATTGGCATTCACTAAAACTCTTCTCTTATATATATATATATATATATAAGTTCATGTTTTGAACTTTTGCTTCTCCGCCCTTATCGCTATAGTGAGATCACTGAGTTGGCACATCCCGGGCTCATCACCCAAGTGACCAAGTTTTAAAGGGACCCCATCGGACTCTCCCTCACTCTAGCATTCAAGTTTAGATACTCTTAACTCAATTACCTGAGTCATTGGAGTAAGGCGACTCATTTTGTTTGAATGGTGCAATAGAATTAAGACTTTTTTTTTTTATATAAGGAGTCACTAAGCGAGGAGTTTCCCCTACCTCTTTCATTAGGTGTTGACAAGCTTTCAAAGCAACTTTCAAGACAATATGCAAGCTAAAGAAGCGACTTAAAGTAGACCTGTTTATCTTTCCCTTAAGGACTTAACTCACTTTCAAAAATCCAATTCTAGAGCTAAAAACAAGGTGAATTTTGCATTATAGGGATTTTGCTACTTGATTTTAATTTCATATTCTCATCACAATAGTAGGTGAGTAAGGCATCGAAGAAAATCTAAATTTTCAATTAAAACATAATAGATGCTATCAACAATACTCTTTTTAAACTGTCTAGATTTCAGTAAACAATTTTCACAATTTTTTTTTTTTTGGCCTCAAATCTGCCATATACTTGAGGTCAATTATCATTCAAGTGACAGAGAAGTTCAGGCATTGGATGTCATAAGATTAAATCACAGATTTTACACATCAATCATTTACTCCATTCCAATTCTATTTCCTATATGCCTTCCCCACACTTATATTGAACAATGCCCTCACTGTTCCTAAGGCAGCTCAAAAGAAGGAAGGAATATCAGTATATAAAAGGAAAAACTTGTACTTCCTTGGTGTCCATGTTTTGTAGCAGCAAAAGAGAATTCCAACCATGCAATCAGTGAGAGAGTCATCTTGTCAAGATCAGCCTGTGGAAATGGGCAAAGCCGGCTCCTTGGAATTGTACGCCGCCGGCTGTAACATTTGTGACTGTCAAGGCCGCCTAAAGGCCAGTGGCCTTTAGTGTTGAAATGGCCGGCCTTGAATCTCCCTTTTTTTTTTTTTTTACATTTTTCCTTATGGGCTGCCTCCCATGAAGCACTTGGTTTATAGTCGCTGGCCCGACTTTTATGGTCCTCACGATGGATTTCTCAAATCCACATAAGTGGTCTCTTTATCAATGTTGTACCCTTCATAAAAATGCTTGAGAAGACTACCGTTTACTTTAAAAGTGTGGTTATCTTCTGCTTCCAACTCAATGACACCATAAGGAAAAACATTGGTAATAACAAATGGTCCAAACCATCGGGATTTCAACTTACCTGGAAACAGCTTCAATCGAGAGTTATACAATAAGACTTTCTGACCAGGCAAGAACTCTCGCTGTAAGATGTTCCTATCATGCCATCCCTTTGCTCTCTCCTTGTAAATCCTCGCATTTTCATATGCTTCCTCTCTCATCTCAACCATCTGATTCAATTGGAGCAACCTCTTTTCACCTGCACCTTGCAACTCAAAGTTAAGGTATTTTATGGCCCGGTATGCCTTGTGCTTAAGCTCTACAGGTAGGTGACATGATTTACCATAAACAATCTTGTAGGGGGACATTCCAATAGGGGTTTTAAAAGCTGTTCTATAAACCCACAATGCATCATCAAGTTTTAAAGACCAATGCTTTTGGGATGCATTGACAGTTTTCTCTAAGATACGCTCTATTTCCCTATTGGACACCTCAACCTGTCCACAAGTCTATGGATGATAAGGGGTGGCAATTTTATGAGTAACTCCATATTTTGACAATAAGTTTTCAAATTGCCTGTTGCAAAAATGCCATCCCCCATCACTTATGATAGCTCTAGGTACCCCAAATCTTGAAAAAATGTTCTTTTTCAAAAATCTAATAACTACCCTAGCATCATTAGTTTGTAGAGCAACCGCTTCTACCCATTTGGACACATAATCAATAGCTAAGAGTATGTATTTATTTGAAAAAGAAGGGGGAAAAGGACCCATGAAGTCTATTCCCCACACATCAAAAAGCTCAACTACAACAATATTGTTTTTGTGGCAATTCATGTCTTCTTGAAATATTGCCAGTCCTTTGGCATTGAGCACAAGTCATAATGAAGTTCTTGCAATCATGAAACAAACTGGGCCAATAAAATCCGCAAGATAAAATTTTTGCTGCTATTCTTTCTACCCCAAAGTGACCTCCTGTTTCTTTGGAGTGATAGTGCTGTATTATGCTAAGCTGTTCAATTTCAGGCACACATTGTCTAATTACCTGGTTAGCACAAGATCTAAACAAATACGGCTCATCCCAAAAATAATACTTCACATCATGTAAAAATTTCTTTTTCTGTTGGAATGACAAACCATATGGTATGATTTTGCTAACCAAGTAATTAACTATGTCGGCATACCAAGGTAATTCATGGATGTCTATTGCATGCAAATGCTCATCAGGGAATTTTTCATTGATGGGTGGTTCTAAACAATCATATTCCAAACAGGATAAATGATCAGCAACCACATTTTCACTTCCCTTTTTATCCTTAATTTCTAAGTCAAATTCTTACAGCAATAGAATCCAACGAATTAACCTGGGTTTAGCATCAGCTTTAGCAAATAAATACTTAAGAGCAGCATGATCTATGTATACTATTACTTTAGAACCTATCAAGTAAGGCCTAAACTTATCACAAGCAAATATCACTACTGATAGCTCTTTTTCTGTTGTGGCATAGTTTTTCTAGGCCTCGTTCAAGGTTCTACTTGCATAGTACATAGCATGAAAGATCTTACCTCTTCTTTACCCTAGCACTGCCCCCACGGCATAGTCGCTAGCATCACACATCAGCTCAAATGGAAGCTCCCAATCTGATGCAACAATCACTGGTGCAGAGCTGAGCTTCTCCTTCAATATATTGAATGCCTACAAACAATTTTCATCAAACACAAAAGTAGAGTCTTTTTCAAGTAAATTACACAGAGGTCTAGAGATTTTAGAGAAGTCCCTAATAAATCTCTTGTAGAAGCCAACATGTCCTAAGAAGCTCCTGACTCCTTTTACTGAAGTGGGTGGTGGAAACTTCTCTATTACTTCCACTTTTGCCCTATCAACTTCAATCCCTTTCTCTAACACCTTATGACCTAACACTATTCCCTCTCTCACCATAAAATGGCATTTCTCCCAATTCAGAAGTAGGTTAGTTTCCTTACATCTTTTGAGCACACCGCCTAAATTAGTCAGACATGATTTAAATGACTTCCCCAAAACAGAAAAGTCATCCATAAATATTTCAATAAAAATCTCTAACATGTCAGAAAATATAGACATCATACACCTTTGAAAAGTAGCAGGTGCATTACAGAGACCAAAGGGCATTCTCCTAAAGGCAAAAGTGCCATAGGGACAAGTAAATGTGGTTTTCTCCTAATCCTCAGACGTTATATGAATTTGATTATACCCAGAATAACCATCAAGGAAACAGTAATAATCATGTCCTGCGAGTTTTTCTAACATCTGATCAATGAAAGGTAAGGGAAAGTGGTCTTTACGGGTGGCATCATTCAATTTTCTATAATCTATGCAAACTTGCCACCCTGTCACAGTACGGGTTGGGATCAATTCATTGGCATCATTCTTTACCACAGTCATGCCACCTTTCTTTGGCACTACTTGAACTGGACTAACGCATTTACTATCAGAGATAGGATAAATAATACCTGCATCTAGCAGCTTAAGCACTTCCTTCTTGATTACCTCCTTGAGAGTAGGGTTGAGTCGTCTCTGTGGTTGAGCTGTAGGTTTGCACTCGGCCTCCATCAATATTTTGTGAGTGCAAATCAAAGGGCTAATTCCCTTGATGTCCACAATAGTCCACCCGATGGCTTCTTTATCTTCTCTCAGAACGCTTAGGAGCTAGTGCTCCTGATCATCTGTTAAAGAAGAAGAAACAATTACTGGCAAAGTATCATTCGTTCCAAGATAAGCATACTTTAAATGACCAGGCAAAGGTTTAAGTTCAAGCATCGGGGGTTATGTCAATGACGGCATCGGTTTCTTCTCAGTGGTCCCCAGCTCCTCATAGTGTCGAGTCTTGAATTCATAAACTTGTTCAATACATTCTTTTTGGGGTTCATCCTCATCATCACTCCAATCATCTAAATCCCTAATAACCGACTCCATTGTGTCTACACCTGCATTCTCTTCCATGAACTCACAGGAAAGCTCATCAACAATATCAATAGTGTAGCAGGATTTACAGTCATCAAATTTCTTTGCAGCCTCATACACATTAAACGTGACTTGTTCATCCATAACTCTCAAAGTAAGCTTACATTGTTCCACATCAATTAAGGCTTTACCTGTTGCAAGGAACGGTCTGCCAAGGATCATGGGTACCTCTTTATCTTCCTCCATCTCCAAGACTATAAAGTCAACTGGAAAGATGAATTTATCTACTTTCACTAGGACATTTTCCACAATCCCTCTTGGGTATTTGATGCTCCTATCAACAAGTTGCAAGGTAACATGAGTTCCCTTGCACTCTCCAAGTCCCAATTTCTTGAAAATAGATAGAGGCATTAAATTTATACTTGCACTAGAGTCAATAAGAACTTTATCAAAATGAAAATTGCCTATGGTGCAAGGAACAGTAAAACTCCCCTGATCTCTTTGTTTTCTTGGAAAATCAGGTAAACCATTCTGTAAGATCATTGAACCTTCCCCTATAAGCATCACTGGTTCATTTCCCTCAATCTTCCTCTTCTTTATGAGTAAATCCTTCATGAACCTAGCATATGATGACATCTGCTGAACTGCTTCTGCAAAAGGGATGTTGATTTGCAGCTTCTTGAAAACATTAAGGAATTTGGCAAATTGGGCATCCAGCTGTTGTTGCTTCAATCTTCCTAGAAAAGATACAGGAGGAACATAAGGTTTTACCTGTGATGAGTTCTGCTTTGGTTCCTCTACCTTTTTCTTCCCTTTATCTATCTCTGAACTCTCTATTGTGGTTTCATCTTGTGTGTTAACTTTCTCCAACTCCCTACCACTCCTCAACATTATTGCATTGATACCTTTGGGGTTCTCCTTAGTGTTGCTAGGCAAAGACCCAGATGGTCTATTGCTCAGCTGTTGAGAGATTTGGCTAATCTGACCCTCTAGATTCCTGATTGTGGCTTGCTGATTTTGCAGCATGGTATCTGTCTTTTGCATGTAGCTCAACATGAGCTCTTCCATCTTTGATTGACTTTGCTAGGGTAGAGCAGTTGGGGCAAGACCTGCTTTCTGAAATCCAGGTGGCGGCTTGAGTGTGTTGTTGTCGTTCCTCCATGAAAAATTTGGGTGATTACGCCACCCTAGATTATATGTGTTGGAGTAGGGTCCTTAGTTGTTCCGCTGAAAATTGTTAACATAATTCACCTGTTCACCATGAGATGAAGCAGAAGCATTCCCTAGCATACACTCAAATTTCGAATGCGGTCTTGAACACATCTCACAAAAAGCAACCTGGTTAGTGTGAAAAGATTGAGTGGAAGTGAGTTTACTTACCTGAGTGGTGAGAGTTGATATTTATGTAGTTAATTGTGCGATAGTCTCTCTCTCATCAACAGATGCCACTCTGGACTTGCTCCTCTCATTCTACCAATTGTGAGCACTGGAGGCCATCTCCTCTATCAAAGCACTCGCTTCAACATAACTCTTCCCCATGAGTGCACCTCCTGAAGCCGCATCTACTAGTGACCTCAATGTCTCATCTAAACTGAGATAGAAAATCTCAATAAGAAGATTGTCTGGCAGCCCATGGTGGGGGCACTTCTTGATTGCCTCTTTGAATCTCTCCTACGCCTCATAGAGTGATTCACCACTAAACTTGGTGAAGTTTGTGATGTCACTTCTAAGCTTTGCAGTTCTGGATGGTAGGAAAAATCTCTTTAAAAATTTTGTTGAGAGGTTAGCCCAAGTAGTGATGGACTCCTGTGGTAGTGAATGAAACCAAGCTCGAGCTTTATCCCTTAGTGAGAAAGGGAAAAGCTATAATCTGATGACATCGTCTGCAACATTGTTCATCTTCACTATGTTGCAGTATTGGAGGAATACAGCTATATGATCATCGGGACTCTCATTTGGGTACCCTCCAAATTGATTTGATTGAACCATCTGAATGAGTGACGACTTCAGTTCGAAGTTGTTGGCTTGAATAGCAGGCCTCCTTATCGCTGAACCTGCAACAAGAGGTACAGTATAATCTCTAAGAGCTCTAGGAGGGCCTTGTATTTGACCATTGTCGTTTCCTGCCATCTCGATTTCTTGTGCTACCCTTCTGTCTCTATTATCTCTGCTCAACCTATGAAAGGTGCGGTCAATTTTAGGATCAAACTGTAACGATTCAGCACTTAGACTCCTGCGCATAGAACAACTGCAAAGAGAACAAACACCAAAGTAAATCGTAAAATGTGCCTAAATTACCAACAGAACTAAAAGGTCTAATAATTATAGTCCCCGGCAACGGTGCCAAAAACTTGATATGCTCAACACGTATATATAAAATGGGAGCGTAAATTGCAGCAACTGCACTGGTTGTATCAAGTAATAAAGTGGTGAAAAAAAAATTGTCGATTCCACGAAGACTACAAAGTACTAGACTTGTACTAGCTCAAATTGATATTTAGGAAATGGAAAGAAGGATGATTTCACTATTTGACTGAAGACTAAAATAAAATGCAAATTGATGATTTTGAGAATCTTGAACAAATAAACTTTTTAATTAAGAAGGTGGGAATTAAGAATTCACCCTAGACAAGTTAGTCAAATTGCCATCATGATATAACCTTAATCATGTGGATATTCATACGAAATTAACAAAACCCCAAATTAATCTATTAGCTTCTGCTATACAAATTAATAGAGGACTCAAATTTACAATCATAAACTTTCCAGTTATATGAATGACTAATACCTCAAATCAATCTCTCCTAATCCCTTAGAGAAAAATCAATTAGAAGCATTGCATTAATATTAAGATAATTTCTAACAAAAGTGAATAACTCAGCTTCTGCATATGTTAATTACTCATTATCCAGAATTCCTTGTGAACCCTAATTCCCCTTTCGAGTCATCAACGTTCCTATAAATCGGATTCAATTAAGAAACAAAGAATTATAGCAAAGAGATTACAATATGAATATTCCACATGCCTAATAATTCTATAGAATAACTACAATTATCATTCTACCAATCTAGGGTTTCATCCCCTTCCCACCAAAAGAATTTAGAACATCATGGAGATGACAACAGAATAACAATTAATAGAAGCACATGCAATACGATTCATTGTAACTGATAATATATCACTCAATTGCATAAATAATCAATAATTCAGAGATCACCAATCTGGTAACACAATTGTTTGAAGATCCTCAATTGCAAAACTTCCTCAAAGCTTTAAGAACCAATAACTCAATCCCCATGAATGATTCCTCTCCACTCAATTGAATCAATTTAGGCTCGAATACAAAATTCTCTCAGAAGAACTCTTTCTAGGTCGAAAGATTGGCAAAAGGTCCTCCCTTTGTTGCAATAAGGGCTATTTATATCAAAGGATGGACGAGACAATTCGTTAGAAAAGAAGGCCGGCCTAAAGCCGGCGACGTTCAATGTAGGCCGGATGTGAAGGCCGGCGGCCTTGGATCTCTAGTGGCAGCTTTGATGAAAGCCGGCTATTAAAGCCGACTACCTTTGATTCAACATAAGCCGGCCTTCAAGGCTGGTGGCCTTGGATAAAAAAAAAATAGTCCAACTTCCAATGCTTTCCATGCCATCTTTCTATGTACTTCGCTCATATCTTGAATCTAAGTCCTCAAAGACCTGAATAATCAAAATACATATATTAAGTACCATCTTCCCATGAATTCCATAGAATCCATTGAATTTCATCATAAATCATACTATAAAATATGAGTAAAATGTGCCTTTATCACTAGGGAAATAGAATTCAACATTAACTTGGTATAAGGTACAGTACCTATATCAAAAACCAGTCTACAGGATGGCACCGGTGGAATTGGAAGAATTAAGGAAACAATTACAAGAGCTACAAGATAATAGTTTTATAAGACCTAGTATCTCTCCTTAGGGTGCACCGGTCTTGTTTGTAAGGAAGAAAGACTGAAGCATGAGACTCTGTATAAACTACAAAGAGATAAATAAGGTCACCATAAAGAATAAATATCTTATTCTTAGGATAGATGACTTATTTGACCAGTTGCAAGGAGCTCAGGTGTTCTCCAAAGTAGACTTGAGTTTAGGTTATCATCAACTCAGAATCAGAGAAGAGGACATCCAGAAAACAACATTCAGGACTAAATATGGGCACTACAAGTTTTTGGTGATGCCCTTTGGACTAACGAATGCACCAGTTGCATTCATGGATTTGATGAACAAAGTATTCGGGGATTTCCTGGATAAGTTTGTAATCATCTTTATAGAAGACATCTTGGTATACTCTAAAATTACTGAAGAGAATGAAGAACACTTGAGACTAGTATTGGGCAAATTACATGATGTGAAGTTGTATGCTAAATTCAGTAAATGTGAATTCTTGCTGGAACGAGTAGTCTTCTTGGGTCATGTGGTTAATAGGGACGGTATATCTGTGGATCTAAAAAAGGTGAGAGTAATAGTAGATTAGCATAGACTGAAGACAGTTACAAAGGTAAGAAGCTTCTTGGGTCTAACAGGCTACTACAGGAGATTTGTAAAAGGATTTTCCAAAATAGCAACTCTTCTCACCAGGCTGACAAAGAAGAATGTGAAATTCGAATGGGATGATAGATGTGAAGTCAGCTTTTAGATGCTTAAAGAGAAATTGGTGTCAACGTCAGTTTTGACTTTACCTAAGAGTGAAGAAGAGTTTCCAGTGTATAGTGATGCCTCAATTTAAGGGTTAAGGTGTGTATTGATGCAAGGTGGTCAAGTAATAACGTATACATCTCGACAATTGAAGCCATATGAAAAGAACTACCCAACTCTCGACTTGGAATTGGTAGCTATAGTGTTAGCTTTGAAACTATGGAGACATTACTTATATAGAGACAGGTGCAAAATCTTTACTGACCACAAAAGCTTGAAGTATATATTTACACAGAAAGAGTTAAATATGAGATAGAAGAGATGTTTGGAGTTAATTAAAGATTACGACTTGAAAATACAATACCATCCAAGAAAAGCCAATGTGGTGACAGATGCCCTTAGTAGAAAGAAACAGGATAATATAGCCACTCTAATCACTTCGCAGAAGGAGTTGTTGGAAGACATGCGCAAAATGGAGCTAGAAGTTTTGACACAAGAAGTGGGAGCAAAAATGGCTACTTTAAGGATTCAGCCAACCATAGTGAACAAAATTAAATCGGGTCAGATAGAAGATAAGGACATCTGAGAGCTCAAGAGCAGAATGGAATAAGGCAAGGCACCAGAAGAGGTACAAAGAGAGACTATGTGTGCTGAAGGACTCCACCTACACAATATATCCTAGGAGTACCAAAATGTACAAGGACATGAAGAGCTATTATTGGTGGAGAAACATGAAGAGACAAATAGTAGAATATGTAGCCAAATGCTTCACATGCCAGCAGATCAAAATTGAACAATAGAGACCAGCTGGAGAATTACAGCCTCTTCTAGTACCAGAGAAGAAATGGGAGCATGTGACAATGGATTTTGTTATAGCCCTCCCGAATATTAGGGAGAAGCAGGATGCAGTTTGGGTTATAGTGGACAGATTGACCAAGTTTGCTCATTTCATACCTATTAGAGTAGGATATAAATCGGAGAAACTGGCTCGGATATACGTACAGGAGATAGTCAGACTATATGGAGTGCTAGTGACAATCACTTTTGATAGAGACACGGGATTTGTGAATAGATTCTAGAGTAACCTACATAAGGCATTAGGCACCAAACTGCAGTTCAGTATAGCATTTCACCAATAGATAAATGATCAATCTAAAAAGACTAAACAAATACTGGAAGATTTGCTTAGGGCATGTGCATTAGACTTTAGAGGGAGTTGGAATAAGCATATACCTCTAGTGGAGTCTACTTATAATAATAGTTATCAAGCAACCATCCAAATGGCACCACATGAAGCTCTTTATGAGAGAAGGTGTAGATCCCCATTACATTGGGATGAAGTAGGAGAAAAACAGATGATGGGGCCGAAGTTAGTACAAGAAGTAGTTAACAAGGTGAAACTAATCAGGCGGAGAATACAAACGGCTTAATCTCGACAAATGAGCTATGCTGATAAGAGAAGGCATCCTTTGGAATTCCAAGTGGGAGATAAGGTATTATTGAAGATTTCTCCAACAAAAAGAGTGATTAGATTCTGGTTAAGGGGAAAGCTAAACCTGAGGTATATAGGCCCATTTGAGATCTTGGAGAGAATAGGCATAGTGACTTACAGGTTAGCCCTTTCACCGAATTTGGTCGGGGTACATGATGTATTCCACATGTCCATGCTGAGGAAGTATGTACCCGACTCAAATAAGATAGTGGTGTTGGAACCACTGAATGTGCAGCCAAATATGACATCTTTAGAAAGGCCAATCAAGATTCCAGATACTAAGGAATGAGTGCTAAGATGGAAAACAATCTCTTATGTTAAAGTGCAATGAACAAACCAAACAAAAAGGGAAGCGATATGAGAGTTAGAGGAAGAAATGAAGAGAAAGCATCTAGAACTCTTCTAAAATCAGGTACTTTCGAGGACAAAAGTTTTTATAAGGGGAGAGAATGTAATACTTGAAAATTGTAATTATTGATTTATTTAATAAATATATAAGCAAGGGACGAAAATGAAATTTTAGAAAATGAGAAGGGCAATTTGGAAATTTTGTGATGGGGAGTATTTAATCCCAGATGACCTAACATTCCTTCTTTTTCAACCCTCACAGTAAAATAGTAAACGTAAGCACTCTCTAAACAAAACCTAAGATGATAAAAGGAGACGGTGCGACCTAATTCCAAGTACGAAAGGTAAGAATCGTTATATGAATTTCAATTGAGGATTTATGGAATTTGTAACTACGACTGTCATCTGTTCATATAGAAAATGAGGTGGGTGAAAGGACGTACGAGAACGAAAAATCAACGACCCCTAGATTTTTCGATTTGTGGAATTTGAACTAAGTATGAAATTCTTTGTAAATTGGATGTAATTACAAATTTTAGAGATATAATTGAGCTTAGGAATAGAAAGGATTAGTTTATGGAGGAATTGAAGTAAGAGAAATAGAGTTCATAAAGACTGCCGAAGGTAGCACGGCCTACTAACACGGTCGTGTTTCGACAGTGTAAAAATGGAAAAGTGCACTGAAAGATACACGGCCTCCCAACACGGTTGTGTTTCAATCGTGTTAAGTTAAGGGCAACACGGCTTCCCAACATGATCATGTTTCGACCGTGTTGAAATGGAAAAGTGCACTAAAAGATACACTGCCTCCCAACATGGTTGTGTTTCGACCATGTTAAAATGGAAAGGTACACCAAGAGATACACGACCACCCAACACAATCGTGTTTCGACTGTGTTAAGCAAGGGCAACACGACCTCATAATATGGTCATGTTTAGACCGTGTTGAAACTAAGTTTTGCACTGAAAGATACATAACCCCTAATACAGTCATGCTTTAGCCCGTGTTAAGCAACATGGTCCCCTACATGATCATGTTAAATAAAGTATAATATAATTATATGTTTGTTTAACTTCAATTTCAACTAATTTTCACGTAACCTAGATAATTAGTAAGGCCTTAAAGAAATTAAATAAATAGGATTAAGGAAATTAAGAATGATATTGATCTTAAATTGAATACTAAGAAGAGCATGTTAATGTGTATAGATTTCCAATGAGAATAAGTCCAAGAATGGAAAGTGCTTAAAGTTAAGATCTAAGGTACGTGTAACTTGCGTGTTGATTTGTGCTTGTTTAAGTTAGTATATATATGGAACTTGTTTAATTGATGAATTGGTTTAAGTGTTGAAGTGATATGTTGTATGTGCTTGGCTCGGCCTAGGGGCCTATAGTGGTAGATCCTTAGAAAGCACCCTATTGATCTTAGATAGCTTCAAATTGGAAATCATATGTTGTATGTGCTTCAGCCTATGTTAAGCAACATGGTCCCTAACATGGTTGTGTTAAATGAAAGTATAAAGTAATTACATATTTATTTAACTTCAAATTAAACTAATTTCCACGCAACCTAAATAGCTAGTAAGGTCTTAAAGAAATTAAATGAATAGGATTAAGAAAATTGAGAATGATATTGATCTTAGATTGAATACTAAGAAAAGCTTATTGATGTGTACAAAGTTCCAATTAGATTAAGTCAAAGACCGGGAAGTGCTTAAGGCTAAGATTCAAGGTATGTGTAACTCGCATGTTGATTTGTGCTTGTTTAAGTTATTTTATGTGTGGAACTTGTTGTAATTGATGAATTGGTTTAAGTGTTTATGTGGCATGTTGCATTTGCTTAGCTCGGCCTAGGGGCCTGTAGTGGCAGATCTCTAGGGAGCACCTCAATGATCCTTGCGTGACGTTATTTTTAGTGGAGTTGTGCTTAGAAATGATCTGAATTGAATGTTGATTAAGTAGTTAAGTGTACATGGGTTTGGGGGTATGGGGCTTGTAGTGACAATTCCCATCACCAAGTTTAAGTGAACATGGGTGTGGGGCTTGTAGTAGCAGTTTCCATCACCAAGTTTAAGGATTAAGAGATCATGAGTGTGGGGTTTGTAGTGGCAATTCCCATCACTAAGTCATGCTCCAATGTGTTAAGTGTGTTAAGGGAGTCATGAGTATCCTATTGTTTGCTTGTGGACATAAATTATATTAAGAAATAATTGTCTATGTTTAAGTTCTGCATGATGTGTGTGATACTTGTTTATGTTTGTTCATGGGTATGTGTTTATATTATACGTATTGAGCATTAGCTCATCCTTCGGGGAATCATTTTTAAATATAGGTGTTGAGAAAGATGAGAACCTAAAAGATAACCTGAGTTTAGGTGAACCATAGAGAGAGAAAAATGAAGAGTACCATTATTATTATGGTGATTAAGTTTTAGTAAAAGTTTGATGTCTAACTATAATAGACAATATCTTTTGAAATTGTTATTCTTGTTATTTAAAGACTTCCGCTACGTTAGATATTTGATATGGTTCAAGTTATTATTTCAATTTTGAGGTTATATAGAACGCTTTTATTATAAAAATTACATGTTAAAATGTATTAGAATTGTTTCAGAGCCTTAACGTGTTCTTGTAAGATAAAGACACATGGTGGACAGTAGCGTGATCCAAATTTCAGGGTGTTAAAGATACAAATCTTTACCAAGCATTATTGACTAATAATAAAAGTCTTACCATGTACGTAGTATGATAGATTTTATGTATTACTTTTGTCACAAATCAACCAAAGTTCTTAAAGAAACTGTCCGCGATTTTGAGGCTTTCATACAGATAAATTTGCTACACAAAAATATCAATAATATTTTAATCCCCTCATCCTTAGTTTAAAATATCATCATTCCTAAATGTTTGTTCCGTTTTGTTCTTAATCTAGAATTCTATTGAGAGATATCTTGAAAACCTTGTTAAATTCTATTATAGGAATTTTTATATCTTTTTCAATATTGATTATACTTTATATTAAAAAATATATATAAAGACAAAACTTTTTATTAATGCTAATTGGGTCGCTGATACCGGGCATGGAGTAAAGCAAAAGAGGACCGGATGGGCCGATGGGCCAGCTAAGATCACACAGTGCCCCTTGCGAAGAGGATGGTCCTATACATACAAGTTCAAAGTCGAGGACCAAAGGGGTACCCTTTGGTGGTATGCTCATTACTCTTGGCAAAGGGCATATGTTACCGGTGCCATAATCATCTATCCTCGCATGCCTTATCCCTTTTCGACCAAAACCAAAATCCATGTAGAAATACCCATCATTTTCGGTTGACTTATAATCCTATAATATATTAATTTACGAGCTTTTTTTTTAATTATTGACATTAAATTATAATTTTTTACGTAAACCTTTCGTATTGATTGATCTCATCACATGGGTGAATGGTGGAATTCTGATCCTATAGCAGTGGAAGATGAAATAATGCTAATGGGTAATTCCTCTAATGGTTATACTATCAACGGCCTCCTAGGACCTATCTACAATTGTTTTGCCAAAGGTAAATTAGTCGGCGACGTAAAATCCCTCTTCAATTGTTTTGCCAAAAGCAATTAATCAATTAAAAAAAATCAAACATTTATTACATTACATTATTTTCGTTCAAAGGGGAATATTTTAATCATTTAGAAAATATAAACAAAAAAAGAAAAAATAATGGGCCACATGACATTATAATACCATGGATCTTTTCGAGTAATAGAGTCGCTTAATAAAATTTTCGTGTTTATCTTCCGGATACTTTCATTCAATCAATGGGAAGAGGCAAGATAATAATGCGTAGGATTGTGAATGCAACACTTAATTAAGAGCTCTTCTTTGTTGTGGCGAATCACACTATCACTGTTGTGGAGGTTGATGCGACATACACTAAACCTTTTGAGACTCCAGCAATCATGGTTGGTCCTGGACAAACTGCAATTGTTTTAATCACTGCAAATCAAGTTCTTAATGCTTTAGGAACGTTTCTAATGGCAGCAGCACCTTACTTCACTTCAATTTTCCCCTTTGACAATTCCATAACCTTAGGATTTTTTAAATATAAAACTAGCAAAATTGGCATGATTGCTGTCCCAATCGGTGGATGGGTAGCAATTTGATTGAAAGTTGACAATTCTGATGCCCAGTTCATGCATTTGCCATCTAGAAGTGCATATTCATGAAGTTTAGCTACAACATTGATTGTCCAAGATGGGTGTAGCCCCAATGAGACTTTGCTTCCTCCTCCTAAAGATCTTCCCTCTTGCTAGAGTGTTGAATAATAACACTTTTTTGGTCTAACACGTTGGTTTCACCTGGTATTCTTCATGTATTGTCATAAAACATCTAGTGGAAAATTAGAAATCTCCAAAGAGTTTAGTTACTATCATTCATCATTAGTGTCTTTTTAATAGTTACATAAGAATGTAGCTTGAGTCAAAAGAGCTTTGACATCTCTATGGTAATCTCTATTAGAGAATGAGTTATGAAGTCCAACTATGCTATTTTCAACAATTAATATTAAAAGTGTCACCACTAGTTTCATATTTACAATTGTCGTGAAAAAGTGCAATTGTTCTCTCTTTACAATTATGTTAACATCGTGTACTTTTCATTAAAAAAAAAAAAAGAGAGAAAAAGACTTTGAACTTGTAAGAATTTAGAATTTTAATTTACATTATTATCCAACTTTTATTAAAAACAAGCCATTTGCATTGTATGGGAACCCTTTTCTTAATCGTACCTTATATCGTTTAATTGTTGAATTTATCTACCCAACCACATTCCCCCTTAAATAAAAGAGCAAACCCTTTAATGTAAGATAACTAACAATGTCATAGAAATAGTTAAAGAGATTCAAAATTAGAAAATTTAATTACAATGGGATATACATACATACATTTGCTTAAAAGCATTACAGGATTTCCTCTCACCCCTTCATACAAAAGGAGCTTGATTAGTTCATTAATTGTATATTTTTTATCTCATGTTTTAATTATGGAATTTATCGACCCAACCTCCTTTTCCTTTTAACTCTATAAAAGAGAAAAGCCTTTTTAAAATGGGATAACAAAGAAGATTGTAAAATCAAGTGTTATAAGTTTGGGATATGTACATAAGATCAGAGTTTCAAATTGGAACATTAATTAAAATGGGTTATATCTAAATTTGTGCTCATAATTATTACAAGATTCCCATGCACCCTAATACATAAAAGGATCTTGATTAGTCCGTCACTTGTAGATCTTAGGTCTTATTTTTCTTTAGACCAAATAACGGTATATTATATCTTATCAAAAAAGGCTCTATCTAGGGGTGTTCATAGAAAAACTATAAATTGAATTGAACTAAACTATATGTTTATAATGCAATTATAATTACAATTCGGTTTAATCCCTTTTCTCATTTTAATCAATTTGATTCCATAACTTAAACCATATTGAATTGCTTTGATTGAATCAAATTGCCTCTAGTATACTTTAAGTAGCCTAGATTTTTCTTTCGCTCAATTATTTTTCTTTATTTCCATCAAATCTAAACTGTTTTATCCCCAAGAATTACCATTTACACTCCTTGGTGCATGGTCCTTTTCTACAAATGTGAAAAATATTTGCATTTGATTATAGTGGAGGATGATTGATACAAAAAAAATTCCAAATTCAAGTGCTAGTAAAGGTAATATATATTAAGTAAATTGTAAAGAGATAAAAGGAAAAAAAAAAGAAATTAAAAGACAACCGAAATGATATGGAGCATTTAATGAGATGAATCATTATTATGCCCGTAAAATGTGCCTAGTAGAAGTAGATTCGTTACTATAAGCTATCAATCAATGTGTTCACCCCATTGTTCGATAATCACCTCATGTGCCAAAGTCTACAAGATTTTATTTTAGTAGGTTGATTTTAAACTTCTTATGTGAAACATTGCAAGATTGTATAGTATTCTACAAAAATGTTTAGAAAAATAAGAGGCATCTCTATTCACATACTAACTTTTGGAATTGAAAAAAATTAGATTGGCCCAATAAATCCTATAATGAGTAACAACTATATTGGTTCAAAGTTTATGTGTGTAGAGGAACTTAACATCTTCTAGGTAGCTAAGGGAAATTATTATAGATTTATCTGTAATTTTATCTAGAACGACTTATAAGATACTTATAAATCTTGAAATACTAAGCTATAACTTAAGTCAAATTGAGTTGCAACTTTTGCCATTTTTTGGACTTAATCAAATTTAACAATTAAGCAAAAATAAGAGAATAGATAAGGATAACAAGTAAAGTGCTGGAAATGTTAAGAGATAGGGATAGAGAAATCAAATTTAGGATTTAACGTAGAGTTCGAGCCATCCCTTACTCTCTATAGATAGAAGATTTCCTCACTTGACTAAGTTACTTACTATATATACCCTCATTTATAATGCCTTGTAATGCTTTTTTCATTTATTTTAGTCTTTTAAAAAATACTTAATCCTTAAATAACCTTTCAATTAATGTAATATAGCGTAGATTAGTGACTTGCTTAAAAGATCAACCTAAAAGTTGTTGCTATTAGCCTATTTACTATACTGTAAGTTCATAGTTGTTGCTATTCTTTATAATTTACACTTTGGAAAACTCATTAATGGAAAGTTTATTCTCTTGTGTTGTTTATGTTTATATGTCATAGTATGAGTAGCAAAACTAGTATTGAAGTCTTGTTTTGGTTGCAAACTAGTAACGGTTATGGGATTAAGCTGGTAACATAATTGGGTTCATATTTCTCACAAAGTTCTTTGAGCAAATCATTTTTTGATGCATTTTCTTGCAATCCAAAAAAGTTGAATTGATCCTTTAAAGCTTTGCACAAAACTAGAGAGATGCATGTTAATTAATCTAAATGTTTCAACATTGGTTTTCTATGGGTGTGTTGGTGTTAAAGATTCTCTTAGCTGGAAGCACTTGTGAGAGAACAAACGTAAGCTCAAAGGGACACTGAGAGTACTTCTTGCAAGGTTACTTTGATGCCTAAGTCAACCCAATGTGTATGTTAAACCAATAAGCTTAAGATAATAAGAGGGCTTAAGATTTCAAACCTTGATCTAAGTAATGCCAACCTTTATTTATAGGTGTTGGGGTTGAGACAACTTAGTAGGCGGAGTCAAGTTATGGTAGGTGGATTTGTCTTATGTTTCATGTCTATGTAGTTTCCCCATGCAAGTTGCGCTTTTCTTAGAACCTCTCTTCTACTAGGTGAGTACAATTGATTAAAGCTCTTACTTGATTTGAGCTACACATTCAAGCATAGATTGATCTTCTGTTCTTATATTAGGACTTCAGTGTTCTTGGTTGTTCAATCTTTGGTGTTTGAAACTTAGTTATGGGCCTAGCCAGGTTAGATTGGGCCTAGGGGACCTAAGTTCAAAATGCACCAACAACAAGGTGAAAATACCTTAGCATTTATGCAAGAATTTATTCTTAAGATCTTAATTTGATAAGAAATTTGTTCACTGTAGATATTAGTGATAAATGCTAAATTAGGTATGTATATTAAATGACATTTAACTAATTTTCCCTTGATTTTGGCATTCTTTTAAAGAATTTAAATTTTGATTGAGTAACATTTTGATTCTAAGGCTTTGATGGATAGTGGAATTCAAAAAAAAAAAAAAAAAAGGAATCCAATTTTACTTAATTCAGAGCTAAATAAAAGAAGTTATGAAGTTTTAAAGTTAGACATAGTCTAAACATGACCACATTCAAAATGTGTTGAATTTAAGGCTTCATAGGGATTTAGACATGACCTTCAAACACAATGGTGGTCATTGGTTATGTATCTTTTTGATCTAATTGATTTAGACATGATGGTGTTTAGGTTGTGTCTACTAGATGTTATTCATGATTTTGATTGAAGAATTGAACACAACCCAAAGCACTATCATGTTGGATAGTGTGTTAGCCTAAAACACAGAGCTTTTGATGCTCATTATATAAATAGAAGAGGACTTGACATAAAAAAGAGATAGACATTTTTTCTAAGTTGTTTTGGGCTTTTTCTAGAGAGATAAGACAACTATTTTTTATACTTCAAGAATTTAGGGTTTTTTTTTTTCTAATTGATTTCCTTGATGATACATGTTTATACATTATTGAAGAATTTGGTTTCCATTATGACTAGCGCTTAATTTTCTTTAGTATTTAGACTTGTGGAACCTAGGTTTATTATGTGATTGAGATTCTATTTTATTATTCAATGAATTCTTATTTTTCTTGATCATACATGTGTTTTTGATGTTTTGATTAGATTAATATTTATAGGTATGTTTCTATCTATTTGGTAATATACATTAAGATTGAGAAATTTGATATATAATTAAATCTAGCAAGTTTGAAGAGAATTGATGTAAACTTAGAGATAAGTTACATAATTCTTTCATATTTATTTAATTTAGTTTTGGAAAATTTTTTTTTTAATACAGTATTGAATTATGCTATTATGAAGAGACTTAAATAGGTAATTTTAAGATTATGGTTTAATAAACTTGAGAAAATTATTAAACTAAACTAGGAATTCCTTCGATTAATGAAATTTAAGAAGGGTTTGAATACTTTTTGTTAATGTCACATAATAATTCCAATGGGAAACAGAGTCTAGATACTAGTTTTACCATCTTGAAGCTAATTCTAAACTACTTTGCTTTTCTGCCATTCAATAAAATCTTAGTTCTTTAATTAGTATTTCATTATAGTTTTTAAATCAATCAATCTTTATAATTTATTGGTTAGATAATAGGGTATATGTTAGTATAAGTACTCGTAATATTTGTGGGAAGATATCCATATTTTTATACATTATATTACAAAATTTGATAGATGCACTTGCCTCACATCAAGTTTTTGGAGCCGTTGTTAGGGATTTCAATATTAAGAATACTAATTACTTTATCAATTTAACCATTTTTTTTTCTATTTCTTGTTTTTAGTTTCTTTTCTTTTTCAATAGTGCATGAATAGAAATACTCCATAAGTGGTGATGATTTTTTATCCAAAAATTGAAAGAACGACAAGTCAATTATGGAAAACAACTTGGTAAACAGTGGAGGAGCTAAAGCAAGGATCTCCTATGAGAATTAAGATAGAAGAGGAAGAGGATGTGTTGGAAATCATGGGTGATGAAAATCAGAACCAACAGTGGACAGTGTCGAATTACTCCAAACCCTCTTTAGTTGGAGCCGATTTAAGTATTGTTAGGCTACCAATCACTATCAACAATTTTCAAATTCAACCTCATATCATGCAAATGGTGCAATAACTTGTACAATTTAATAGATTACAACACAAGAACCTAAATGCTCATGTATTTAACTTTTCTAGAGATTTGTGATACTTTTAAGATCAATGGAGCTTCTGATGATGCAATAAAATTTCAACTCTTTCCTTTCTCATTAAGGGGTAAATACAAATTTAGACAATATGATTTATGCCATTAGTAGAAAGTTATATCACTTTCCATCAATCTCGAATGCAACTTGGGAGAAGTCAATGTAGAGTGTCAATGGTAATAGGCAGGCCATTTAGGAAACCTTTGTAGGCCATAAAACAACCCCTATAGTAACATTTACAATCTAAGATGGAGAAATCATCTAAATTTTTCTTGGAGCAATTAGAATCAAAATTAATAGATGATGAACTTACCTCCTCTAAGATTCTAGCGATCCCCACTACATGAAGAGAGATCAAGTTTGGAAAAACTTTTAACTAATTGTATTGAAACTAATGAGACTAGATTACAGAATAAAGAAACTTCTTTATGGAATCTAGAAGTCTCCATTTGTAACTTAGATAATCAAGTGGGACAACTTACAAAAATGATGGTTGAAAGATAGCAAGGGACACTATCAGGAAACACTAAAATGAATCCTATAGAACACGTGAGAGTAGTAACCCTTAGAAGTGGAAAGGAATTGCAAGTTGATTAGAAAACTAGTGGGGAATCAGAAAGGAAAGAAGAGGAAGTTAAAGAAAAAGAAAGTATAGAGCCACAAAAAGTAAAGGAATACAGACCACCTATACCATATCCTGAATTCCTAAAGAATGATGGCTCTAATAAACATTTCAATAAGTTCCTTGACATTTTTAAGCAATTACATATTAACTTACTTTTTATTAATGCCCTATCACATATGCCCAAGTATACTAAATACTTGAGGGAACTACTCTCGAACAAGAGGAAGCTAGAGGAGATATCAACTGTGACCTTAAGTAAGGAATGCTCTACACTGATGCAAAAGAAGTTGCCATGAAAATTGAAGAGTCCTAAGAGTTTTACTCTACCTTGTCATATTGTCAATTTATTAATAAATGAAGCTCTAGCTGACCTAGGCACCAGTATAAATTTAATGCCACATCATATGTTTAAAAAGTTAGGATTAGGAAACCCTAAAACAAGACATATGAGCATTCAATTAGTTGATAGATCTATTAAATACCCCCATTAGCATTATTAAAGATGTATTGGCTCAGGTAGGTACATTCATTTTTCCTATAGACTTTGTAATCCTAAATATAAATGAGGACATTAAAGCACCATGATCTTAGGTTACCCTTTTCTAGCTACTTCTAGGGCAGTTATAGATGTAAGAAATCAAACATTAAATTTAAAAGTTGGCGATGAAGAAAGAAATTTCAAGACTCTTGATAGAATTCAACAACCCCCTAAGAGTAACGATATCTATTATTTCCTAAATACATCTAACCTTCTTAGCTCCACTTGTGTATAGGATGACATTTATATAAACCTAGTTCAACTATGTCTCATTCATGGCAAGTAAAAGGATCCAAATAAATTTAAGTAATTTAAGTCCCAAAATTTTCATGGTCGTCCATCGAACTAAAAAAAGATAAGTATGTCGAGCTAATGACGTTAAAAAACAGTGTTTCTTGGGAGGCAACCTAAGTTTATTTTTTTTATTTTATTAATTTTCCTTTGTTTGGTTTAATTTAAGTAGATTTGTTTTCATTTTTATACCTAGTTAAAAAAAAAAAAAAAGCAAGTCACAATTTTTGTGAGTTTGACACAATGACTAACATAATCGTGTCAAGGGTGTGTCTAAATTATACTATTCTTTAAATGTAACATGTCCATTAGAGATGAGCATATCGAAGTCGTGTCAAGATCATTTACATAAAAAAATTCTTGCCAAGAGTTATACAACCATTAGATATAATCATGTTTTGGTTGTGTCAAAACATTTGAAGAATGTAAAGCTTTATGGAAAGTTACACGACTTTTTAACATGGCCGTGTTTATGGCCATGTCAATTGCGCCATTGTTTAACTTTTTTGAGAGATATAAGGTCTTTAGATACAGCTGTGTCTTGACTATGTTGACCTTGAAACCCTTATTTTATTTTTAGGGCATAAACATGAGGATGATGGTCATAATTATAGTGATTAATGTTTTCTATTTTCTTTGATGTATTAATGAGATTCATGTGCCTTGCTAAACTAGATTTTAGCGATTCTTTTTTTTGTTTCTTTTAACTACTATTTTAGATTTTTGTTCCTTTTCACCTTTTTGTTGCTTTTACTTGTCTAGAGCGTTCAAGATCAAACATGTGGAGCTCATTTTGCAATAGAACAAATGCCATATTCATGAAAGTATTAGTTCTTTTCTCCACTACCTTCTTCAAAATTTTGTTTTGTTTTGTTTTATTTAAGTTTTATTTTGTTAATTTTTCTTTTTATTTGTATATTGATGACAATGTAAGATTTTAAGTGTGCGGAAAGGGGTTATAAAATGTGTGGTTATTTAGGAAATCAAAATTTGTTTATTTTATCTGAAAATCATTAAGTTAATTCTCTTATATTTTTTACTGATATTGCATTTAATCATTTTATATTTTAATTTCAGAATCTTAAAATATGATTTACGATTTAATAAAAAAAATTATATCAAGATTGAAGAAGAAGATATAAATTTTACAAGATGAAGAGGCTATGCTCAACCACAAAATAAACCATGTACAATTGTGCAAGAACAAATGTGCAGCAAACCATGTAAATCAGCATGGAAGTAGGCCGAGCAAGCTCAACACATACATGGAAACGCCCATGCTTGAAGTCGTATCGAAGGAAATTTCGGATAGAAATGAACACGGCAACCGACATGCCCGTGCGGAGGGGGTGTTGACGCTTAAATTTACACATAAATGTACGCGACAAGTAGACATGCCCGTGTGATGATGAAGTCCTGATCGTGCTGAAATGAACTGGAACGACTGTATATAAAAAGAGCGAAATAGAAGCCGGAAAATCAGCAAGGAAGACTCGTCGGAAAACACGATAGGAAGCAGCAGCCGGAAAATACGCCAAATTTGATCGCGCAAAGATTGAGAAGATCAGGGAAGATTCTTCTATTTTGGCTTGCTGAAAAACAAGAGGAAGATTTCGTTCGAGAAGATTCCATCCTTATCATCCAATATCGCAAATATATATGCTGCATTCAACACACACACACACACACACACACACACATATATATATATATCAGAACGAAGAAGCGGAGTCCAGATGAGCTTTTTAGTTTTTAGAGAGTAGATTAGATTAGAAAACAAGCTCTAGGAAAAATTAGATTAGATTAGATAGATAGAATTAGAATTTAGATGAAAATATTACATACAATTAAATAGTAGAATAGAATTAAAAGATTAGAGTAGATTAGGAAGTTTTATATTTTAATTTTAATGCTTTTTATTTATCTACTCATTTTATATTTCTATTTTTAAATTTAATATGCTTATAGTTTAATTTTTCATTATATTTGGGTATGATGAACCCTAAAATGAACATGCAATTTTTATGATTGTTATTCAATGATTTATTTAGCATTCTTATGATTCAATTATATGTTCTTTATTGTTTTCAATTTAATATTGCTAGCATATTAATTAAAAAATGATTTCTTATATAAAGATCTAGAGATTTCATATAAGAATAGATCTATCATAATTGAAAGGAGTTGAATGCAATCCTAGAGATAGGACGACGCAATTCTTTCGGATTAAGGTGGAACCTAATAGTGGAATTCATAAATCAAATGTAATGCAATTTTAAGAGTTTTAATTAAGACGGGATTTCAATTGATCAACCTAGAACTAAGAGTTAGTATAACTCGAGTGAGCTATTAGTTCAATTCAGGAATTCCTACGGTCTAAGAATAAAATAAGAATTTGAATAATAATTAATCAATTACATTAGTAATTTTAAAGGGATTCAATACTTGAATATATGTTTTTATTAATTATTGCTTTCTTTAATTTATTCATTTTTTTATTTTATTTACTCATTTATTTATTTTTACCAATTAGATAATTAGAGAAAGGGTAATTATTAGTACTCGTAAGCCCTGTGGGGTCGACACTCGATATCTTTATCTATTATATTATAGAATCGATAGGTACAGTTGCCTATAGGTCTAAAGTTATATAATAAGAAAATCAATATCATTAGTTTTGAACTTGAAGATTTAGAAATTTGAATAACATCATTAGTTAAGAATTAATCATGGATTTCTTTTAACCTTTGATGTATATTTTCCCCTTTGAAATTTTAAGAGCACTGTACCTTGATAAGTAAATAGTTGATACTTATCCTTTCAAAATTTATTTTAAAATAAATATAGTTAAAGAAGAAATAAATAAAAAAATAAATTGAATTGAAGTTTAGCTATGAGCCTTGTTGACTTGAGTAATTAAGTTTATGGGGTGCTTCCTTTATGTAGAATGACACCTGTTAACTTCAGTAAATAACTTGGAATTATTGGTTGAAAGCTTACTAAAAGGATCAAGAGAAAAGTTCAAGTTAAGGATAAATGTAACTAATAAGCTCTATTAAATAAGGTAGTTGATGGTTCGAAGGGGTATCTCAAAACTTAGTAGCCTAAAATTGACTGGTCTAAGAATTACTAATTGTTGAAACTACCTGAAAAAAAAAGAAAAAAGAAAAAAACTAGAGAAATGATTAAGGGATAGTTACATATATTTATCATGGATTATAGTGTTTAGTAAAATTGAAAAATGGGGTGTATACATTGTAAGAGATGATTTCTTCTTGATTAAGGAGATGACAATTCAAGATTTAAATCTGTTGTATGTTTAAGACAATTGGTTAAGTAAAAAATATAAGAGTTATGCTTAATCTTCTTTTAAAACTACAAGCTAATTAAGAGTTTAGTTCTTAAACTATTTCAGGGTTAAATAAGAATTCATTTTAATGGTTCCTTAAATAATAGTAAGTTGATTAAGTATTTCTTATCCTACTATTCAATTGAATTAATTTGCTTTATTACAAGCAAATGCTTAAGTATAGGGGAGTTTAATAAATTCCAAATTAGATATGTATAATAAAATAGATTTAACTAATTTTCCCTTGATTTTGGCTTGTTTTGGAAGAATTTAAATTTTAATTGAGTAATATTTTGATTCTAGGGCTTTAATGGATAGTGAAATTAAAAAGAAAGGAAAGGAATTCAATTTTGCTCGATTTGGAATTAAATAGAAGAAGTTATGAAGTTTTGAAGTTAGATACGGCTTAGACATGACCATGTTTAGAACGTGCTAAATTTAAAGCTTCCTAAAGATTTACACACGACCTCTAAACACGACTATGTTCATTAGTCATGTAACTTCCTATTCTAATTAATGTAGACACGATCGTATCTAGGTCATGTCTATTGGAACGTTAGGTTTTACAAAATTTTGATTGACAAATTGGATATGACCTAAAGCACGACTGTGTTGGACAACAAGTTAGCTTAAAACACAAATGTTTTTACACTCATTATATAAATAGAAGTGGACTCAACATCAAAAAGTGATAGACATTTTTTCTAAGTTGTTATACGGTTTTTATAGAGAGACAAGTCAATTATTTTTTATACTTCAAGAATTTAGGGTTTTTTTTTTTGTTCTAATTGATTTCCTTGATGATACATGTTTATATATCATTGAAGAATTTGGTTTCCATTATGAGTAAGGCTTAATTTTCTTTAGTATCTAGACTTATGAAATCTAGATTTATTCTGTGATTGGGATTCTATGTTATTATTTAATGAATTCTTATTTTTCATGATTCATATATGTGTTCTTGATGTTTTGTTTAGATTAATATTTCTAGGCATTTTTCTATCTAATTGATATTATACATTAAGATTGAGAAATCTAATGTATTGTAACGTCCTAAAACCCCGAGTTGTTCTCTTGCTCGCCACTTGTCCCTATCTCACAAAAACACATTAAGACTCTGAAACAATTTTGTAAACACCCCATTTTCGCCCTAGGAATAAATAATAATTAATAATAATCAATTTTCAATTTTTTCCAATTTATCTCTAATTTAGCAAAAAATAATAAAAATATTCAAAAAAATAAATAAATAGGAAAACACATCAATTTTGAAAGATGATTTTAGAAATGGCAATAATAAGGAATAAATAATTTTTACAAATTTTTGAAATTTCAAAAAATACAAAAAAATAAAAAAATCGCATTGCATATATGCAATTTGCGAAATAAACAAAATCAGGAAAATGGGCTAGCTCAGCTGGTCCGAGCAGTGGCTAAGTGGGTGCGTGTGGGTGCGAGGTCGCAGGGGAAGCAGTTTCCGCGTTTTGCGATTTTTTTTCATTTACCCAAGACACGTGGCAGCATCTGATTGGCTGGAGGAAACGCACGCGCCGAGCGCATGATCATCTTCAACCTCGGTCCGAGATCGCCGGTGAGGGGGAAAATTCGAATTTCGACCGTTTCAATTCGATTTTTTGCACAAATCCAACAGATCTTCAACAGAATTGAGATAAAGATCATCCAATTGGAATCAAATCTCAACAAATCGAAGGATTTACATGAATCAGAGTTGTTTCATTTAATCGTCATCCGATTTGCCTCGATCGGTGGAAATCCGAGCTTATCCAGCTCGATTTCGAATGCCTATAAATAGAGGATGAGTTGAGGAAGCCAAAAGACAGATTAAAAGCGAGAGAAAGTGAGAGAAAAGAGTGAATCGGAGACCACCGGAGGAAATCGAAGCCGCGACCGCCGATCAGGAGCTAAGCAACCACCAGGAGGCGTTTCTGAAGCAAACCACCACCACCATTTGATTCCTCACCCTCGATAACCTAAGATTCGACACCTCACCCGTTGCAAAAGGCCGCCGCAACGTCGTCAATGAGCACTCCCCGCTGCCGTGTCCGACTGATCCGACCTGACCCGCTTCGACCCGATTGGACCCGACCAACCCGACCCGCGCACCGACCCGGATCCAGGTAAGTCGGATTTTCTGGATTTTTTCGAATTTTGTTTATTTATTTTATTTGATTTATTATTTTGTTATTTAATTTATTAATTTGTTATTTATGTATTTATTTATTTATGTTTCCATAAATAGGAAAATGTTAGAAATTAGATTTTTTCAGGATTTAATAATTTTAAAAAATAATAAAAATAAAAATAAAAAAATAATAAAAATGTAGAGAATAATAATAAAAATATTAGGAAAATAATAATAAAACTTTAGATTTTAAAATAGGATAGATAATAACTTAGGATAAAATTTTTAACAAAAATGCACAAAAATTATGAAAAATTAATAAAAAATCATAAAAAAATAAAAAAAATAAAAAACTATAAAAATCATGAAAACTCATAAAAATTATAAAAAATGTAGAAGAATGAGAAAAAATCATTAAAAAATCATAAAAAAATTCAAAACAAATTATAAAAAAGAGTTTTATCACTTAGAAAAATCATTTTCTCAAATAAATCCAAAATTGATGTTTTCCCCAAAAATTATTTTCAAAAAATCAAATTACTAAGCTTAGGTTTAGATTTTTTAGAAAAATCCAAAAATGGTAAAAACATAAATCAAAAGAGATTTCAAAAAAAATTAAAATCCACAAACCCACTAAATATTTTCAGGAAAAGCGAACTACGACTTGTTTGATCCTGAATAGCAGGTACGTAGGCACCCATTTGGGTCAACCCATAAAATGAAATAAAAAAAAATATCATTTTTTAAAAATGAATCATTCCAAAACACAATAAAAGGCAACAGAAACAAAATAAAAGACATTTCTAGATAGAGATAATTTTAGGAGATTAGATGGTAACCGTAAGGTTTTAATAGGTTAGCCTCCGAATTTAGAAACTCTGGTTTTCCTTTTCTTCTCTTCACCAAAAACGAGAAGAGGAAATCACGACGACTAGTGGTCCAAATTAAGACTAATTCGCTCCTTTAGTCTTAATTCAATCTTTCCCAACAACAGTTGGGTGGCGACTCCAAAATTAAACGAAGTTCTTAACTCAAGTCGAGGATTTATATTAGATGAGCATAGGGTCTAGTCTAGATTGAATTAGGAATAGGAAAATTCAAAAATTAGACTCGACTGGATGGCGACTCTACTGTGGACTTCAATACTAGTAGGCTAGCCACCTGAATCTCCTCAGGTTGTTCTTTTAAAGAAATGTCTTTCAATTATTATCCTATTGCTAACTTTTCAAGGATTAGCTAAGTTTAACTTTCTTTACTATGGGGTCTGCATGCATGCATGTGTTCGTGTGAATAGATGCGGTCGAACCCAGACCATCCTAGAACCCTAAGATGGGGAGCCATTGTGTAGGTTTCGGGCGAAGTGAGTTGATCACCGTTCGGGACCGATTAGGCTACCCCACCCAATGCTTTGATATGGCCTAAGATCCATTTCTCCGAGAATGTGGGAGGCCATAGAGCTTGGGGACCAGTTAGAACCAACCTATTTTGCATACATAAGTCATGGGTTGACAATTGATGATAATGTAATAAATTGTTGTTTTATTCATGGAGTTCGGATCTATTTCCCTGTAATATTTTCATAGTTCTTATTGTAATTAGGGAATTTCTTGTTGTAATAGATGGCTAGTACCGTAGTCGATCGCCTCCTCCGCAAAGAAATTCGAGTGTACAAACCTTTGGACCCAAAGTTGGTACTGGACCATTGGTTTACCTTGTACAATCCAGAGGAGCAAGCCTTCATCCAGCAGAAAATAGGGCCCATCCTCTCACTAACAAAGATGGAGGTGAATTTGCCTTTGGTACGGGCCATGCTCTAGTTATGGGAAGTAGAGCCCGCAGCTTTCTTTATCGGGCCTCATGAAATCACCCCTATCCTGGAAGAGTACACCCAGCTGCTACAGGCTCCAGCATTAGTCGATCAAATCTATGTGCCAGATCTCGAGGCTGGGCCAGCCGGTACTTTCAGCAGACTACTGGGTATCCGCAAAACAGCAATCAACAAAGCCTTGGAAGCTCAGCTGGAGGAGACCAAAGCCAGAGTTGAAGAGTTAGAAGCCGTCATCAATGAGAAGCCTGAGTCTCCACAACAGAAGACCAAAAGAGTTAGGAAATATTAATAAAAGTAAAAGTTTCAATGTTACATCGTCAATCAATTGTCAACCTTTTTATTTTTAACATCCGTGTGACACATGCATCACATTTGCATACATAATACTAAAAAAAGAAAAAATGCACGCCAGGTATCAAAGATAGCTCCTAAACAACCAAACCCTCCTAGAAGGCATCGCTACAGACAAGATAAGTCACATGGCGGATTCTATTTTTACAATGGACCAGATATCTTTCTCTCTAGAAGAACTAGGAGAAGAGGGGGACCAACATACCAAACCGCTATTCATAGTGGTCAGGTGCAATGACACCATTGTCTTTCGGGTACTCATCGACAACGGATAGTCCCTCAACGTTTGCCCATTGGAAACTCTCGACTTATTGGGGGTTGATCCAAGCAACATAAAACCCAGCTCCATGATGGTTAGAGCTTTTGATGGGTCAAAAAGAGATATAGTAGGGGAGATCAACCTACCAGTGGAAATTGGTCCACAAGTATTCCACATATCTTTCCAGGTCCTCGACATCCCAAGATCTTTCAACCTGCTTTTGGGACGACCCTGGATACATGCTGCTGGAGCCATCCCCTCTAGTCTCCACCAAAGGGTCAAATTCATTGCAAACGGGCAGATAGTCCCTGTACTCGGCGAGTAGGATTACGCCATATATAAAGAGACTGCCATACCATATATCGAGGAGGGAGGTTCAGAAGACCTGCGACTACAAATTTTCAATGAAGTGAATGTAGTGACCAACAAGGAGGGCCTTCAGTTTAAAGAGGGGCAGCAAGGGACGTTTGGACTAGGGTACATTCCCATAGCCGAAGAAGAAGCACAAGCAAGAGGTGTCAAAGGCAGAATGAAGGGGAAGCCGATCGACACCTAGATGTGCATCCCACCTCTCTAACAATCTTTCCGAAAGGCAAATATCGTCCAAGAGCTTCGGATAAATGAAGGTGACGCCAGCAAAGGGAAACCAACCCCCCGCACGTCCAACCAACATCCGGCTCTGAGCAATTGGTTTTGTTATCCTATCAATAGCTCTAGGTTAGCTCAAAAGTAGAGAATAGTTATTGAACAAATTTTTGAGACTCTTTATCAATTCAATCACAGTCTGTTTTTCTTCTTATATATATGCTTTCGTTTTTACTTTACCCAGATCTCCTACCATCGAACATTAGGGATATTTCACGCAGGTAGAAAATAAAAACGTTGATATCGTTTCCAACGCTGCTGGGTCAGTTGTTGAAGGCGATATCCTCGACCACGAAATAATATAAGAAAATTGGCAAAAAAATGAACAAAGCGGAATTTCGATCGACGAGCCGGTGGAGACAGTAAATCTAGGAAGCATGGAAAACCCTAAAAACCTCAAAATCGGGACCGGTTTGAGTGCCGAGCAAAAATGTGAGATAACCGAGCTATTAACAGAATACGCGGACGTGTTTGCCTGGTCATATGGTGACATGCCAGGACTAGACCAATCAATAGTGGTTCATAGGCTTCCCACAAGGGAAGATGTCAGACCTAAAAAACAAAAACTGAGAAGATTTAGGCCTGACATCTTGCTAAAGATTAAGGAGGAAGTCAAGAAACTGCTAGAAATAGGGTTCATCGAAGTATCCGACCACCCAAAATGGGTAGCAAATATAGTCCCCGTTATGAAAAAGAACGGAAAAGTACGCGTATGCGTAGACTTCCGGGACTTAAACCAAGCTATACCAAAGGATAACTTCCCCCTACCTCACATTGATGTTCTAGTAGACAACACTGCGGGAAACCAACTCTTCTCATTCATGGACGGTTTCTCAGGGTATAATCAAGTAAAAATGGCTGAAGAAGATAAAACCAAAATGACTTTCATCACAACATGGGGAACTTTCTGTTACAAAGTCATGCCCTTCGGTTTGAAAAACGCCGGGGCAACGTATTAGAGAGCCATGGTCGCGATACTTCATGACATGATGCATCGAGAGGTTGAAGTATACGTCGACGACATGATAGCCAAATCTAAGGAAGGAGAAAGCCATATAGATATCCTGAGGAAATTGTTTAAGCGACTGAGAAAATTCCAGCTCAAGTTAAACTCAGAGAAATGCACTTTCGGGGTCACAACGGGGAAATTGTTAGGGTTTGTCATAAGCCAGAATGGCATTAAAATCGACCCTGACAAGGTAAAGTCTATATTAGAGTTACCTTCCCCACGCTCCGTTAAAGAAGTAAGAAGCTTGCTGGGAAGGTTAAACTACATAGCTCGTTTCATCTCACAGCTCACAGATAAGTGCCGGCCACTATTCCGTCTGTTGAAGAAGAACGCCACAATAGAATGGGACGACGAATGCGAAGAAGCATTTAGGACGATCAAAGACTATCTTATAAAACCTTCGGTCTTGATAGTCCCGAAGCAAGGGAAGCCCTTATTCTTATACCTTACTATACTCCTTGAATCCATGGGATGCGTATTGGGGCAGAAAGATGACAAGGGAAGGGAGCGTTCCATATATTACCTGAGCAAGAAGTTCACGGATGGGGAACAGAGGTACTCAGAGGTGGAGAAGACTTGTTGTGCTCTAATTTGGGTCATGCATCGACTAAGGCAATACACCCTTTACTATCATATTGAGCTGCTGACAAGACATGATCCTTTGAAATACTTGGCAGAGAAACCAGCTTTGATAGGAAGAATCTCTAAATGGCAAATGCTCCTATCCGAGTTTGACATTACATACATAAATCAGAACTCGATGAAAGGGCAAGCCTTAGCCGACCAATTGGCAGAACACCCTGTCGAGACAGATTCCCAAGAAACACAGGCCCAATTTCCGGACGAAAATATATTAACAGTGGAAGATATGCCGGTAGAAGACCTTGGGATGGAGCAGAACCCGAAATGGAAACTGTTTTTCGATGGAGCTGCCAATGTATTCGGTTGCGGGATCGGGGCAGTGTTGATATCCCCAGACGGCACTCAATTCCCTGTGGTGACAAGACTTACATTTCCCTATACCAATAATATCACGGAATATGAAGCGTGTATTCTTGGCCTCAAAATGGCCCGTCAAATGGAAATCCGCGAATTAGAAGTATACGGGGACTCGTCGCTTATCATACTACAGACAAGAGGGGAATACAAGACTAAAGACCCCAAACTGGTACCATATCATCAACACTTGACAGAGCTAATCGAAGGATTCAAGGCAATCACTTTCACATACATCCCGAGAACTCAGAATCAGTTTGCAGATGCACTAGCCATACTAACATCTATGATCCAGGTAACAGGGGGAGCCGAAGTCCAACCGATGAAAATAGACATCGAAAGTCGGCCCGCCTACTGTTTAACCATTGAAAAAATACAAGATGACAAGCCCTGGTATCACGACATCAAGACCTTCCTCCAAGAAAGTAAATACCCTGAAATGGCTAGCAAGAATGACCAAAGAACACTCAGAAGGTTAGCAAGCCATTTCTTACTAAGTGGGTTTGTACTCTACAAAAGATCATCTGATGCCACCTTGTTGAGATGTGTGGACAAAAATGAAGTATGCGAACTGATGAAGGAAGTACATGAAGGAGTATGTGGACCTCATATGAATGGCTACATGTTGGCCCGAAAAATCATGAGGTTAGGATATTATTGGTTGACCATGGAATCGGATTGCATAAAATATGTTAAGCACTGTCATCTGTGTCAAGTATACGCAAATCGGATAAATGCTCCGCCCAACGAGCTACACTTGTTATCAGCACCATGGCCTTTTTCCATGTGGGGAATCGACATAATTGGCCCAATCACTCCAACAGCGTCCAACGGCCACAGATTCATACTGGTAGCAATTGATTACTTCACCAAGTGGGTAGAAGCTTCGTCATATGCCAATGTCACAAAAGGGGTAATAGTCCGCTTCTTGAAAAGGGACATAATAGCCCGATATGGAGTTCCTAAGTTTATCATCACCGACAACGGTACCAATCTTAATAACAAACCAATGACAGGTTTATGTCAACAATTCCACATAAACCACAGAAATTCAACTCCCTACCGACCTCAAATGAACGGGGCAGTAGAAGCAGTTAACAAGAATATCAAAAAGATCATCGAGAAAATGACAACCACTTACAGAGATTGGCACGAAATGTTACCGTTTGCTCTTATGGCTTATAGGACTTCAATAAGAACATCTACGGGAGCCACCCCATATTCATTGGTATATGGTACTAAAGCAGTGCTACCAGTTGAAGTCGAAATACCATCATTCAGAATCTTGTCAGAAACTCAGCTAACCGAATCAGATTGGGTAAAGAAGAGGCTTGATTAGCTGAATTTGATTGATGAAAAAAGACTTACCGCACTATGTCATGGCCGGTGTTACAAACAAAGGGTGGCCCGAGCGTTTAACAAGAAAATGAGGCCCCGATACTTCAAAGAAGGGGATCTGGTGCTAAGGAAGGTTCTCCCGAATGCCTAAGACTCCAGAGGAAAATTCACCCCAAACTATGAAGGCCCCTATGTGGTGAAAAAGGTTCTGTCAGGAGGTGCTTTGATACTGACTCAAATGGATGGTCCGGAATTGAGAGACCCCATTAACACAGATGCTGTAAAGATGTACTATCCTTAGGCAAGGGAATTGAAATTTTGCCAATGTTTATGAAAGCCAATGTTCAATATAAATTTCGTTGAGTCGAGTTTTTACTTTTTACAAGCAAAGTTAATATCCCTGAATGGTCAATAATCCCAATCAATTCTCATCACAACGAATATCCCTAAACACATTACCCACCACTTCGCCAATGAAAGATAAACACTAAAATGATAATGAATCTCAATATATTTGGTAATATAGTTTTATCTACTTATGAGCATTAGAACATAGTGCATTAGTAGGGTAACATTACCGTCAAAAGAGCTGTGTGTACATAAGAAAGGAAGCACATCAAGATTTTCAACCCCGTGTCAAGATAAGAAAAAGTAAAGCAGAAGTAAACCAGCACGAAGGTTCGGTTGTTTGGTTGCTATTCATGATAAATTGGCAAGCATATTAAAATAAATAAATATCATCATATCATTGAAAGGCATCACATCGTTTAGCTCAGTCAGTAGAAAGCATATTCAGAAGCATAAGATGAGTCAGCCCATAGTGGGGCACTTGTCTAAACATTCTCTATCATAGGGTAGTCAGCCCAAAAAGGGGCACTTCCCTAGACCTCTCTTAATGTTAGCCCATAGGGGGCACTTTTTGAGACATTTCTATCATAGGTTAGTCAGCCCATAGGAGGCACTTTCCTAAAACATCTGTTCTTAAGGTCAGCCCATAAGAGACACTTTTTGAGACATTTCTATCATAGGTTAGTCAGCCCATAGGGGGCACTTTCCTAAAACATCTATTATCAAGGTTAGCTCATAGGGGGCACTTTTTGAGACATTTCTATCATAGGTTAGTTAGCCCATAAGGGGCACTTTCCTAAAACATCTATTCTCAAGGTTAGCCGATAGGGGGCACTTTTTGAGACATTTCTATCATAGGTTAGTCAGCCCATAGGGGGCACTTTCCTAAAACATCTGTTCTCAAGGTCAGCCTATAGGAGGTACTTTTTGAGACATTTTTATCATAGGTTAGTCAGTCCATAGGGGGCACTTTTCTAAAACATCTGTTCTCAAGGTCAGCCCATAGGGGGCACTTTTTGAGACATTTTTATCATAGGTTAGTCAACCCATAGGGGGCACTTTCCTAAAACATCAGTTCTCAAGGTCAGCCCATAGGGGGCACTTTTTCAGACATTTCTATCATAGGTTAGTCAACTCATAGGGGGCACTTTCCTAAAACATTTGTTCTCAAGGTCAGCCCATAGGGGGCACTTTTTGAGACATTTTATCAAAGGTTAGTTAGCCCAAGAGGGGCACTTTCCTAGACTCCCTCGATTAGTCAGCTCATAGGAGCACTTTTCGGAGGTATTTTTCCAAATAGTTGCTAGTCTAACCAAACGCTTCTATTGACAGGTAGCTAGCTCATAAGGGCGCTTCCTAAGATAATCTTCTTTTCAAGGTTGCTAGTCTGATAAGACGCTTCCTATCATCATTTCTTTTACACTCCTAAACAATGCTTGAGATGTTTCCTATCGCCAATCAGTCAGTCCATAAAGCACTTTTTGGGGAGGGAACATTACTCTAAATTGTTAAGACTATTCAGAGTCGTGGGATTTATTAGCTCATGGAGCATTTTCCTACCAAAAAAACCAAATTCTAGATAACCAGCCAAACCAAGGCGTTATCTATTTAAGAGGCCAAAAATGACATCTTTCTTATCTTTGTAGTTAAGTTTTTCAAACTTTACTACAAAGAGGGGCAGCTGTAAACACCCCATTTTTGCCCTAGGAATAAATAATAATTAATAATAACCAATTTTCAATTTTTTTCCAATTTTTCTCTAATTTAGCAAAAAAATAATAAAAATATTCAAAAAATAAAAATAAATAGGAAAACATATCAATTTTGAAAGATGATTTTAGAAATGGCAATAATAAGGAAAAAATAATTTTTACAAATTTTTGAAATTTCAAAAAATACAAAAAAAATAAAAAAATCGCATTGTATATATGCAATTTGCGAAATAAACAAAATCAAGAAAATGAGCTAGCTCGTTAGTCCGAGCCGTGGCTAAGTGGGTGCGTACGGGTGCGAGGTCGCGGGTTCAAAATGCGGGGGAAGCAGTTTCCGCGTTTTGCGATTTTTTTTCATTTACCCAGGACACGTGGCAGCATCTGATTGGTTGGAGGAAACGCACGCGCCGGGCGCATGATCATCTTCAACCTCGGTCCGAGATCGCCGGCGAGCGGGAAAATTCAAATTTCGACCGTTTCGATTCGATTTTTTGCACAAATCCAACAGATCTTCAATAGAATTGAGATAAACATCATCCAATTGGAATCAAATCTCAATAAATCGAAGGATTTACACGAATCGGAGTTGTTTCATTTAACCGTCGATCCGATTTGCCTCAATCGGTGGAAATCCGAGCTTATCTAGCTCGATTTCTAATGCCTATAAATAGAGGATGAGTTGAGGAAGCCAGAAGACAGATTAAAAGCGAGAGAAAGTGAGAGAAAAGAGTGAATCGGAGACCACCGGAGGAAATCGAAGCCGCGACCGCCGATTAGGAGCTAAGCAACCACCAGGAGGCATTTATGGAGCAAACCATCGCCACTATTGGATTCCTCACCCTCGATAACCTAGGATTCAACACCTCACCCGCTGCAAAAGGCCGCCGGAACGCCGTCAACGAGCACTCCCCGCCGCCGTGTCCGACCGATCAGACCCGACCCACTTCGACCCGGTTTGACCCGACCGACCCGACCCGCGCACTGACCCGGATCCAGGTAAGTCGGATTTTCCGGATTTTTTCGAATTTTGTTTATTTATTTTATTTGTTTTTATTTGATTTATTAATTTGTTATTTATGTATTTATTTATTTATGTTTTATTTATGTTTCCATAAATAGGAAAATGTTAGAAATTAGATTTTTTTAGGATTTAATAATTTAAAAAAATAATAAAAATAAAAATAAAAAAAATAATAAAAATGTAGAGAATAATAATAAAAATATTAGGAAAATAATAATAAAACTTTAGATTTTAAAATAGGATAGATAATAACTTAGGATAAAATTTTTAACAAAAATGCACAAAAATTATGAAAAATTAATAAAAAATCATAAAAAAATCATAAAAATTACAAAAAAATCATAAAAAAATTCAAAACAAATTATAAAAAAGAGTTTTATCACTTAGAAAAATCATTTTCTCAAATAAATCCAAAATTGATGTTTTCCCCAAAAATTATTTTCAAAAAACCAAATTATTAAGCTTAGGTTTAGATTTTTTAGAAAAATCCAAAAATGGTAAAAACATAAATCAAAAGAGATTTAAAAAAAATTAAAATCCACAAACCCACTAAATATTTTCAGGAAAAGCGAACCACGGCTTGTTTGATCCTGAATAGCAGGTACGTAGGCACCCATTTGGGTCAACCCATAAAATGAAATAAAAAAAATCATTTTTTAAAAATGAATCATTCCAAAACACAATAAAAGGCAACAGAAACAAAATAAAAGACATTTCTAGATAAAGATAATTTTAGGAGATTAGGTGGTAACCATAAGTTTTTAATAGGTTAGCCTCCGAACTTAGAAACTCTAGTTTTCCTTTTCCTCTCTTCACCAAAAACGAGAAGAGGAAATCACGACGACTAGTGGTCTAAATTAAGACTAATCCGCTCCTTTAGTCTTAATTCAATCTTTCCCAAAAACAGTTGGGTGGCAACTCCAAAATTAAACGAAGTTCCTAACTCAAGTCGAGGATCTATATTAGATGAGCATAGGGTCTAGTCTAGATCGGATTAGGAATGGGAAAATTCAAAAATTAGACTCGACAAACTTTGATACATTTTACCCTACAACTTATATATAAAAACTTTTCATATATCTTCAAAATTTTCAAATAATAACTTAAACCATAACAAACATCTAACGCAGTAGGAGTCTTTAAATACTAAAATAACAATTTCAAAAGATAATGTCTATCACAGTCCAATAACATAATTATCCTAAAACCTAATCACCATAATAGTAACGGTAATGTTCATCTTCCTCTCTTGGTGGTTCATTCAAACCCAAGTTATCTTTTGTGTTCTCACCTCTTACAATACCTACATCTAAAAATGATTCCCCTATGGGTGAGCTAATGCCCAATATGTATAATATAAACATACATGCATGAACAAACATAAACAAGTATTACACACATCATGCAGAACTTAAACACCAACAACCATTTCTTATTACAATTTATGTCTACAAGTAAACAACATGGTACTCATGACCCCCTTAACACACTTATCACATTGGAGCATGACTTGGTGATGGAAGCTGCCACTATAAGCCCTACATCCATGATCCCTTGATCTTTAAACTTGGTAATGGGAACTATCACTATGGGCTCTACATCCACGTCCACTTAAACCTTAAACTTAGTGATAGGAACTGCCATTAGGGCCTTATACCCATGTACACTCAAACTTGGTGATGGGAACTACCACTATGGGCCCCACACCTATGTACACTTAACCACTTAATCAACATTCAACCCAAATCATTTCCAAGCATGACTCCACTAGGGACAATGTCACACAAGGATCATTAGGGTGCTCCCTAGGGATCTGCTACTATGGGCCCTTAGGCTGAGCTAAGCACATACATCATACCACTTAAACACTTAAACCGATTCATCAATTAAAACAAGTTCCATACATAGACTAACTTAAACAAGTATAAATCAACATGTAAGTTACACGTACCTTAAATCCTAGCCTTAAGCACTTCCTGGTCTTTGACTTAATTTAATTGGAACTCTATACACATCAATAAGCTTTTCTTTGTATTCAATCTCAAATCAATATCATTATTAATTTTCTTAATTCTATTCATTTAATTTCTCTAAGGCCTTACTAGCTATCTAGGTTATCTGAAAATTAGTTTAATTTGAAGTTAAATAAATATGCAATTACTTTATACTTTTATTCAACACGGCTATGTTGGCAACTATGTTGCTCAATACGGGCAGAAGCATGACTGTGTTAAGGGTCGTGTATCTTTTGGTGTAAAACATGGTATCAACATTGTTAGAATATGACCGTGTTGGGAGGTCGTGTTCTTCTTTATTCAACATGGTCTAAACACGACCTTGTTAAGAGGCTATGTATCTTTCGGTGCAACTTTCACACTCAACACAGTCTAAACACGACCGTGTTAGGAGGCCATTAGTAAGCTGTGTTATCCTCAACAATCTTCGTGAACCCTAATTCTTTTACCTCAATTTCTCCAAAACTCAATCCTATATATTCCTAAGCTCAATTAAGTCTCTAAAATACATAATTGTATTTAAATTATATAGATTTACATACTTACTTCAAATTCCACAAGTTGCAAGTCTCGGATCATCGATTCTTCGTTCTCATACAACTTTTCACGCTCATAACTACAAGTTCCATAAATCCTAATTTGACTTTAGTATGGAATTTCTTACCCCTTTGTCATTGGAGTTTGATTGCTCCTTTTTCCTTTTGCCTCTAGGGTTCCTATCAAGAGCATCTCTCCTTTTCTTTTAAGGTTTTATTGCGCAAAATGACTAATAGGGTCTCTAGGTTAACTTTACAGTTTTTATATTCTCCATGTGAAATAACCCCTTTGCCCACCATGTAAATACGTTTTTACATCCTTAGCTTGGCTTTATGTTGTAACATATATATTAAAATAAGCCAAATTTTCATGTATTACATTTCCCTCCTCCCCCCTTATAAAAACTTTTGTACTTGAAAGTACCTGATTCTAAAAGAGTTTCGGATACTTCTTCCTCATTTCTACTTCTAATTCCCGCATCGCTTCCCTTTTTGTTTGGTTTGTCCATTGCACTTTAACCTAAGGGATTCTTTTCCATCTTAGTGCTTGTTCCTTAATGTCTAGAATCCTAATTGGCCTTTCCAAAGTGTCAGATTTGGCTGCACATTCAGTGGTTCCAAGACCACTATCTTATCCGGGTCGGGTATATACTTCCTTGTCATGGACACATGGAATACATCATATACCTCGGCTAAATTCAGTGGAAGAGCTAACCTGTAAGCTACTGTGCTTATTCTCTCCAAGATCTCAAATGGGCCTATATACCTCGGGTTTAGTTTTCCCTTCAACCCAAATTCGATTACTCCCTTTGTTGGAGAAATCCTCAATAATACCTTATCTCCCACTTGGAATTCAAAAGGACGCCTTCTCTTGTTTCCATAACTCTTTTGTCGAGACTGAGCCATCTTTATTCTCTACCTAATTAGTTTCACCTTGCTAATTGCTTCTTGTATTAACTTCGGCCCCATCATCTATCTTTCTCCCACTTCATCCTAATGTAGTGGGGATCTACACCTTCTCCCATAAAGAGCTTCATATGGTGCCATCTGGATGGTTGCCTGATAACTATTATTATAGGCAAATTCCACCAGAGGTATATGCTCATTCCAACTCCCTCAAAAGTCTAGTGCACATGCCCTAAGAAAATCTTCTAGTATTTGTATAGTTCTTTCAAATTGACAATCCATCTGTGGGTGGAATGTTGTATTGAACTGTAGTTTGGTGCTCAATGCCTTATGTAGGCTACTCCAAAATCTACTCACAAACCTTGTGTCTCTATTAGAAGTGATAGTCACTAGCACTCCATACAGTCTGGCTATCTCCTATTTGTATATCTTAGCCAATTTCTCCAATTTATATCTTACTCTGATAGGCATGAAATGAGCAAACTTGGTCATCGACTATAACCCAAGCTGCATCTTACTTCTCCCTAGTGATTATGAGGGTTTTAACAAAGTCCATTGTCACATGCTCCCATTTCCACTCTGGTACTAGAAGAGGCTGTAATTCTCTAGCTGGTCTCTAGTGTTCTATTCTGATCCGCTGGCATGTGAGGTATTTAGCTACATATTCTACTATTTCTCTCTTCATGTTCCTCCACCAATAACAACTCTTCACGTCCTTGTACATTTTAACACTTACGAGATGTATTGTGTAGGCAGAGTGATGAGCCTCTTTCATTATCTCTCTCTTCAATTCTGTATCCCTCGGCATACATAGTCTTGTTTTGTACCTCAAGGTCCCTTTTATATCTAAGTTGAATTTTGGTGCCTTACCTTGTCTCATTCTATTCTTGATCTCTTGAATATCCTTATCTTTCATCTAACCCGATTTAATTCTGTCCATTATGGTTAGCTGAATCCTTAAGGTAGCCATTTTTACTCCCACTTCTTGTGTTAAGACTTCTAGCTCTAATTTGCTCATGTCTTCTAATAACACTTTTTATGGAGTGATGAAAGTGGCTACATTGCCCTATTTCTTTCTGCTAAGGGCATCTAACACCACATTGGCTTTTCTTATATGGTATTGTATTTCTTGATCACAATCTTTGATTAACTCCAATCATCTCCTTTATCTCATGTTCAATTCTTTCTGTGTAAATATGTACTTCAAGCTTCTATGGTTAGTGAAGATTTTGCACTTTTCTCCATATAAGTAATGTCTCCATAGTTTCAAAGCTAGCACTACAGCTGCCAATTTCAAGTCATGAGTTGGGTAGTTATTTTCATACGGCTTCAATTGTTGAGATGCATATGCTATTACTTGACTACCTTGCATCAATACACACCCCAACCCTTGAATTGAGGCATCGCTATACACTGTAAACTCTTCTCTACTTTTGGGTAAATTCAAAACTGGCGTCGACATCAGTTTCTCTTTGAGCATTTGAAAATTGATTTCACATTTGTCATCCCATTTGAATTTCACACCTTTCTTTATCAATCTGGTAAGAGGAGTTGCTATTTTAGAAAACCCTTCTACAAATCTCTTGTAGTAACCTACTAGACTTAGGAAGCTTCTTATCTCTATAACTATCTTCGGTCTGTGCTAATCTACTATTGCTCTCACCTTTTTTGGGTCCATAGATATACCATCCTTGTTAACCACATGACCCAAGAAGACTACTTATTCTAGCAAGAATTCACATTTATTGAATTTGGCATACAACTTCTCACCATATAATCTACCCAATACAATTCTCAAGTGTTCTTCATGCTCCTTAGTACTTTTAGAGTATATCAAAATGTTGTCTATAAAGACTATTACAAACTTATCTAGGAAATCCTTGAATACTCTGCTCATTAAATCCATGAATGCAGTCGGTGCATTCGTTAGTGTAAAGGGCATCACTAGAAACTCATAATGCTCATATCTAGTCCTGAATGTTGTTTTCTAGATGTCCCCTTCTTTGATTCTAAGTTGATGTTAGCCTGATCTCAAGTCTACTTTAGAGAACACCTAAGCTCCCTGCAACTGGACAAATAGGTCATCTATTCTGAGAAGAGGATCTATGTTATTTATGGTGACTTTGTTTTACTCTCTATAGTCTATATAGAGTCTCATGCTTCTATCTTTCTTCTTCACAAATAGGACTAGTACACCCCAAGGAGAGACACTGGGTCTTATAAAATCATTATCTTGTAACTCTTGTAATTGTTTCCTTAATTCTTCCAATTCCACTGGTACCATCTTATAGACTGGTTTTGATATGGGTATTGTACCCTATACCAAGTTGATGTTGAATTCTACTTTGGCTGGGGGTAAACCAGGAACATCTTTTGGAAACACATCAAGAAATTCCCTCACTACTGGTACTTCTTCCATCCTAACTTCTTCACTAACTTTAACAGATATGGTTGCCAGTACACTTTTTCACCACATCTCTTAGGTAGGCAATCTAGTGGGTCTCTACACTTCTAGCTTGTATTCAAAATATCCATCTTCGAGTATATTAAACTATACCACCATATTGTGATAGTCAATGGTGGCATGATATTTTGATAGCCAGTTGACACCCAAAATAATTTCAAACCTTATCATCTCTAATATTAGGAGGTCTGCTAGCATCACCTTACCATGTATTTCTATTCTTACTCCTTCGCATATCCTACTTATTCTTCTTCTTACTCTTAAAGGAGTACTAACAGCCAAGCAGTCATTCATATTTTCAACATCTAAATCACATGTACAGACAAAATTCTTAGATACACAGGACACAAACGCACCAGTATCGAATAGCACATATGATGGGAAATTTTCCGACATCATCTATGCTTTCAAAACTAGATTTGGATGATGATCCAAACTGCTCATATTTTACTTCGTTTCTTTTATCTAATAAGTATTTGAGAAATAATCTTATAGGTACAATAATAATTCTCCATGGGATGCCAACATGCCCTACATTAGTTGATAGCTACGGGACATCGTCAGATTTTCATTCAAAGGCCCATTGCGATTGTTTCCATTTCGAAGCATTGGCTCATGAAGATTTATGATATTTTGTACTTTGTAATTGTTCTATGAACTATTTTATGTTGTATTTTCTTTTGGGACACTTTCATTTTGATTGTAATTTTCATTTAGGACTGATTACCCTAAAAGTGGCATAGTTGTAATTTTGTGCATTTTCTAACCCTAAAGGGAGCAAGTATAAATACTTGCTTAAAGTAGGGTTTGAGGGAAGCCATTTTGCAAATTTGACATATACTTTTTCGTGAGGATTAGGGTTTTCCTAATTATCATTAGACTCTTATCAATTTCAATCCCAAGAATTGAAATTGTGGTGAGTGCAACATTTGAAATTGTAAGTAATATCAATTTCATTTTGTTGTGATTTCTTTTCTTCTCTAGTATGTAATATCTAAGGTTGAATTGAGATAATTCTTGGTCAAATTTACATCATAATCATTGTGAGATATATTGAGTTTGTTGGATTACTTTTCATAGTGTTATTCATCAACACTTACCTATCATTGTTCATGTGGAATGCTTATTTCTAAAGAGGAGAATCACGGTTTTTATTTACTGCTCAATCTTGAAATTCACATGATGATTCAAGCTTGATTAGTATATATTGAGAATTTGATTCTTTGTAATTGAATTAGTTCATTGTTTATTGATTCCAGATCCATTTATATCTTTTGGAATTTACACAATTCTCCAATTGTTGATCCGGAATTAGGGATTGTATTTAGGGTTGGATTTTTACTCCATTTGATTGTGCTTAAATCCCTTTTAGGCACATCATAATTTGGTATCAAAGTATCATCATACCTGGATTCATTCTTGGTCACATCCTTGTTGTGGGAATTGGTTCATAAATATTGAGGAATTGTACAATTGTTGAACTAGTTTAATTGACATTATCTAATTGTCTTTCAAATTAGTTTTGCATGTGCTTAATCTTGGTTTTAAGCATATCAGCATATGCATTGCAGGAGTGTATTAGAAGCATACTTGGAATGTTATCTACATCTGGGATATCCTGGTGCGACTACCGATGAATGGCAAAAACCTTAGTAGGAACTCTTTGTCTAAGACCTCCTACTTGTGGTCTACCTCCCTATCCTCTCATTGGAGGTCTAGCTGCCTATTGAACTGGCTTGCTTAGTTTCGGATTTGTTCTTATAGATAGTTGATTGCCTTGTGTCCCCTCTAGTTATACACATGATAATAGATTAGGGGAACTGACCTTTTAATGCAATGTCTGCTAATGTGCCCTATCTTTCTACAAGAGAAACATGCCCCATCAGGCCATCTGCACTCTCTTAACTCATGAGGTCCATAACATCTAGGACATTTAGCATTTGTGCCTATTGCAGTGAGTGCTAAAGGCACTTGCTTGATCTAGAGAAGAGGGGCTACAGCTATGGGTGTTCTACTTTATAGCAAGTGATGTCTTTTACCTTTGTCTTATCCCATTCCACTAGAGGTAAGTCTTTTTCCTAAAGCTATCGCTGCTTTGCGGCACCTTTGTTCTTCTATAATTTTCTTATTCTACTCAAGGTACTTTGCTTTGTCTACCGTTTTAACATATGCATTTAGCTGAAAGGCCCCTATTGCAACTTGTAGGTCCAATTCCAATCCTCTTAGGAACCTTTTAACTTAGGACCTATCATCATTGCGTACATTTTTGGAAAGGAACTGAATGAGGCGATTCAACTCTACCTCATACTCTTCAACTATTCGGTTCCCTTGTTCAAAATTATAGCAATCATTCTCTATTCTATCTCTAGAGCTATTAGGGAAATATCTTTGATAAAATAGCTCCTTAAACACTACCCAGTTCATGCACTCCCAATGAAGTCCAAAAAATTTCAAAAAGTTATATAAACAATTATTGAAAATAAATAGAATAATAAATATTATTATTTTCTAAATTTGTGATAATAATAGGTTTTAAAAATTTAAACAATTAGAAAGAAAAACTTTTGCAAAGAAGATAAGATGATGAACGTAATAAATTGAATTTTATGAAATATATTACCGAATAAATTTAGGAAGCGACGTACTTGAAAATATTCGAATATTGAAATATAAATGGATAAATGAAAATAATTGTAAAATTTAACTTTAGTTCGGATAAATTAAATTAAAAGAAGAAATCATTCGAAATTTTTTTTTTAAACAATATTAGGTTAAATAATGGAATTAATTTCAATTATAAATCTAGGAATTTCAAACTAAAATTTAGAGTAAATATTTATCTTTAGAATAATCAAATTAACCTAGACGTAAAATTTTGTAATAAATTGTTAAAGATATAATTTTTAAAGGTATTCTCGTACTCGTGCGAATGTTAAAATAGGGATGTTTTTAAATAAAATATAATTATAATATAATTTATAAATATACATATAAATATATATATAACTGTTTAAAAAAAAAGTGTCCCATCCCCTTTCTTTTCTTTCTTTTCTTTTCTTACCTTTTTCTCCCCCAACTGACCCCTCCTCCCTCTCTTTCTCTTTCTTACTTTTCCTTTTTTCTTTCCTTTTCTTTTTCTCCCAGCCATCTTCTTCCCTTCTTCTTCTTCTTCCTTCCGGTCATGACCGTGATGACTAGGATAACGGTAGTAACTGAGACGACAACCTCAGCTGCAACGACAACCATAGCAACAACGAACGGTGACCATGGCGACGACAGCAAATGTGACGACTTTAACCCAACAACTCCGGCGGTAACAGCAACGGTGATAACAATGGATTAGCAACTACGATGACGACATCAACCCCAAAGGCAACGGCGATGGTGACAACCATGGCCGTAGTAACAGCAATAGCCCTCGACAGTAACAGTGATGACAACAGTGAATGGCAGTGATGACTTCAACCCTAGTAACTATGGCCACCACAATAGCAGCAATGGCGTCCATGACCGCGGCTTGGCGTCGTGTTGCCTTGTCTCCTTTCCCAAAGATTGCAAGCGACGATGATGACGACAACTTTGGCAGCAGTGGCGGTTACAACTACCAATAGCAACCTCGGTGGTAGTAGCAGCGCAAATTCCACAAGCCTTCACCTGCTGCATTTTTCCAAGAGCTAGCTGCTGCACAAGGGAGGTAAGATTAGAAATTTAATGTTCAAGGTTAGACACACTTACCTCATTTACCTTCCTTGAAGACGTATCGTGCCTATACCCAAATTGTTGTGAATTAGCAGCCATAATGGAGATCAATTCCCTAGCTTGACCAGGAGTTTTGTTTACTATGGCGCCTCCACTTGTAGCATCCATCATCTTTCTTTCCATCGAAAGTAGGCCTTCGTAGAGATATTGGATGAGGAGTTGTTCGGATATCCCATGTTGTGGGCAGCTTGCACACAATTGCTTGAACCTCTCCCAATACTCATGAAGAGTCTCGGTGTCCCTTTGTTTTATACCACAAATTTCTCTTCTTATACCAGCGGCTCTGGATGCGGGGAAGAATTTATCCAAGAAGAGTCTCACCATATCAGTCCATGTGGTTATAGAACCTGAAGGCAAATAAAACAACCAATCTTTAGCTTTAGTACTTAGAGAAAATGGAAAAGCGCGTAGCTTGATTTGATCGTTGGTTATTCCTTGCGGCCTCATACTAGAACACACTATATGGAACTCTTTCAAATGCTTATGAGGATCTTCATTCTCAAGACCATGAAATGTAGGTAGTAGATGTATCAACCCAGATTTCAATTCGAATTCTACGGCTAGTTCGGGGTAGTGAATACAAAGTGGTTGTTGATTCACATCCAGCGCAGCCAACTCCCTTAAGGTTCTCTCGAGATTTGCCATGTCTTCCTCCCTTTCAGAATCAAAGGATGAATCTGACAAGTCCGATACTAAGTTCGGTGCGGGGGATGATCTAGCTTCTTGTCGCAACCTCTTTAGAGTCTTCTCAATCACCGGATTATAAGTTAGTTCACCTGTCTGAGAAGAACGAGTCATACAAGAATAGAAATAAATTTGACACTAATCCCCGGCAACGGCGCCAAAATTTGATGGGTGTCGAATCCAACAAAAATAAAACCTACTCCTAGACAATTATATGATTTGCATATAGTGGTGAGTAGGGTCGAATCCACAGGGATTGGTAAAGATATTTCTATTCAAAGAGAACAATAAGAAAAAGGAAAATGGGGGGTTTTGTTTGTGAATCAAATAAAGTAAAATAAGGTAAGAAAATCAGATATTGGTAAAAGCCTAGCCAAAGGAATCAAGATGGTTTAATTCTAGGAATTGATCATCGATGCAAATGTTCTCTATTCTTAGTTCTAGATAAACTGGTTATGGTTATTAACAAGCTCTAACAACCTATCTCTCCTTACTTCCTCGATAACCTCCGACAAGCGCTTTGAATTATTTCTCTTATTGATTAAACAACCCTAGACAAGCGCTTAGGATTTAATCTATCAATAGCATTAAGATCTAGAGAGACCACCAATTCATGCCAGTAGATTATAAGATAACCTATTTAAACATGATCACACACCTCCATAACATGAATTCGATCATCTCTTTTATAACCAAACATGTTATTGCGTCACTAAGACTAGAACAATCAAACAATTACGGATTTGACGTGCTAGTTGACAATATATTAACTTGCTAATTGAGTAGAAGAGCTCTATTTATACCAATCAACAAAGATAATAATGACAAAACGATTAGAAGATATATGAATACCCGAAAGCAAAGAATAGAATAAATACAAGTCAATTAGACCTCACAATTCGTGGAGAATTAAACATCTATGACCCTTTGGCTAGAAAAGTAGCTTAGCTACTCATGTTCATCAATAAAACGAAAATAAAAGATAGAAACATAATGAACCCGGTTGCTTGCTCTGCCTCCACGTTTCCTTCTTCAAGATCCAAAGATTCAAAAGTTCAAAAGTTTTTTTTAAGTTGTTCTAACCCTCTAGGGTTGGCTCTATTTATACTATTAGATGGATAGCATGTGATCTTTTGCTAGCAAGATACGAAAATATCTTTCCTTTTTCAAGTAGATTTCGAGAAGTGAAGATACGTCTGCCTGGCACGCCCCACCACACGGCCGTGGATCAAGCCGTGCCATCCTCTGTGCATATTCTTCAAGTCTTCAACTGCGCCCAGTGTGAACCACGGTTAAACACACGGCCAGATTTCAAGCCGTGCCTTCGTCTGTGCATAATCTTCAAGTCTTCATCCGTGTCCAGTGTGTAGCACGGTTACACCCACGGCTAGATTTCAAGCCGTGTCTTCATCTGGTTGATGTTCCACACTTTCTTCTCCTTAGCACGTCTAGCTTCCACCACGGCTCCAAGCACAGTTGCGCCCACGGCTTCCACCACGGCCGTGCCTTAAGCCGTGTCGCTCTCTGTTCAAAGTCCTCATTTTCGCCTTCTTGTCCAGTGTGTAACACGGTTTGAAACTTGGCCGTGCCTCAAACCGTGCTTCCTCCGGTGGTGTAATTTCTTGTCTTGATCCAAGTTGTAGATGACTTCTCTAAAATACTTGAATTAGCATCCTTGACTCCATTTAACCTGATTTATCACGATGATAGAATTAAAGTACCATTTCCTTATGATTTCTATAAAATCAATAATGATTTAACACAATTTATACTATAAAGATTGAGTATAAAATGGCTCTATCAAATTCCCCACACTTAAACTCTTGCTTGTCCTCAAGCAATTGCATCAAATCAATTGAGAAATCTATCATAGATTATACAAACTTTCTTTTCATCATTCCAAGCATCTATTCATTTGTAATTCATGACTTGTAATTTAATGTCTACTACTTCAACCCAATTGGTTTCCTGTGATCAAATTACTATGGACAAAATTCAATAGCTAATCTAAACAAAACAAACTTTAATCCTCATATTTAGCAAAAGAATTTTTATTCCAAAAGTAAATACTTAATCCACTAAGGAAAAACACCCAATTAAACTTCATTGGATATTAGCAAACATATAATCCTTGTAGTATAAAGTAAAAGCATATAGTATAAGCTCTTTGCTAGATATTCTCCCTTTTATACATCTTTGTTTTATTCAATGAATGTTCACATTCATGTTCTTTTGATTTATTCAAGCATCTATTTTGACGGGTTTTTGCCCGCTTCTTTTCATGAACTTTTGCCTTTTTCGCCCTTATCGTTATAGTGAGTTCATTGAGTCGGCAACATCCCGAGCTCATCACTCAAGTGACCGGGTTTTGAGATACCCCTACGGACTCTTCCTCACTCTAACATTCAAGTTTGAATACTCTTAACTCAATTAGTTGAATCATTGGAGTAATGGCTATGCTTGATTCTTTTTTTTTTTTTTTTTAAGTGTTATGATTGCTTTACAAACAACTTCAAAGAGTATACAGTAGCTAATATAACCTAGAAGTAAACTTGTTTATTTTTCACTTAGGGACTCGACTTACTCTTAGACTTCCAATTCTAAAGCTAAATACAAGGTAAATTTGTTTCTTAAAGATTTCACTACTTAATTTTAACCATGTATTCTAATCACAGCAGTGGGTGAGTAAAGCATTTGAACAAGTCAATTTTACATTTTGTAGATGCTTATTACAACATTTAGTACAATCTCTAGATTTCATGATAATTTTGAAAAACTTTGGCTTAAAATTGCTTAAGGACAAACATTCAGAGTATAAGTTAGTTCTCTATTCTCTATGTTTTATTATCCTCTCCCCCACACTTAGCTTGAACAGTGTCCTCACTGTTCCTAATTCAGCACAATTGAAGAGGAATTAACAACACAAAGGACATTAGAGAATAAGAGAAAGGAAATATTGGTACTTCCCTGGTATTGGAGTGCTCCCTTTAAGCTCTGGAAAGTGTCATCTAATGATATGTATCCTTGCTGCAGCCGATCCAAAGAGTTCAAGACTACACTAAAATCAAAACAAACTAAACTAAAACAAAACAAAACTAAAACAAACCAAAACTAATGCAAAACAAAACTTTTTTTTTTTACATGGGTTGCCTCCCATGAAGCGCCTTTCTTTAACGTCTTTGGCTAGACGTTCCTGGCTAAATATTCGGATAAGGATTTGGATTCTAGCCTTGGTGCCTGTGGTAATGGGTTAATAACATCCGCAACAAAAACAGGAGATGGGTTAATAGCATCCGTAACAAAAACAGGAGAGATATCGTTAGGATGTTTCATGGCATCATAAATGTTAAATTTAATCACTTCACCATCAAATTCCATAGTGAGGGTGCCATCATTTACATCGATTTTTGTTTTAGAAGTCTTAAGGAATGGTCGCCCTAATAATATCAGTGATGAAGTATGAGAATCACTATCGTCCATGTCAAGCACATAAAAATCAGCAGGAAAAACCAACCCATTGACTTGAACTAAAACATCCTCTAGAACTCCCTCAGGATAAACATTGGACCTATCAGCAAGTTGAACAATAATACCCGTTTCCTTTAAAGGACCAACATTTAAACGTTGATAAACAGACAAAGGCATGACATTGATAGAAGCTCCTAGATCACACATGGCTTTAGCGATTCCAAGATTACCTATTTTGCAAGGAATAGTAAACATACCTGGATCCTTGCATTTAGGAGGAAGCTTCTTCTGAATAATAGCTGAAACATTTTCACTCACACTAATCTTTTCATTGCCTTTCAGCTTCCTTTTGTTAGTGCATAAGTCTTTGAGAAATCTAGCATAGCGCGGTAGTTTCTTAATTGCATCAAGCAAAGGAATATTTACCTCGACTTTGCGAAAAGTTTCCAGAATCTCTTTTTCTTCCGCTTCATTCTTGGATTTCGCTAATCTGGAGGGGAAAGGAGGTGGTATCAATGTGACCTTCGATGGCTCATCTAGAGACTTGCTAATCTGGTCGCCCTGCTGGCTCGGAGTCGAAGTCTCTTTCTTGGTCTCTTCCTCAAGATTAGACGGATGTCCTTTCTTATTTGATCCCTGCAATTCTGTTCCACTTCTCAAGGTAATTGCATTAACGCTTTGCTTCGGGTTTGTAATAGTTTGAGAAGGTAACTTACCTTGAGTTTCTAACCTGTTTACGACTGAAGCAAGTTGGCTTACCTGATTCTCCAAGTTTTGAATGCTTTGCTTTGTTTCCTCCTGAAATTGTTTGGTATTCACAGCTAGAGACTTAACAATATCCTCAAGGGGCATACCTGAAGTGGAAGGAGCTTGGGGTACGTGGTGTGATGGCTTTGGCTGGAATTGTTGGACATGTTGAGGGTTATTGCCATATCGGAAGTTAGGATGATCCCTCCATCCAGGATTGTAAGTATTCGAATAGGGGTCATACTTTCTTTGCGGTTGTCCTGGAAATCCGCCTACAGCATTGGCGTGTTCATGATTGTCATCTTGCAATGTGGGGCACATGTCGGTCGGATGATTAGGAGCAGCGCAAATTCCACAAGCCTTCACCTGCTGCGTTTTTCCAAGAGCTAGCTGCTGCACAAGGGAGGTAAGATTAGAAATTTGATGTTCAAGGTTAGACACACTTACCTCATTTACCTTCCTTGAAGACGTATCGTGCCTATACCCAAATTGTTGTGAATTAGCAGCCATAATGGAGATCAATTCCCTAGCTTGACCAGGAGTTTTGTTTACTATGGCGCCTCCACTTGCAGCATCCATCATCTTTCTTTCCATCGGAAGTAGGCCTTCGTAGAGATATTGGATGAGGAGTTGTTCGGATATCCCATGTTGTGGGCAGCTTGCACACAATTGCTTGAACCTCTCCCAATACTCATGAAGAGTCTCGGTGTCCCTTTGTTTTATACCACAAATTTCTCTTCTTATACCAGCGGCTCTGGATGCGGGGAAGAATTTATCCAAGAAGAGTCTCACCATATCAGTCCATGTGGTTATAGAACCTGAAGGCAAATAAAACAACCAATCTTTAGCTTTAGTACTTAGAGAAAATGGAAAAGCGCGTAGCTTGATTTGATCGTCGGTTATTCCTTGCGGCCTCATACTAGAACACACTATATGGAACTCTTTCAAATGCTTATGAGGATCTTCATTCTCAAGACCATGAAATGTAGGTAGTAGATGTATCAACCCAGATTTCAATTCGAATTCTACGGCTAGTTCGAGGTAGTGAATACAAAGTGGTTGTTGATTCACATCCGGCGCAGCCAACTCCCTTAAGGTTCTCTCGAGATTTGCCATGTCTTCCTCCCTTTCAGAATCAAAGGATGAATCTGACAAGTCCGATACTAAGTTCGGTGCGGGGGATGATCTAGCTTCTTGTCGCAACCTCTTTAGAGTCTTCTCAATCTCCGGATTATAAGTTAGTTCACCTGTCTGAGAAGAACGAGTCATACAAGAATAGAAATAAATTTGACACCAATCCCCGGCAACGGCGCCAAAATTTGATGGGTGTCGAATCCAACAAAAATAAAACCTACTCCTAGACAATTATATGATTTGCATATAGTGGTGAGTAGGGTCGAATCCACAGGGATTGGTAAAGATATTTCTATTCAAAGAGAACAATAAGAAAAAGGAAAATGGGGGTTTTGTTTGTGAATCAAATAAAGTAAAACAAGGTAAGAAAATCAGATATTGGTAAAAGCCTAGCCAAAGGAATCAAGATGGTTTAATTCTAGGAATTGATCATCGATGCAAATGTTCTCTATTCTTAGTTCTAGATAAACTGGTTATGGTTATTAACAAGCTCTAACAACCTATCTCTCCTTACTTCCTCGATAACCTCCGACAAGCGCTTTGAATTATTTCTCTTATTGATTAAACAACCCTAGACAAGCGCTTAGGATTTAATCTATCAATAGCATTAAGATCTAGGGAGACCACCAATTCATGCCAGTAGATTATAAGATAACCTATTTAAACATGATCACACACCTCCATAACATGAATTCGATCATCTCTTTTATAACCAAACATGTTATTGCGTCACTAAGACTAGAACAATCAAACAATTACGGATTTGACGTGCTAGTTGACAATATATTAACTTGCTAATTGAGTAGAAGAGCTCTATTTATACCAATCAACAAAGATAATAATGACAAAACGATTAGAAGATATATGAATACCCGAAAGCAAAGAATAGAATAAATACAAGTCAATTAGACCTCACAATTCGTGGAGAATTAAACATCTATGACCCTTTGGCTAGAAAAGTAGCTTAGCTACTCATGTTCATCAATAAAACGAAAATAAAAGATAGAAACATAATGAACCCGGTTGCTTGCTCTGCCTCCACGTTTCCTTCTTCAAGATCCAAAGATTCAAAAGTTCAAAAGTTTTTTTTAAGTTGTTCTAACCCTCTAGGGTTGGCTCTATTTATACTATTAGATGGATAGCATGTGATCTTTTGCTAGCAAGATACGAAAATATCTTTCCTTTTTCAAGTAGATTTCGAGAAGTGAAGATACGTCTGCCTGGCACGCCCCACCACACGGCCGTGGATCAAGCCGTGCCATCCTCTGTGCATATTCTTCAAGTCTTCAACCGCGCCCAGTGTGAACCACAGTTAAACACACGGCCAGATTTCAAGTCGTGCCTTCGTCTGTGCATAATCTTCAAGTCTTCATCCGTGTCCAGTGTGTAGCACGGTTACACCCACGGCTAGATTTCAAGCCGTGTCTTCATCTGGTTGATGTTCCACACTTTCTTCTCCTTAGCACGTCTAGCTTCCACCACGGCTCCAAGCACGGTTGTGCCCACGGCTTCCACCACGGCCGTGCCTTAAGCCGTGTCGCTCTCTGTTCAAAGTCCTCATTTTCGCCTTCTTGTCCAGTGTGTAACACGGTTTGAAACTTGGCCGTGCCTCAAACCGTGCTTCCTCCGGTGGTGTAATTTCTTGTCTTGATCCAAGTTGTAGATGACTTCTCTAAAATACTTAAATTAGCATCCTTGACTCCATTTAACCTGATTTATCACGATGATAGAATTAAAGTACCATTTCCTTATGATTTCTATAAAATTAATAATGATTTAACACAATTTATACTATAAAGATTGAGTATAAAATGGCTCTATCAGTGGTTGGTTTGACATGTGAGATAAATGACACAGAGGTGTTAGAAATAATTGTAAGCCAACTTGAGTGGTTTGACATTTGAGAGAAAGAGCACAGAGGTGCCAAATTGGATGATCGTAAGTCAACCCAAGCGGTTTGACATTTAACAGAAATGGCACAGAGAAGTGCTAAGATAATTTAATCCATTATAAAACTAGATAAGTCTATGTCTACGGGGTTTGGGTTTATTGTCGACGTTATGTAACAAAAAATACATAATCCTTGCTTGTGATGAGTGAAATGGAATGTTTGATATTTGTTTTTGTGGTATGATTGATTGTATTTGTAAATGTTATTTGATCACCCTAAATCAACTAATTAAGGAAGTGGACATGATTAAAAACTTGACATGCATTTCCACGAGACATTGCATGAGATTGAAGGCCATCACTGTCACAGAATGCATCGAAAGTGATCAAGAGGATCGCTGTTCCACCAATTAGGAACTAAGTGATTAAGAGATTGTCATGCCTTGACAATTCTGAGTTCGACCTATCCTTGAAGGTTTTGCTCCATTTAGTGCAAAGAGGCATGAAAGCATTCACTGTTGAGTTAATAAAATATCCTAATTAACAAGTGATAAGATAAATAAACCGAGTAATGACCTGGGCACTAATGGTAGCTTCGGAATCCCCAACCCAAAGTCAAGGGGGGCGTAAACCTTAAACTTCACGTTAGTTACCGGAAGACCATGTGAGATGCTACATTCATATGGTTATTCATGCATAACATATGTTTAATATCTTAATTTGAATTTTCTTGTCTATGTATATAGCATATGTCTAATATTTGATTTAAGTTGGTTTATGTGTGTATTTAACATTGAGAGTGTTACCATCCCATTCATTGAGCCATAGTGTATTCACCCCCTCACAGACTTTTTGTAGGTAGCGAGTATCAAAGCTCAGGATGGGATAAGATGTGAAATGTCGAGAGATTCTAGAAGACCAGAATGACAAAGTAAGAATTATGGATGATAAATTGTTTAGATGAAATGTTAGGACCCCCATGTGAATTGAGAACCTAGGATTATCCTATTTTACCGATTGGTAGGGGATATCGATTCTCTGCAATCATGGTTGACCGTGGGGTACAAAATCCATAGTTGTAAATTGTTATCTAATTATGTGTACTATAACTTGTTGTAGATGTAATTATTTACGTAAAGTCTTACAATCTCTAACTTGTAAGATCCTTATCATGTAACGGGTGCACACGTGCCATGATAATTTTAGTAGAGGCTTCTAAGCTCCCTTTTAAGGCGTGATACTCCCTTGCAAGTCTCGGGACCGAAGCCCACATTTTGCTGTAGTTCCCTTCAACATGAATGTAACATAATTTACCTTCCTATCTTCTGGTATATGGAAGGTAGAAAGGTCTTCTCAATTTCCTATACCCAATCCTCAACCTCAATTGGGTCATACACTCTAAGGTTAAATTCCTCAGCCACTCTTATGAACCTATCGAAGCCGATGGGTTCGTTAGCATTCCTATGTTGTGGGACATTAGGGGCTTGGTGTTGTTGTGCCAATTATCCTACCAGGTGGTTCACAGTATACAATAGCTACATTGTCTCTTCAGCCATTTGACCTCTTTCCCCTTGTAGCTATAAGTTCTGGGTTTCCTCCTCATTGAGGTTGTTAAGCCTAGCACCCCTTCTAGTTTTTGATCCAGTAATTCTTCTTAGAGGCATTTTATTTAAGAAGAGACAACCAGATCTACTTATATTAGTATCAATTGTGGTCAGCTTCATAGGGTGTAAGTATATACACATATGCCACTACACATTGGTCTATTCATACATAAAGCTCATTAGTTAGAAGAATACAAGAAAATAATTATGTAATTAAGTAAATACCTTATATTTTACCCACTCTCTTCATGTCTTACTATCTTATAGATCCAGTGCTCAATCTTTCTAAGGATCATATCTTAGACTCTACTATTTAAAACTTATGTCTATTGATCATCACTTAGTGCTAAAGATCATTACCTAAGCTCTCCAAGATCAACAACCTATGCTCTGTAGATCAAAACTTAATTCATAAGGATCATGAACCTATTCTCTATAGATTCAAACTTAAGTCTCTAAAGATCATAAACCTAGAGCTCTGATAACACCTAAGTTGTAAATCCTCGAAACCTCAGGTCATGCTACTGCCTGCCATGTGTCCCTATCTCATAAGAACACGTTAAGGCTCTAAAACAACTATGATACATTTTACCCTGTAACTCCTATATAACAATTTTCAAATAATAGCTTAAACCATATCAAACATCTAATGTAGTGAAAGTCTTTAAACACCAAACTAACAATTTTAAAAGACAATGTCTATCATAGTCCAACAACATAATTCTCCCAAAATCTATTCACCATAATAGTAATGGTAATCTTCATCTTCATCTGTTTATGGTTCATTTAAACTAAAGTTATCTTTTAAGTTCTCATCTTTCTCAATACTTACATCTAAAAATGATTCCCTAAAAGGTGAGCTAATACCCAGTATGTATAACACAAACATACACACATGAACAAATATAAACAAGTATTACACACATCATGCAGAACTTAAACACTGACAATCATTTCGTATTACAATTTATGTCCACAAGTAAACAACAGGGTACTCATAACTCCCTTAACATACTTATCACATTGGAGCATGACTTGGTAATGGGAACTACCACTACGGGCCCCACACTCATGATCCCTTAATCCTTAAACTTGGTGATGGGAATTGCCACTACGGGCCCCATACCTATGTTCACTTAAACTTGGTGGGAATTACCACTACGGGCCCTACACCTGCCATTATGGGTCCCATACCCATGTACACTTAACCACTTAATCAACATTTAACCTAAATCATTTCTAAGCATGACTCTACTAGGGATAACATCACATAAGGATCATTGGGGTGCTCCATAGGGATCTGCCACTATGGGCCCCTAGGCCGAGCCAAGCACATACAACATACCACCTAAACACTTAAACCGATTCATTAATTAAAACAAGTTCCATACATAAACTAAGTTAAACAAGCAAAAATTAACACGCAAGTTACACGTACCTTGAATCTTAACTTTAAGCACTTCTCAGTCTTTGACTTAATGTAATTGGAACTCTGTACACATCAATAAGCTTTTCTTAGTATTCAATCTGAGATTAATATCATTCTTAATTTTCTTAATCCTATTCATTTAATTTCTCCAAGGCCTTAGTAGCTATTTAGGTTGCATAGAAATTAGTTTAATTTGAAGTTAAATAAATATGTAATTACTTTATACTTTTATTCAATACAACCATGTTGGGGACCATATTGCTCAATAGGGGTTGAAGCACAACCGTGTTAAGGGTAATGTATCTTTCAGTGTAAAACTTAGTTTCAATATGGTTGAAACATGACCGTGTTAGGAGGTTGTGTTCTTCCTCATTCAATACGTTCTAAACACGATCATGTTAAGAGGCCATGTTACCCTTAACTCAACACAGTTGAAACACGACCGTGTTAAGAGGCTATGTATCTCTCGGTGCAACCTTCACACTCAACACGGTCTAAACACAACCATGTTGGGAGGTCATGTATCTCTTCGTGTGCCTTTCCATTTCAACACAGTTGAAACACGACTGTGTTGGTAAGCCGTGTTACCCTCGGTGATCTCTACGAACCCTAATTCTTTTTCCTTAATTTCTCCAAAACTTAATCTTATATATTCCCAAGCTCAATTAAGTCTCTAAAATATGTTATTGTATTTAAATTACATATAGTTGCATACTTACTTCAAATTCCACAAGTCGCAAATCTCGAATCGTCAATTCTCCATTCTCGTACATCTTTTCACGCACCTCATTTTCTGTATGAACAAACAACACTCATAACTACAAATTCCATAAATCCTAATTTGACTTTAGTATGGAAATCCTTACCCTTTTGTCATTGGAGTTTGATCGCTCCTTTTTCCTTTCACCTCTAAGATTCCTATCAAGAGTGTCTCTCCTTTTCTTTTAAAGTTTTAATGTGCAAAATGACCAAGAGGGTATCTAGGTTAACTCTGCAGTTTTTATATTCTTTCATGAAATGACCCATTTTCCCATCATGTAAATACGTTTTTACATCCTTAGCCTGGGCTTTATGTCATAACATATATATTAAAATAAACCAAATTTTCATGTATTACATGTATAATTAGATCTAACATGTTTGAAGAGAATTGATGTAATCTTAGTGATAAGTTACATAATTCTTCTAGATTTATTTAATTTAGTTACATGAATTTATTATTTTTGATGTGATCTTAAATTATGCTATTGTGTCAAGATTCAAAGAGGTAATTTTAAGATTAGGGATTAATAAGCTTGAGAAAGTTATTTAATTAAACTAGAAATTCCCTTGGTTAATGAAATTTAAGAAGGATTCAAATACTTTTTGTTAATGTCACATAATAATTCTAAGGGAAAATGGTTTTATCTGTAGGACGATATCTATATTTCTATATACTATATTCCAAATTTTGATAGGTATACTTGCCTTGCATCAATTAGCATTAATAGTTAGGTTAGGGTAAGATTAAGGGGAAATGGTTTGGTCATCTAGCAAAGTGGTTAAGACTACAAGAGCACTCAAATTCACTTTTCAAAGTATTTGCCCATGGATGTGTCCTTGTATATGCATATGCACGCATATGCCCATGGTAGGTTTGTGGTTGTTGGGAAATGAATTCATTGATCTAAACTAAGCTATGAATGTAAACTCTATAAATTTAAGTACTTTAGACTAAGGGTGGGGCATTACAATAGAACTTGCACTAAGAATTTAATAAGTTGACATATTTAAAATGTTGGTTGTATTGTTTGGTAATTCCAACCGATTCATTAATCATAAGTTCATCTCTTGATATCATTTAGAAAAAGTATACTTTTAGTGCTCAATATTTACCTATTTTTTCATTTAAGTCTTCAACCTTTTTTTTTTCTTCTTTTTAAGTCCTCAATATTTTCAAAACCTTATAAAAAAAATGGATTTCTATCGAATCTTTTAAGTTTTCTATTTTTTTGCAATGTCTACCAACTTTAAATTGGTCCATAATAATTAAATTAACAAAGCAATAGTACTAGATATATTTATTTACATAATATAATAAAAAATTAATATTGAATATATAATAATATAGTATCATAAATAATAGTGAAGAATACAAAAATAATAGTTAGCAGCAAGAATAATAGTTAGCAGCAAGAAAAGGGGATGGAAAAATTTATATATACCCTAGCTATCTTAGCCAATAAATTTAAGACTAAATGGACTCTAATACATATTCAAAATTGATAGAAAATTTAACCCACTTAATGTAAGTTCTACTTTTATGAGGTTTCAAAAATATTAAGAACTTAAATAGAAGGAAAAAAAAAAGGTTGAATACTCAAATAAAAAAGTAAATAAACATTGATGATTAACAATATATATCTCTCTATCATTGCGATTCAATAATCCTCTGTGATAAATGACCAATTTATAAGTAGTACTAAAAACACATTCAAGAATAAAATGTCATACAACATGTACTAACATTAAACCATATAAATCTTTATTTTTAAAATGTCAAAGGTTCATTGTAGTCTCTAAAATTAATAAATTACAAACTAAAACAATTAAAAAAAAATACTTTCAAGCATAAAATGTCACACAACATGTACTAACATTAGAGCATATAAATCTTTATTTCCAAAATGTCAAAGGTTCATTGTAGTCCCTAAAATTATTAAATTACAAACTAAAACAATTAAACAAATCATGAACATAAATAGAGTTCATAATATAAAGCAAGAGAAAGAGAACTTACATTAACTAGATTGGAAATCCACTAATCTCAAGCTAATCTTCATTGATCTCTTTTAATCTAGCTTCTCCATAGCCAGAGTGGGTTTAATTTGATGAAATATAACTTCATTTGATTGAACTCATAGTAAATGTGTACATGCTTTTGGGCTTTGTCTTTGGTAAGACAAAGTTATACTTCTACCTAATGAGTTTAATTAGTATCTTTAGCCAACTTTAAGGAAATGACTTCAATTGATCCAAGTTAAACTTCATTCCATCACAGTTGAAATCTTCAGGGCTCCTTTGCTTTTGATCCACTTCAATCGAATGATGTATAACTTTATCAAGCCAAAGTGGTGTTCTCTCTTCATTTTTTTTTTTAGCTTCTTTTGGCCTTCGATCATTTGGGTTCCTTACAGTATGGCTTGAAATAATCTATGCATAGTTGCAATAATCCATCCATACTTTTATCTACAAAAACATTAAATCAAAGCAAGTAGAACTTGGTATTTAGGTTCAAACCATGAATGATTTTAAGCTATCACACCTCTTACGTGATAACATTTCATTGATCTTACTCTAATTATCTACCTAACGAAAGCTCTAAGATATCCTAGTTAGTGGTTATGCAAGTTTAAGGTATGCATTAGGAGCATGGCATAAGTTTGCACACATACTTAAAGTTCATCACAAATCTAGCCTAAGAAATTAGTACAATAGGCTTGGTAATAATGTTTTATTCATCTCCTAAATTGATTATGGACATTCCTATAAATAAGCATAGGCAACTTATATCTTACTTTCTTGAATGATTATGTCTCTAATCATGTTGTTTAAGCAACAAATTAATGGACATTTATAACTTAACCCTTATAGTCACATTATTTTAGTTTGTTCCACATCTTTTTCTTCACACACTCTTTTTATTGAAACTTTATGCAATTTTGATGCTATGGTTGGTGTGCTTGGGCTTGCAATTAGGCCCAAGCATGTAAAGCTTAGGCAAACCACAAGATAAGGCATGCCCATGCTTTATCCTAAGTATGGGCTCAAAGGGCCTAGGATTAAGGTAAAAAGCTATCAACCCTAATTGTAACAACGATATTGGACTTATCACTATGGATGTAGCTCTCATAATTTAACTCTATATATAGGGATTTACCTAATGTATCATTTTAGAAAGCAATTTGGTTCTTTAAGCGATGACTAAATAGCAAAGTGAACACAATTATTTTCTAAATGAATTAGGTAAATTAAAAAATTGCATTGTTAAGGGTCTCAAAAGCTTTTTATCGTAAAATGTAACAAGCAAAATAATAGGGAATTTACTCAATTAGCAGTGCTAAAGAATTATTTTTCTCCATATAATCTCTAACACGTATAGCATAGGTTTATTGAGGAAGCATAGCAAAATCTATGTATAGGTTATATTTTCTTTCCTTTTTCTTCTAGTAGATATGAATTTCACTCAATGGAAAAAAAAAATTTACATCGATCAAATTGATTATTATAAGAGGATTGGCAAACAAAGAGTTGAGATTATGAAGACCTAAATGAATAAATGCACTCATGTCTCCAAGAATCAATCTATTCAATGTAATGGATCTCATAGTTTTTTCAAAATGAATGGAACCCATCAATTGGTGAGTGTAATATCTCACAAAAGGGATAGTATAATCCTAAATAAAGGATGAAAATAAAATGAAAATGAAAATTAACAAACACATAAAAAACTACTCATTCTAAAGATTACTAACTAATATCAATCTGATTGCTACCATCTTCAAATAAACTAGATCATAGTAGTAGACTTGTGGTGCTTGATACATATTACCAATATATTGGTGATGGATGGAATGGTAGAAAAATAACAAATATGAGATTAATATTGTTAGACTTAGGATATTTGTAGTAGTAGATTTGCATATTTAGGGTGATGAAAGAAAGGGATTTGAACTATAGGTGGTTACCTAGCATTAGCAATCAATATTAATGGGTCTTACTTCTTGTTTGGCTCTAAATAGTTTCCTATAAAACAATTCTCATTCTATTATACGACTTATTTATTAATTTGTTTGAAAAACCTACTCATTTGTTAAACATGTTTTATGTTTGGGTTGAATCCATTTATCTATTAAAAATATCTAAAATAAATCCCAATTATAGTTATCAGGTCTCTTTAATCAAAGCACAAAGGGAGGAACTTTTTCATAAATTAAAATCTTTCATCCACACTTTATATATTAAAATCTACTGAAAATTTTCTTAAAATCTTAAACACAACAAATTATGATGTAACAAAAGTAATAGCCATGCTTATGTCTAATTAAGTACAATCATTGCATTACATCCTAAATGGATATTAATATCACTGTATAAAATCAAACATCCTTTGTTAGTTTTTAAAGAAAAACCACCAAATAATCTTACCATATCTTTGTCTTTTCTAGTATTTTATATCATCAAAGTTTATTTGTTATATGAAAGGGGATGTAAATTGTTGGAATCAATCTGCATATTACCAAAAGTAAGCATATGAATATATTTAAACAATTTTAACCATAAAGTTTTGTGAATGCATGAGGAAACAAACCCTTAGTAAACACGCTGAGAGAAATAGGTATAATATCTTGAGAAAGATATCCAATTTTATACTATGCACAAGAAAATGGGTCATCATATAAGATGAGACAATGAAATTCTACAAGTAAAGTAGGCACCCTTAAATTTCTACTTTGGAATAACATTTCTAGATCTACAAAATTCAAAAGAGAGAGATAAGATAAGACTTCCAATTATTAATAGTACAAAATCTCTCCCAATGCTAAAGTATAACTTTGGTTGAGTGCTTACAAAAGAATATTAAAACCCTAGTAGATGGATCTATAAGTATATTTAGGTGTTAGACCCAAATTTGGACACGTTTACAAATTGTCTTAAATAGGTATAATTTATATAATAACTATGCTGAATTTTGTCAATATAAATTCATTTGTATTCCTGTTGTGTGGTATTTGGGTTGGTGAATCGGGTTCAAAATTATCAACCCTATGACTGTTGGTATACTTAACCTTGGTATTAAGTCTGGAGAGAAGGATAGAGAGATCTCTACGTCATATCTATTTAGATGTGAAACGTTAGCCATCTTTTGGGTTGGTGACACCAAATTAGAATATCTGCGTGTTTAAATCTGGTCTATGACAAAATTTTGCTCTTTTCATTCAAAAAACGAACACGCATGTGAAGCTGCTAGGAGCCTCGCAACATGGAACGGGAAGAAAAACATTGTTCGTATTAATTATACATAGTATAGACAACGAAATTATTCTCCATGCAAGTTTAGTAATAATACTGGGTCAGTCAAACCCTTACTTGAATAGACGGCGCACCAACCCACTTTCATCGTCGATTTCGTTTCTACTTAATTTTATACATGCAAAAAAAGGATGTTTTCGCATTCAATTTCATTTATTTATTTCTATAGTGTATGTTTCATCTGTATACCCATCAATTATACATGATGACAACGCAAAATTTAGGAATAGACATGGAATAGTGTGGGCCGTTGTCCATGAATAATGTTGTTACAGCTCAATGCTACAATATCGAATAGAAACATTGTTACAGTGTAAAACTTGAAGGGTGGGAGTTAAATATTATCACTATACTTTTTGTGATGCACTACTGTGTTTAAGTATATACAATTTCGAATATACTTGAAGTTACATAAAATAGGCCAGAATAGAGATATAATCATCTTCGTCGTCGTCAGTAGTAGGATGTTGACTATTCCAATTATGTAACTTAGGCTTCAATCATTTTAAGGAAAAAGTTTTCGTATTTTCATATGTTCGTTCATGTGAAAATGCTCAAGTCAATCGAAACAAGATTTTCCTCGTCAAAGGAAGCTCTAAGTTTTATTTCCGGAAAACGACTTTTCCCTTTCGTTTCTTTAAGTCATTTGTTCACTCTTTTCTTGCACAATTAACTATGGTATAATACATCATGTGTATCATAGCACAATGTGCATATCTACATTACATACATACCACGTATAATACATCTTACGTAAAAAATTAATATAATATATAAATATGCATGTGTATTACAATCAATAATTACGATTGTATAGCCATAAGATTTTATGAAATGTAATATTTAATCATATACTAATGATGTAATATTTAATCTTAAATAATATAAGGTAATGTGCATTATTTAATATTATAATATATGATAAATAGTGATTTTATTACCTTATAATATTAAATACTAATATTTATAATCTCTTAATATGATTTTTAAGTATATTTATTCAATAACATAACATATATTACGAACTTTGGTTATAAAAAAAATTATATATTATAAGTAACGATTATATAACAAAACAATGAATATTTATAATGCACAATATCACTAACATTATATAAATAATATAATATCTATTTCATGCATAAAAATTTCTTGATATTGTATAAAATATATATTATCAAATCTTTATTGCATAATATTTTATATAATAAATATATTATATGATATAATAATTTTGACCTATCAAATAGTAAAAGAAATTATATTGACAGCAATTATGCATATTTCTAATTTAGCATAATAATTGTTAATTAATATCATAAAATATCAAATAATTTAATTTTATTATATAATGTTATATTATTATTGATAATATATTATGCATCTTAGATATGGATAACTGTATTATACTATTATATATTAATAATCTATAACGAGATTCATGTATATTAATAATATGTTACATAATATATCAATTTTAGTGAATATATTGCATTATATAATGAACTAATATTATGCAATATATTATTATACATATTGACTAAACAATGTAATGTTAATAACTATTAGCTATAATTATGCTATAATATTATATATAAATTATTTACAATTGTATTAATGAAATAGAAATATTACATTAATGTTATAATAGCTATGAGAATTAAAATATTATTCCATATACATTATAAGATAATACTATCACATAAAACCATCTAACAATAGATATTTGATACTTGATTTATAATGTAAAAGCTAAAATTTGTAAAATGTTTTCCTTATATTTGATCAAATCTGCATAATATCTTAAAACAAGTTGTCTTTCTCAAAAAGGACTTTTTTTTGTTTTTTTAAGGAAAGCCTTTCCTCATGAAACAAACAAGAATTTAAGCAATAAGGATGTTAGGCTTTCTTTAAAAAAAAGAAAAAGTAGGTATGAAGGTGAGTGTATATATAAATAGATATGTGTAGCACTAGTCTTTTAAAATAGAGGAATATACAATTCATATATTGTCCTATTTTTATTGTAGGATTGCCATTATTGTTTTTGGGTTATGAGATTTATCTCCTTCCATATGTAGGTCAGTTTTCCTCTGTTTTTCTATTAAGATGTCAAATAAGAAGGAAAGATGAATTATAATTTTTCCACTTTATAAAAAGACATTAATTTTGAATAAAATATTATATGATGGATACAATAGCATTAATATAAATATTCATAACGTTAACTTGTTAACTTATGTTAAATATAATAATTCGATTCTTAGTAAGCAATTTAACCTACTTACTCGGAATACTCTGATTGAGTATTTATCACCATCACTAGATTAAAATAAGTTTGGAAGCACCACTACAACACCAAACCTCACAACCGCATCACCACCTCAGGGACAAATTAAGCTAGAACCAACACTAAAGATGCCAAATCTCAACTATAGCGCACGAACCAAGTAGGATCAAACCAATTTCTCCTTGTTGCAAAAGCAAGCAAACACACACCCGATTAAATTTATTTGAATTGAAAGTAGTAATAGATTGGCATTGGAGTCTCCAAACAATGAAATCCTTAAATCCTAGAACACACAACAACTTCGAGATTTGAATAAAGTAACTAGTTGGTAGATCCACTAGCTTTAAATTAGAAAAAGGGCTTTGATAAAATTAAATGAGGGAGAAAATTAAAATAGGAAAATTGATATAAAAAAAATCATGGATAGATTAGAGATTAGAGTGATCGTCCATGAAAATACACTAAACGATAGAAAAAAAATTATGGTGTTAAAATCTCAACTACCAAAAAGTTGAGCCGGTTTTTGTATACGGTGGCTTAATACAACGACGTTGACTAGTATCCTTAGCCCTCAGTGAGATGTGATTCAAATAAGATGAGACAAAGTCCATTTGTCCTTTATCATCTTCACCTACCGAGGTTGGCTCAAATAGTCACAAAAGCACATACCAACCTATTATTTTATTTGTATTATATCAGTAAACCATATATCCATCAAACAATTAGAAAATCGTTGTGTATATAAGGAGATTGTCTGTAGGGCTTTCGAAACACCATTCAACTTACAAAACAGTAAGGCTCATAATAACTCGTCTTTTTGTTGTGTTTGTGCTTGCCTCTTCAAAGGTGGAGGAGATGGAAATTTACTCTTATTCCTATCAACATTGCAAGATGCTTCTGGTTTCACTTGTATTTCTTGTTGGGGTTCTATCAACTACTTCAACTTCGACTCCAACAAGGCGATATCACTTCAAGGTAAGACGACTAATTTAGGTTTTCCTTTTCTCCGAAGCTTCAATTAGAAAACGGCTAACAGCTTGGATTTGGATTAGTCGTAATAAAAAAATAAAAAAATAAAAGAAAGAAAGAAAAACTCTAACTGTTTTAAAGAGCTTTATATGGGTATGCAGACAAAGGAAATATCCATTGATAATTACTTTACACAATCTTAACCTTTCTTTATTGGCTTAGTTAAGTGCCATCAACTTCTCTTATGAAATTCTATTTTTCATCCTCATTCATTTTTCTATAATCATCGTACTGGATGGACTCCTAAGTATGGTTATTTCCGTTTTGTTCTTTATTCAGTCATCATTCATTTGCTAATAAGCATGGTTGAAGTGCAACGCCAAGTCCTAGGGCCTCATGTCTTATAATGCACAAGTTGTATATATATGACACAATTCTTGTACGCCACTTGTATTGATGACTGATAAGTGTTGTAGGTAGATACCTCTTGATCCGGAGTTTGTTCCAGCATCTGTCACTTATCTATTGATAGTATCAAAAAACATAATAGTGATATTAATAAGCAGTTTATTTTTCCTATTTTACAATCCTACATATGTTACAATTTCACTGAAATTATGGTGGTACCTACATTATTAACCAATAAAGATAGCATATGACTACTACTGAAACCTTGTCATAGAGCTCTCATTTTAACAACAAATATCACTCTCATTTACTTTTAACATATGAATATCACTTTTGTCTTTGCAAATGTATCTTTTATATTGCAAAACTCACATTGCTTATAACGACAATCGTATGTTGATAGATTGCTTATACACAAGTAACTCGGCTATGCCACACGAAGCCTCTTCTCACGGTGAATGGCAAATACCCCGGTCCAATAATCGCCGTGAACGAAGGTGACAACGTTGAGATCAAGGTCACAAATGCCGCCCCCATCAACACCACATTACACTGGTAAGAGCATGACAAGTTTAGTTTCTGGTTTTTGGGATGATTCTTGCATGTGAAATCGGGTCATTCAATGAATTAAAAGAACAATAATATTTGGAGAAAAAAACGAGTTTAACTACTATCACTAGCTAGTCACTACTGGCTGCGTACATCTTGTTTGGCTAAAAGAATGGATAAGGGTTCCTTCTATGGAAATAGTTTAGTGTATGTATTTGTTGTCCGAAAATAAATTTGGAAAGTTCATAAATAATCAAAGTAATTGTCTGAATAGCTTTGCTGTCATCGATATTGTTTTGTAATATGTGCTGACTGCAGACTTTCCGTAGCACTTCCATGTATTGACAGATGCAACTCTTTATCAAGCATTACTGACTAATAATAAAAGTCTCATTATGTACGTAATATGATAGGTTTGATGTATTACTTTTGTCACAAATCAACCAAAGTTCTTAAAGAAAATATCCGCAATTTTAAGGCTTTCATATAGATGAATTTGCTACACAAAAAATCAATAATATTTTAATCCCCTCACCCTCAGTTTAGAATAGTTTCTTCCGTTTCACTATTAATCTAGAATTCTATTGAGAGATAATTTGGAAAATTTGTTAAATTCCATGAAAGAAATTTCTATACATCATTCAACATTGATTATGCTAATTATGAAAAAAAAAATATACAAAGACGAACTCATTAATATTTTGTATTAAATTATCGTGCTACGAAATTAAACGAAGAGTTCCTTGCTTTTTCATCTTCTACTCATAACATCCATAAGAACCATCAGGCATTTACTAGACGTTGGCCATTTCTTTGGCACAATCAGGCAATAGAATAATCTTGCAAAACGTAAATAACCCACATTAAGTCACCAACCGTATATAAATCCATTGTTATAGACATGTACGTAAGGACTAATAAAAATAAATATTTATTGAGTATGAATATATATATATATATATATATATGTTGATCTTGTCTGCTAACTCTCCTTCTTCCTCTTTCTGTCCTCCTCAAATTAGATGATTAGCCATATTTTAAATGTTCAAGCGAAAAATTTAATACTAATTGGGTCACCGATACCAGGCATGGAGTAAAGCAAAAGAGGACCGGATGGGCCGATGGACCAGCTTACATCACACAGTGCCCCATTAGAAGAGGACGGTCCTATACATACAAGTTCAAAGTTGAGGACCAAAGGGGTACCCTTTGGTGGCACGCTCATTATTCTTGGCAAAGGGCGTCTGTTACCGGTGCCATAATCATCTATCCTCGCATGCCTTATCCCTTTTCAACCAAAACCAAAATCCATGCAGAAATTCCCATTGTTTTTGGTAATTCACTTATAATCCTATAACATGTTAATTTACAAGTTTTTAATTTTTCGACATTAAAGTATAATTTTTTCGTAACCCTTTGGTAATGATTGATCTCATCATATAGGTGAATGGTGGAATTCTGATCCTATAGCGGTGGAAGATGAAATGATGCTAACGGGGAATGGGCCTAATTCCTCTGATGCTTATACTATTAACGGCCTCCCAGGACCTCTCTACAATTGCTCTGCCAAAGGTAAATTAGTCAGTGACATAAAATCCCTCTTCAATTGTTTTGCCAAAAGAAATTAATCAACCAAAAAAAAAGGAAAAAAAACACTCAAAACATTTATTACATTACATTATTTTCATTCAAAGGGGAATACTCTAATTTGTTTAGAAAATATAAACAAAAAAGAAAATCATGGGACACTTGACATTATAATATCATGGATCTATTCGAGTAATAGAGTTGCTTAATAAAATTTTCTTGTTTAACTTCCAGATACTTTCATTCGATCAGTGGAAAGAGGCAAGGCATACATGCTTCGGATCGCGAATGCAGTACTTAATCAGGAGCTCTTCTTTGCTGTAGCAAATCACACTATGACTGTTGTGGAGGTTGATGCAGCCTACACAAAACCTTTTAAAACTCCAGCAATCATGATTGGTCCTGGACAAACTACAAATGTTTTAATCACTGCAGATCAAGTTCCTGATGCTTCAGGAATGTTTCCAATGGCGGCAGCACCATACCTCACATCAATTTTCCCCTTTGACAATTCCACAACCTTGGGATTTTTAAAATATAAATCTAGCAAAACTGGCAAAACTAGCTTAACTAAACCTAGCCTCAATGTTCCCAACTTGCCTCAAATGCTCGATACTGATTTTGCTATGAAATTCTCTAAAAAACTTAGAAGCCTAAATTCAAGCCAATACCCATGTAAAGTGCCGAAAGCAATCGACAGGAGAATTATATCTACAGTTGGGCTTAGCCTTCAGGATTGTCCAGCAAATAGGACATGCACGGGTGTAGATGGGAAAAGATTTTTTGCATCCATGAACAACCAATCTTTTGTTCGTCCTTATAGGGCAATCCTCGAAAGCCACTACTACAATAAGGTTGCTAGCAGTCAATTTACTACTAATTTCCCGGACAGGCCTCCAAATATGTTCAATTTCACCGGAGCCGATCCATTTGCATTGAATATGAACATGGAGTTTGGTAGTAAGGTTATTTCAGTGCCGTTTGGAACAAATCTTGAAATAGTACTCCAAGACACCAGTTTTCTCAACATTGAGAATCATCCTATTCACATTCATGGGCACAACTTCTTTATTGTTGGATCGGGCTTTGGGAACTTTGATGTCAATGTGGATCCTGCAAGCTACAACTTAGTTGATCCTCCCGAAAGGAACACGGTTGCTGTCCCAGCCGGTGGATGGGCAGCAATTCGACTAAAAGCTGACAATCCCGGTGCCTGGTTCATACATTGCCATCTTGAAGTGCATACTTCATGGGGTTTAGCTACAGCATTGATTGTCCAAGATGGGTTTGGCCCCGATGAGACTCTACTTCCTCCTCCTAAAGATTTACCCTCTTGCTAGAGTGTTGAATAATAAAACCATTTTGGTCCTATCTATCGGTTTCACTTGGTGTTCCTCATGTATTATTATAAAATATCTAGAGGGGATTTAGATATCTATTGTAAGTGTAGCTAATATTGTCAATACTGTCTTGTTAATAGTCTCATAAAAATGTAGGTTGAGTGAAAAAAGCTTAGTCGTTTCCAAGGACACTCTATGTTTGAGAATGAATCATGTAAACGGAATACGCAAGTTTGAATAATCAATATTGAAAGTGTTTTAGAAAGTACTTCTAGCTTCATATTTATAATATTCAAAATAAAGTGGTGTTTTTTTCTTTCCCTTTACATTTATGTTAGCATTTTATATATACTTATCATAGCTAAAAAAGGCTTGGAACTAGTGGAGCTCTTACAATTTTATTTCACAATATTATCTATCTTTTCTATTTTTTTTTTTTAAAAAAAATCCATTCGCATTATGTGTAGACCTTTTTTCTTTTCCCTATCACATGGCACTTTTAAACAAATAAAAAAAACGTCCCTTAAACTATTTAAATGAAAAATTTATCCACCTAACCTCCTTTCCCTCTTAATTCTATACAAGTGTAGATCATTAAATACAAGATAACTAACTAAGTTATAAAAAATCATTATAATTAAGGATAAGTGGATATAGGGTGAATAGAGTACAAAACTTTACCCATATCCTACCTTATGAGGTACATTTCTAAATTTTGAAATCGGAATCTACTCTATAATACTTTAAAACTATCCCATTCACTTCATTAAATGGAATAAGATTATAATTTAATAACTATTATCATAGAATAGAATAGAAATTTAATAAGTTATGAATTGCTATTATATTATTCAGTTGAATGCAACGGAATTACTAGTATATTATTTCATTGATAGAATTAGATTAGGAATAAGCCATGAATAGAAAAAAAAATAAATCAAAATGACCTTCTATAATTATATAACGATAAAACAGAAACAAAAATAAAAAACTAAACACCACAAGAAAATCCCCCAACCCAAACGCACAGTAAACCCTAATCCCAAATACCAATTCTCCTAATCCAGCACTTGAAGTTGAAAAAATTGGACCAAACTAACGATCACCCATAAACAAAAGGAAGTGTGGATCGAAGCCAAAGTCTCACTCATGATATCTTTCTTTAGAAATCTTGGAAGCACCTTATTTCAATGTAATTAGTTGTTTACATCATGTATTTCTACTCCTGCTCTAAAAGAAAGTGTAACAAGTTCCTCATCCTTCTATGGTGATAATATTAGATTCTCCATTGTTATACACTTCTTACACTTCTTGTCTGCATTGTATCTTTGGTCTTTTAGTTGGGTTAATGCTTTTGCTTCTTTATAAATATGGTAAAGTATGAAGGAACTGTACCAATAAAATTATAACTCTAATTTTGGAGTCCCATTAAGGATATATATTGTAGATGTTGAAATATGTATCATCTTCAAGTGATCCATTGATCCAGTTATCTTTAATGGGGAGCTTAACTAGTAATTAAGTAAAAAATATGAAGGGGGATTGCCTCTTTGGTGCCCACCTAGAAGCTCATTTATTAAGATGGTTTTCATTTATTTATAGTTAAAATCTAAATTTCGTATGAACTTTCTAAACAACCTAATCTAATTTAAGATAGTAAAAGAGGAGATGGATTGGCCTCAATCCTCACACTTCTTTCCTATTAGGTATCATTATAGTTGAGTGAAGCAACATAATTGTAGTTATGTAGCTCTCTTTGATGGTTCCAATTTTTTAAAATATAAAATAATTGAATCCACATGGTCAATCTACTTTTGGAAATATAAAATAATTTATTGTAAAGTCATGTCTTAATTCTAGTTTCAATGGGTGTTAATAATTTCTCTATTTGCTTTGAAGTAGATTGATGAAAATCGAGACAAAGAGGTGAAAAATAATTTAATTCTCTGATTCTTAACTGAAGAGGATTACATGCCTATTTAAACCCAAAGTTGGATAACACCATGCCTAATATCTACCTAACATCCCAATAATAAGGCTAGAGCTTATCTTAAGTTTATGTCTTCCTAAAAATAAGAAAACAAAATGATATTAAATAATAACTTTGATATTATCCTTTTACGATAATTCTAGAAATATTCTAAGTATATTATAACACCCCTCTCAAGCTGGTGCATACAAGTTCCACATGCCTAGTTTGTTGAAAAATTCTTCAAAGTAGTCTTTAACTAGGCCCTTCGTTAGTAAATCCACTTCTACTGGTTACTTAGTACATAGACAATACAAATAATCCCATCATCAATCTTCTCTTTAATAAAGTGTCTATCCACCTCCACATGCTTGGTTCTATCATGGTGAATTAGGTTATGTGCAATGCTTATGGCTAACTGATTGTCGCTATATAACTTCATTGTGCTAGTCTTATGAAGTTGCAGCTCTTGTAGCAATAGTTTGATCCACATCAATTCACAAATGCCTTGAGCCAAGGCTTTAAATTCTACTTCAACAATACTACAAGCTACCATAGATTGCTTCTTGCTTCTCTAAGTTACTAAATTACCCCAAACTTTTGTATAGTACCTAATCATTGATCTTCAATCTTTAGTTGAACTTGCCAAATTAGCATGTATGAATGCTTCTACACTCCTTCCTCCATTTTTCTTGAAAAGTAAACCATTTTTGGGTGTTCCCTTGAGATACCAAAGGATCCTACATACTGCCTCTAAGTGTTCTTGATAGGAATCATATACCTACAGAACTTATTACCAAAGAGCTAAAGGATTACAAAATTTGGCAATGAGGGTCCTCTTTGAACAATTAGACCTTGATGATAATTGTTTAGTATCTTCTTTTCCATTTTATAATTGTTGTGCATTCCAGCAGGTATATTTGTTGGTTTTACAAGGCAGCGGGTAAATTCACTAATGCTCAATTGTGAGTCATTCATGGATCTATATAAAGCAAAGAAGAACTGATCCAATAATGTTCCATGGAGGTGTAAGAAGCCAGCTACTTATGAGCTTTACTTGTAATTTTTCCTTTGGTGCTAAAACCGGCTATACTTGTTGTTTTTCACTTATAATTTTGTTTGTTAAATTTGCCCTATTTAGAGCAAGTATAAACACTTGCAAAGTAGGGTTAGAAGGGGACTTTTTGAACATTATACACTTGAATTTTGTTGCCATGGGAGCGCTCTCTTCATGCCACCTTACTCTTATCAATTTCACTTGTGGAATTGTGGTGAGTTGGCTTAGGGAATTCTTGTGAGTCATATCAAGATTTTCTTAAGTTGCATTTGATTATTGCTAGTGACTAATATCTAGTTATAATTAGTTGATCTTTGTTTGTTCCTTTCACGCCAAATTAGGGTTCATGTATTACTAGGTTTTCACACCAATTGTAAAGATTGGAATTAAATTGTTCCTTTCGTAATTGATTGGTATTGGAATCCACTTGTATGATAGGAATCAAAATCCGACAAGACTTATCATTAGGGCAATAACTAAAGGATTTCGAATCTTGGCGATGAGGACCCATTTTGAGCAAATCGACCCCAAAATTATTTATATACTAACCTCTTTTATCTTATTCTTGTATTTTATATTCCAACAGAAATACTTATCATGCTTTACAGGGCAATGGACAAACTCACTTAAACTCAGCTTGTGGGTTATTCATGGACCGACCTGAACCGGCGATGAGTTGGGCCAATGGATCCTATAGAAGATCGGCATCATGAAGAGCATTTCTTTTATGTATTTTTCATTTTATGAACTATTTTAGTTGTATTTTGGTTTTGGGACACTTTTATTTCTTTGTAACTTTCATTTAGGGTTAGCCACCTTAAAAGTGGCAAACTTATAATTTTGAGCACTTTTTAACCCTAGGAGTAGCAAGTATAAATACTTGCTTAAGAGAGGGTTTGAGGAGGCTTAATTTTGCAGAAAAACACTTCACATTTTCGTGAGAGGGCTTAGGGTTTCCTAATTCCAAAATTCTCTTATCAATTCCAATCCCAAGAAGTTGGAATTGTGGCGAGTGCAACAAAGAGAAATTGTGAGTAATATCGATTCATCTTTGTTGTTGTTCATTTCTTCTCTAGTGAGTCATATCTAGGGTAGATTTGAATCTTTCTTGGACTTATTGGTTATTGTAATTCGTGGACATCAATCTTGTAAGATTGATTTTTCTTTTAGTTATTGAATTCACTATCATTTTTAGTGCATTGTGACGTGAATTTGGTATTGAAAGGGGAAGTGGAATTCACGGTTTGTGTTGCTTCATTTTGATCTGATTTCCACGTGATTCTCAAGCCTTATTGTGGTTATTTGGTTAAATTATCATTAGAGATTACAATTATATCATTTGATCATCATTTTTCCATCAAATCTTCACGTGAAATCACCCTCAATTGAACCGGTTTGTGTTTTGTGAATTGAGGTGTTTTCCCTTGATTCTTTTGATTGTGCTTAAGTGGAATTAGGCACATCATATTTTGGTATCAGAGCACATGTTGAGAGAAGGGATTTATGGTTATTTGATTTTGTGATATTCATCTTCAATTAGGGTTAATCAAATTGTGAACCGCAATTGTGTTGTGTAGTTTGTGACTTACGAAATTACCTTGGTTGGAGCTTTAATTTGCTAATTGTTGGAGTTGGATTGGGAAGGTTGTTGTATCATTTTATGGTCAATAATCTCGTAGAAGGGCAGTAGCATAGAGTGTTGTTTAATTCAACAACTTTTGGGACTTGCAAAAATTGCCTTATTCTTGCCGTGACTAGTTGTGGTGTGAAGGAGGTTGTGAAGTTTGTTGTTGTGATTTCCATTGTGTAATTCTGAATTAGGGAGAAACCATTTGCAATTTCCAGATTTGAGGTGTGAGTTAAGGAAGCAATTTGAATTTCAAAACACACATTAAGTCATTGTTTAATTGTGTGTTCATTTGAATTTGAAAGTGACTCCTTACCATTTGTGGAATATTGCAATTAATGATCTCATTTTGAATTTGAATTAAGCTGCCATTTTTTGTGAATTGTGGATTAAATTGTGGGAAGTGGGAGTGTATTTGTTGTTGTTGCCATTTCTTATTGTTACCGTGGAAGTGGAGTGTTGTATTTGTGTTGTTGCCGTGGGAGTGACTTTTGGAAAGTAGAAAAAATTTGTTGCACCGTAAAGTGTTATTTGTATGTAGTGGTGTGAGTGGCGGTGTAAATTTATGGATTTATGTGGATTAAAGGTTCTGCACATCAAGATCAATTGTGGGTGTGAAACCGTGGCAAGAAAGGAAAATTTAAGTAGTAGAATTGGAATTCAAAAACAAACATTAAAGTGAGAAAGTAATTGAACTTATTACTTCAACACTTGTGAGTTGAATTTAATTTCTTAACTACTTAGAAGTAGTTATTTGTGCTTCACTTATTCTAATATACTTGAAGTGATAAAAGTATTTATTGCATGTGACTTGTTGCACCTTGTTATAAACTTGACACAGTGAACGGAGTGTGCTAAGTGTGTGTTGTTATCCAAACTTTATGTGACTGGTAAGGGACGATGTGCTACAATTATTGGATACATTTGTACTTAGATAAATTGCATCCACAAACATGTCATATGATAGTGTGAATGGGTACATTGGCAATGAGGCCAATAGCCAAGTGGGTAGCGGACCAAGTCGTCGAAATACAAATGGAAGAACTCTAGATGAGCAACTTCGGGACCTTTCCACACTTGTTGTTACATTAGCAACAAGGATTGATAGGATGACATTGCCACCACCACCTGTGGTAAACCTTATGGCACCACCTAGAGTAAAGGGAGATTATCATGCTCTTAGGGAAGATAGAGATGATAATTTTGGGCTTAATCCATACCCGGACAGGGAATTTAGACCACTTCGAGGACCAGAGTGTGCGAAGCTACAGATGCCTTCATTTGATGGTAGGGGTTCCGCAGATGATTACCTAAACTGGGAGGACCAAATTGTGCAGACGCAAGTATGCCAACCTTCAAAGGTTCTTGAGGGCTCTAATGACACGAGCCAACCCTTAGAGCATAAAATTTGTCAGACACCGATGTGCCAACCTTCAGAGGATCCTGATAATCATACTCAGACGAGTAGACCATTAGAGAGCCAGACTGTTCAAAGACAGTAATGTTCACCTTCAGAGGTTTTAGAGGGTAATGAGCAGTTAGGCCAACCATTAGAAGACCCTGAGGATCAGCATCATATAGATGAGTCAGAAAAAGAGGAAACAAACTCAATGGAATGGGTTGAGATAGGGGAGACATCAGTAGATAATGAGTCCATGTTTGTGTTGCAGATGAGATACATCCTAGAAATGGAGGAGAGAAAACAATCACCTATTATGGTATTCCAAATATTGGAATTCTGCAGAGACACTTCTTCAGATGGATTGCTTTTAGAAAATAGAGTCTCTACTGCATTCAATCTGCCAGATTTGAGGACAAATCTTTTTGAGGCCCGAGGAGATGATAGGAATCAAAATCCAACAAGACTTGTCATTAGGGCAATAACTGAAGGATTTCGAATCTTGGCGATGAGGACCCATTTTGAGCAAATCGACCCCAGAATTATTTATATACTAACCTCTTTTATCTTATTCATGTATTTTATATTCCAACAGGAATACTTATCATGCTTTACAGGGCAATGGACAAACTCACTTAAACTCAGCTTGTGGGTTATCCATGGACCGACTTAAACCGGTGATGAGCTGGGCCGATGGATCCTATAGAAGACCGGCATCATGAAGAGCATTTCTTTTATGTCTTTTTCATTTTATGAACTATTTTAGTTGTATTTTGGTTTTGGGACACTTTTATTTCTTTGTAACTTTCATTTAGGGTTAGTCACCTTAAAAGTGGCAAACTTGTAATTTTGAGCACTTTTTAACCCTAGGAGTAGCAAGTATAAATACTTGCTTAAGAGAGGGTTTGAGGAGGCTTAATTTTGCAGAAAAACACTTCACATTTTCATGAGAGGGCTTAGGGTTTCCTAATTCCAAAATCCTCTTATCAATTTCAATCCCAAGAAGTTGGAATTGTGGCGAGTGCAACAAAGAGAAATCGTGAGTAATATCGATTCATCTTTGTTGTTGTTCATTTCTTCTCTAGTGAGTCATATCTAGGGTAGATTTGAATCTTTCTTGGACTTATTGGTTATTGTAATTCGGGGACATCAATCTTGTAAGATTGATTTTTCTTTTAGTTATTGAATTCACTATCATTTTTAGTGCATTGTGACGTGAATTTGGTATTGAAAGGGGAAGTGGAATTCACGGTTTGTGTTGCTTCATTTTGATCTGATTTCCATGTGATTCTCAAGCCTTATTGTGGTTATTTGGTTAAATTATCATTAGAGATTACAATTATATCATTTGATCATCATTTTTCCATCAAATCTTCACGGGAAATCACCCTCAATTGAATCGGTTTGTGTTTTGTGAATTGAGGTGTTTTCCCTTGATTCTTTTGATTGTGCTTAAGTGGAATTAGGCACATCATTGTAGTACTTCTAATTTGGTTCACGCCATTTAGGGTTGTTGGTCCTTATTTTCACGCCATTTGGGGATTTTGTCTTCAATTTGTTCAAGCCATTTTTAATTAGAATTGAATCAATTGAGTGTATACTTGTTGATTGGTATTGAGAACCCTTGAGCACATCATAATTTTTTGTATCCGAGTAAGGGTTTTGAGAAGGGATTTGCATGAACTTCAATTTAGGAAGTAGGATTCTTATTCATCCATTTCTTAATTGAAGTAATTATATGAGATTGTATTGTGATATACCTTATTGTTGCAGAATTGGAAGTTGAATTTTAGAATTAATCTTTATCATCTTCATCTTGCCGTGAGTTGATTGTTTATGGAAGAAGGGGAAGTGCATTGTCTTGAGGATTTCAAATTATAGTGTATTTTCATTTCCAGATTTGCTTTTATAGAGTGGAGGATTAGGAAACATTTTGAAATTCAAAATCAACTATTAAGTTAAAGGAGTTAATATGTATTGATCATCATAATACACTTTGATTAGTTGGATTTATTTACTTATCAATTGGAGAAGTGTATATAATTTTTTCCATTGTATTTGTTTCCATGATTGGAAGTGGAGCGTGAAGTGTGTGCTGCACCATGAGTGTGTGTGTTGTGGTTTAGAGGTTGTTGCACTGTAGGTGAGTATGTGTCTGAAGTCGTGGTGTGCATGTTACTTTAGTGGTGTGTGAACTGTGGAAGTGTAAGTTTTGTATGAAGTCATAGTATGTGTGTTGAAGTGTAGAGTGAGTGTGTGTGTGTAGTGTAGAGTGTTGTGGTTGGAAGGTTGCTGCATCGTGAGTGTGTGTACCATGGAGTGATTGTTGTGTGTATTGCATTTAACATAAAGTAAATTGTAGTTGTTTTGAATTATTTTTTTGTTTCAACAAATTAATTCATCAACCATGTCGAATGATATTGTGAATGGAGGACTTGGCAATGAAGCTAATAGTCAGGTGGTAGGTGATTTGTATTTATCTATTAATGTATTGCGCTGAACATTGACTTCGTTTCCTACTATTGATGATGAGTAGAGGAAAAAATTGTTCCACACCTCTTGTAGAGTACAAGGTAATCTATGTGCTATTATTATTGATGGCGGTAGTTGTACTAATGTAGTGGCTGCATTATTAGTATCGAAATTAAAACTTGTAACTACTCCACATCTAAAACCCTATAAATTGCATTGGTTGAGTGAGTAGGGCAGTTTGCATGTTACTTAGAGGGCTAAGGTACCTTTTAGTATAGGAGATAAATATCATGATGAGATTATATGTGACATCCTTCCCATGTGTGCATCCCATATATTGCTTAGCAGGCCTTAGTTGTATGATAGGAGGGTTTTACATGATGGCTTCAGAAATACTTATGTGTTCTAAAAAGAGGGTAAACATATCATATTGAACCCAATGTCACCTTCAGAGGTCCAAGAGGTTTAAAGATAGGTAAATAAAACTACAAAGAAGAAGACCTTATTGGTGGGACAGTATGAGTTAGAGGAGGCCATAACAAATGAGAGACCGGTATATTTGTTGCAGATGAGGTATACCTTAGAGATTGAGGGGCATTAGCATCTACCCCTATGGTATCTCAAGTACTGGATGATTACAGTGATCTTTTCATAGATAAATTGCCAGAAGGTTTACCACCTTTGGGAGGTATAGAGCATGCCATTGACTTCCTGCCTAGATCGGTTTTACCAAACCGACCTGTGTATTGCATGAATCCTGAAGAGGCTAAGGAATTGAAATGCTAAGTGGAAGAGCTGGTAGAATGGGGTTTTGTCGGGAAAGTATTAGTCCTTGTGTTGTTCTAACCCTTTTTATCCCTAAGAAGGATGGCACTTGGAGGATGTGCATTGATAGCCGAGCTATCAACAGAATTACCATCAAATACAGGTATCCTATTTCAAAACTTGATGACATGTTAGATGAGCTATATGGTGCACAGGTATTCTCCAAGGTGGACCTTAAAAGTGGATATCATCAAATTTGGATGAGAGAAGGAGACGAGTGGAAGACCATTTTTAAAACACGCCATGGACTATATGAATGGATGGTTATGCCATTTGGTTTAAGTAATGCTCTTAGTAGTTTTATGAGATTAATGAATTATGTAATGAAGGAGTTTCTGGGTAAATTTGTTGTTGTTTATTTTGATGACATTTTGATATATAGCAAAAACCTAGAGAATCATGTAAAGCATCTATAGGCGGTATTTTCAGTCTTGAAGACGCAGCAATTGTTTGTAAATCTCCGAAAGTATTCTTTCGACCAAACTAAGGTAACATTTTTGGGATTTATTATATCTAGTTCTGGTGTTAGGGTTGATGAGGAGAAAGTGAAGGCTATTAGAGAATGGCCAACACCAAAATTAGTTGTTAAGGTAAGAAGTTTCAATGGACTAGCTTTATTTATAGACACTGTGTCCATAACTTCAGTAGTATTGTCAATCCTTTAACAGATCTGACCAAGAAAAATGTTCCTTTTATTTAGGGTGAGAAGGCCCAAAAGAGTTTTGAGGAGATAAAGGTAAAACTTACTAGTGCTCTAGTATTGACTTTACCTAATTTTGATAAGGTTTTTAAATTAGAGTGTGATACCTCTATGATAGGGATTGGTATTGTGTTGATGTAGGATAAGAGGCTTATTACCTATTTTAGTGAAAAATTGAGTGGCGTAACTTTAAATTACTCAATATATGATAAGGAATTCTATTTCTTAATGAAGGCATTGATGATATGCCAACATTATCTCCTTCTAAAAGAATTCATTATCTATATAGATCATGAATCATTAAAACATTTCAGGGGTCAGCAAAATCTATCAAAATGCTAAGCCAAATGGGTGAAGTTGTTGGAGAGTTTTTCATATGTGATTAAGTACAAGAAAGGTAACATGAATATGGTAGTTGACGCTTTGTCACATAGGTATGTACTTATCACTTCTCTACAATCGAAACTACTTAGATTTAAATTGCTGAAGGAAAAATATATGTATGATGAATATCTAAAAGTAGTTGTTGAGAAATGTTCTAGGGGGGAGATATTTGAGGGGTATTACATGATTGATGGATTTTTCTATAAAGCTGGAAAGTTGTGTATACCTCATGGTTCTGTGAGAGAATTGTTGGTGAGGGAAGCACATGCAAGAGGATTGTCTAGTCACTTTTGTGAAAAAAGAACCCTGGCTTTGTTAAAAGAAAATTTCTATTGGAGGGGCATGACAAGGGATGTTCATAAGGTGCTCGAAAGGTGTGGAGTGTGTAAAAGAGCAAAAGGAAAGAAAGGGGTTCTGGGTGAATATATGCCTTTACCTATAGCTACTAAACCTTGGACTGATATCAGTATAGATTTTATTTTAGGTCTACCCAAGACAAAAAGGAGAAAGGATTCTATTATGGTTGTTGTTGATAAATTTAGCAAAATCTCCCATTTTGTGCCTTGTCACAAAACGGATGATGCACTTTTTATAACCAACCTTTTTGTGTAAGACAATGTAAAATTACATGGTATTCCACACAGTATAGTGTCTGACAGAGACACTAAGTTTCTTAGCTTTTTTTAGAAGACACTATAGAGAAGACTTGGTACTAAACTCATGTATAGTACTTCTTGCCACCCACAAACTGATGGCCAGACTGAAGTTGTTAATCATACTCTTAACACCTTACTAAGAGCAACAATTGGCAAGAATCTTACTGATTGGGACTTTTGTCTCCTTATTGTTGATGATGTGCTCAAAACCACTTTCAAGCACAATCAAATGACTTAAGAAAAACAATTCTCAAGTCTCATACAAACCGGTTTAATCAACTAGGAAATTGCGTGACCCTAATGGAACTTTGATGAAATCCAACAGTTTAATGATTCAATTAACTTCCACTAATGATCAATTTCACTAATCAACAATAAGAACAAGAGAATTACACGTGAAATGGATGAAAAAGACAAGCACAAAAACTGTGATCTCAAATCCTTCCAACAATTCCAATTCACACCAATCACTAAAGAGCATTCAATCTCAATGAACAATCAACCTTACAAGATGATTATCCACAAATTACAATCACCAATAAGTCCAAGAAAGATTCAAATCTACCCTAGATATGACTCACTAGAGAAGAGATGAACATACAACAAAGATGAATCGATATGACTCGCAATTCTCCTTTGTCGCACTCGCCACAATTTCAATTCTTGGGTTGAAATTGATAAGAGGTTTGAACTAAGGATGAACCCTAATTCCACACGTGAAAGTGCTAGGTTATTTTTGTAAAATATGGCCTCCTCAAACCCTCTTCTAAGCAAGTATTTATACTTGCTACTCCTAGGGTTAGAAAGTGGTCAAAATTACAAGTTTGCCACTTTTAAGGTGGTTAGTCCTAAATGAAAATTACAAGGAAAATGAAAGTGTCCCAAAACCAAATATAACCAAAAATAGTTCATAAAACAATTACAAAGTACAAAATAACATAAGTCTTCATGAACCAATGCCTTAGAATGGAAAACAATTGCAGTGGGTCTTTGATTGTTACCCTAAAAATGTTCTGTATCCATCAACTGTTGTAGGACATATTGGCATCCCATGGAAAATTATCATTGTACCTATAAGATTATTCTCAAATATCTATTAGAATAAAAGGCATCAAGTAAAATATGAGCAATTTGGATCATCATCCAAATCGAGTTCTGAAAATGTCGATGGTGCCGAAAATTTTCCCATCAGTTGAGTTCACTTACAATAGGTCTACTCATAATTCAACCAGGAAGAAAGCCTAAGTAGAGTTGAGAGAGCTAAGGAGATTCAGAAACTTCATCAAAAGACAGTTGAACATCTTCATAAAACACAGGAACAATAGAAACTTCAGGGAAACAAGAATAGGAAAACCATAATTTATAATCCAAGTGATTTAGTCTGGATTAATCTCAGCAAAGATAGGTTTCCTCATAAGAAGTCACAAAAGCTATCACCAAGAGCAGATGGACCTTTTAGAGTTGTCGGACGTATCAATAACAACCCTTAAGCACATTATAATTTTTTTTTTATCAAAGTAAGGGTTTTGAGAAGGGATTTGCATTAACTTCAATTTAGGAATTAGGGTTCTTATTCTTCCATTTCTTAATTGGAGTAATTATGTGAGATTGTATTGTGATATACCTTATTGTTGCAGAATTGAAAGTTGAATTTCAGAATTGATCTCTGTCATCTTCATCTTGCCATGAGTTGATTGTTTATGGAAGAAGGGGAAGTGCATTGTCTTGAGAATTTCAGAATTAGAGTGTATTTTCATTTCCAGATTTTCTTTTATTGCGTGGAGGGTTAGGAAACATTTTGAAATTCAAAATCAATTATTGGACACAAGATGGCATACCGTTATTAGATAGGTTGTAGTTAATACAACTTTACCCCAAAATTGTTTTATAACAAAGGTAGTAAACGTGAGAGATAAAGCTACTTCTAACAAGTGCCTATTTTTCCTTTCAGCAATTTCATTTTGTTGAGATGTCCCTACACATGAACTCTTGTGAATAATCCCATGAGATTTTAGGTCATCAGTTAGAAGGGTATTGAAATATTCTATGCCACTATCAGCATGAAAGATCCTTATATTAGAATTAAACTAAGTTTTGATCATGGCATGAAAACTTTTGAAAATACTTGCAGCATTAGATTTATCTTTATGAAGATACACCCAACATACTCTTGTATGATCAACAATAAAAGTGATGAACTATCTAGTATTAGATATATTTTGAAGTCTAGATGGTCCTCAGATGTCACTTTAAATTGGTGAGAAAGGTTAGGATTTTTTATAAGGACAAGATCCAAAAATAGCTTTAGTGTACTTTGCAAATTGACAAACTTCACAATGAAACGAGCTGAAGTTTTTATTTTTAAATAGAGAAGGGAACAGATGCTTTAAATAAGGAAAACTAGGATGGCCTAATCTATAGTGACATCTCATAATTTAATTACAATTAGAGGTAGTACAACCAAAAGTAGAAAGTTTATTGTCTTAGGCTTAGCTTAGCGCTTCAACATCATGGTAATATAGCCCACTACGTTCCTTTACATTCCTAATTAACCTCCTTAAGAGCAACCCTTGAAATTTAGAACTAGAAGGTAAGAATTTTGCAATACAATTCTAATCATGAGTATGTTTACTTATAGAAAGAAGGTTGCACGAGAGATTGGCAACATGAACGATATTATGTAAGGTAAGGTAAGGTGAGATACGAATAGAACCTTTACCAACAACTATAGACAAAGAATCATCAACTATTTTTATTTTGAAATTACCTAAGCATGGCCTATAGGTAGTAAACTATTGAGATTGAACAATCAAGTGATCCGAGGCTCTAGGAGAAGCATCAACAATAAGGGTAGTAGGCAAATTGCTTGTATTAGTAGTGGGTTGTGGTTTATAGTTTTGAGCATGTGATGTGCCTAAAAAGGAGTTTAAGCACACAAAAACCAAGATTGAGAGACAATCATACAATATTAATCAACTTAGTCACTCAATGGCGCCAATTTTTAATGAATGTAACCAATTCTTCAATTAGGATGTGTTCAATCTTAAATCCAAGTATGATATAGCTCTGGTACCAAATTATGATGTGCCTAAAATCAACTAAGCACAATCAAATAACAGATGAAGAGCTCCAATCCACAACCACGTCACACAAGAAGGATAAATCCCTAATCCCTTATGAAATCTGGATATTAAAACCAAACAATATGTGATACCAAATGGAGATATGCTTAAATGATTCAAGCATATAACATAATCCAATGAAATAAAATCCACAATAGCGTGATTGACAACAATTAATTCGAACCTCAATTCACGTGGATCCAAATGGAAATGGTACTAAATTGTTATGTAGATCAATGTAATGGTAAAATGAGCAATGGATAACAATATGGATGAATTAAAATTCCACTCAAATAGACTTGAATCAAATTTGATAAGTATGAACCCTAATTCACGTGTAAGTCAACAAGTAACCAACAAAATTATATCTAAATATGACTCACTAGAAAACAATTTGAAATAACTAGAGAAGAATTAATATTACTCACAATCTCCTCAAGCTAATCTCGCCACAATTTCAATGATGAAATTGATAAGAGAATTTTTTTTTTTTTTTTTATGAAAGGACTCCTCCTCACGGCGAAAAAGTTTATTTTATCAAAATGTTCAAAAAGCTCCCTAAAACCCTACTTAAAAAAGTATTTATACTTACTCCCTTTAGGGTTAAAAGTCCACAAAATTACAACTATGCCACTTTTAGGGTGGCTAGTCCTAAAAGACAAATTACAACCAAATAAAATGTCCTACAAAGCTTACAAAATAAATAGTTCAAAAATAAATTACAAATACAAAAATAATCTTCAATGAGCTAGTTCTGCAATAGAATTCGTTGATTCAGCTCATCTTCTGTTTTTAGCTTGGTCCATGGATAATCCACAAGCTGAGTCATAGTGAGTTTGTCCATCGCCCTGTGAAGCTAAATAAGTGTGCCTGTTGGAAAACAAAATACAAGAATAATAGAAAAGAGGTTAATTTATAAATAATTCTGAGGTTGATTTGCTCAAAATGTGATGAGATCCATAATGAGAGCCAAGCCGGAAGAAAAAATGTAGATCCTCTTGAAGTGCCGCCTGGACCAATCACAAAAAGTCGAGCGAAACGACTCAAGGAAGCACTTAACAGGTTGATAAGGGATGTCTATGAAGCCGGAAAGGATTGGAGCAATCATGAAGTTGGAACAGATTGGAATAACCATGGGAAGACCCTTGCTCTTATACAAGTTACATCGGACACGGGTTGAAGAGGGCGTGTATTTTCAAGGCACGGCCGTGTAGGAATCTCAAGATTGCATAGAATCATACACGGCTAGACACATGACTAAAAGGCACGGCCGTGTAAGGAGACAAGAATTGGCACAGAATCATACACAGCCAAAGTACACGGCTGTGTATCCCCTACCGGCCAACATGTTCTGTTTTGTTATTTTTACGCACTTATTAAAGTGACGTCGTTTTGGGTTTGTATTTTCACGAATTGTAACCCTAGTATAAAAGCTCCTAGGGTTTAGAACAACATACAACTGACATCTTAGAACATTAAACATATTTGAGAGGCTCCTCTCTTGGTTCTTCAAGAACTAAATCGAACTTATCGGATTAATTTTCCGTGGCGTTCATCCCGACTTATCAATCGGTCTTTCATCCCAATTGTGGCGTCTTCATTTTATATCAAGGTTCTTATCTCGCTTATAGACAACTGGTCGCGGTTTCCACTTTAGGTGTTTGGGCGTCTTAGGCAACGAATTCCGAACGTATTGGTATTGGGTTTCGTCACGAGTTGGCGTGGTTCGTATCAGTTTGGTATCAGAGCTTAGGTTTGTCAAAACATCAAGTTCGGTTTGAGGAAGGTAACATCAAAACCCTAACTCCAATCGTTCATATCAATTATCATATTCAATTTCATAGTATTAATTGTCTATTGAAAGTGTAGTATCTACTAGTCGATTTGTTACAAAAAAAAAAAAGGAAGAATCACGACAAAAAAAAAAGAAAGAAAAGAGAAACGTGATCAAGAGCAACAACAAAGACAAAAAAAAAAAATCGGATAGAAAAAGAGGAAATTTACGAACCCTAGAGTTGTTTTGAATTCTACGGAAGGGAATTGGTGTAGTTTGGGTTAGTTCCAAGAGAATTGAGAAGAGGAATTGGCGAGTTGATATCGTCATTGTTTGTGAGAATACATGAGTGACTGTGTGATATCATCATTTGAGCGAAACACGTAAGGGAGTGTATCGTGAGGTTTAATTTTATATATATTTGTGTTAGTACTAATCTTTTCTGCAGGGACAATATCGAGACAACATTCTCCTGAAGGTGAGAGGGGAAGGTTTGATGCTAGGTTAGTAATTGAGGCGTTGAGGGGTGAGATGAAGAGGATGTTCCAAGAGGGAATGGAACAAATTCATGAGATGGTAGAGCAAAGACTAGAGCAATCCACAAACGTATTCCAAGGGCGTAAAAGGGAGAGTCGTTCTAGGAGAGTACCGTGGGGTGGAGATGAAATGTCGGATGATGACTTTGATGAGCCTTCTGTCGGGAGTTATAGAGGATACAATGGTCGGAATAGAGGAACTAGGGATTGGGAAGATAGAGGAGATAGGAATAGAGAGGATGATCAACTGAGTAGCATAAAGATGAAGATTCCTCCTTTCCAAGGGAAGAATGATCCCGAGGTGTACTTAGAGTGGGAGAAGAAGGTGGAAATGGTGTTTGATTGTCATAACTATAGCGGGAGAAAGAAAGTAACACTTGCTGCCATTGAGTTTTCGGATTATGCCATAGTGTAGTGGGATCAACTAATGTTGAATAGAAGGAGTGGCGAACCACCTATTGAGTCGTGGGAAGAGATGAAAAGGGTGATGAAGAAGCGATTTGTGCCTGCGTATTACTATCGTGAATTGCACAACAAGTTGCAAACTCTGAGGCAAGGAAGCCGAAGTGTGGATGAGTATTTCAAGGAGATGGAAGTTACTATGATCAGGGCGAATATAGAAGAGGATAGAGAGGCTACCATGGCTAGGTTTCTTGCTGGGTTGAATAGAGAAATCCAAAATGTTGTGGAATTGCAACATTATGTAGAATTGGAGGATATGGTTCACATGGCTATAAAGGTTGAGAACCAGCACAAGAGGAGAGGTAGTAGTAATGCACAGTTTCAACAGGGTAATGGTTCATCCACTTGGAAGACTAATCAAGGGAAGAAGGAAGAAAAGCCTTTACCCACCAAACCAAAAGGGGAGCTGAGGCAAGCGGGTTCTACTCCTGGTAACCAAGGTAACCCTGATTCTTCAACTTCTAGAAATCGTGACATTAGATGTTTTAAATGCCAAGGTAGAGGCCATATTGCTAGTCAATGTCTAAATAGGCGTGTGATGATTTTGCGTGATGATGGAGTGTATGAGATTGAGGGGGATAGTGAAGAAGATGATATGCCTCCATTAGAGGATGCTAGTGATGATGAGGAGCCTGCAATGGGAAGGCTAGTAGCCGTAGTGAAGCGAGCTTTGAATGTGCAGGTAAAGGAAGAAGAGGAGGTGCCAAGAGAGAATATATTTCATACTAGATGTTATCTACGAGATCACATTTGTAGTTTGATCATTGATGGAGGGAGTTGCACCAATGTAGTGAGTAACTTTATTATTGAGAGGCTGGAAATCAAAACTGTTAGACACCTAGTCTATATAAATTGCAGTGGTTGAATGATAGTGGAGAGACTAAGGTGAGTAAGCAAGCATTGATTGGTTTTTGCATTGGTAGGTATGAGGATGAGGTGTTATGCGATGTAGTGCCAATGCAAGCATGTCATGTATTGTTGGGGAGGCCATGGCAATTTGATAGGAAGGTTGTTCATGACGGCTTTTCTAACAAGTATACGCTTGTTCACCAGGGGAAAAGCTTTAATCTTAAACCTTTAACACCTAAGCAAGTGTATGAGGACCAGTTGCAGCTACAACAGTCTTTTGCAAAACATAAGGTGAGTGAAAAACAGAGGGAGAGTGAGAGAGTAAAAGACAATGAGAAAGAAAAGGAATATAAAAGTCAAGATCAAAAGGAAAAAGAGAGGAAGGCTGGAAAGAGTGTGAGAGGCCAAGTTGAAGGGGGATCAACTTTGGTGGTGAGTGAAATGGAGAGGGCAGCCTTGCAAAAGGAGAGTTGTGTGGCAAGAGCGAGTGTAGTAAGGAGAGCGTTAGTGATGAGGCAACCTATGTTGTTACTGGTTTTTAAAGAAACATGTTTGAGTACTAACGAACTACCTAACTCTTTACCTAGTGTGGTTGTGTCTCTTGTGCAGAACTTTGAAGATGTCTTCCCTGAGGAGATTCCAAAGGGATTACCACCTATTCGTGGTATTGAGCACCAGATTGACCTTGTACCCAGAGCATCGATTCTAAACAAGCCAGCTTATAGGAGCAATCCCGAGGAGACAAAGGAACTCCAAAGGCAGGTCGATGAATTAATGGAGAAGGGGTACGTGAGAGAAAGTATGAGTCCATGTGCAATGCCTGTGATTTTAGTGCCTAAGAAGGATGGGACATGGAGAATGTGTGTTGACTGCCGCGCCATCAACAACATCACGGTAAAGTATCGTCATCCTATTCTTCGCTTAGATGATATGTTAGATGAGTTACATGGGTCTAGTGTCTTTTCTAAAATTGATCTGAAAAGTGGATATCACCAAATTAGAATGAAAAAAGGTGATGAATGGAAAGCCGCATTTAAGACAAAATATGGATTATATGAGTGGTTAGTAATGCCTTTCGATTTAACTAATGCACCTAGTACTTTTATGAGACTTATGAACCATGTTTTGATGACCTTTATTGGAAAATTTGTGGTTGTCTATTTTGATGATATCCTCATTTACAGCAAAAGTTTGGAAGATCATATCTCTCACTTGAGGGATGTTTTAGAAGTGCTTCGAAAGGAACAATTATATGCTAACCTCAAGAAGTGCACTTTTTGCACAGACAAACTTGTGTTTCTTGGTTTCATTGTTAGTGCGCGGGGAATATAGGTTGATGAGGAAAAGGTTCGTGCGATCCAAGAATGGCCTAGTCCAACCAATGAAAGTAATGTGCGGAATTTCCATGGACTAGCAAGTTTTTATAGGAGATTTGTGAAGGATTTTAGCACCATTGCAGCACCACTTATTGAGGTAATTAAGAAGAACGTGGGGTTCAAATGGGGAGAGCAACAAGAGAAGGCCTTTCAGACGCTTAAAAATAAGCTGACTCAAGTACCATTACTTGCTTTACCTAACTTTGCTAAAACATTTGAAATTGAGTGTGATGCTTCAGGATTAAGTATTGGAGCAGTGCTTATGCAGGAGCGAAGACCGATTGCATTCTTTAGCGAGAAGCTAAGTGGGGTAACCTTGAACTACCCTACTTACGACAAGGAGTTATATGCATTGGTTCGAGCCCTAGAGACGTGGCAACAGTACCTTTGGCCAAAAGAGTTCATGATCCACATTGATCACGAATCCTTGAAGTACTTAAAGGGCCAACACAAGCTGAACAAAAGGCATGCTCGTTGGGTGGAGTTCATCGAAACATTTCCATATGTTATCCACTACAAGCAAGGTAAAGAGAATGTCGTTGCTGATGCACTGTCTAGAAGGTATACTCTTATCTCTACTCTTAGTTCTAGACTTCTTGGTTTTTAGCACATTAAGGAGTTATATGCTGCTGATTGAGATTTTTGTGAAGAGTATGTGCAATGTGAGAAGAGTGGGCATGGAAAATTTTATAAACATGAAGGATTTTTGTTTAGGGAGAGTAAACTATGTGTTCCACTTTGTTCTTTAAGAGAATTATTAGTGAGGGAGTCTCATGGAGGAGGTTTAATGGGACACTTTGGAGTAGCTAAAACCTTAGGCGTATTGCAGGAACACTTCTATTGGCCTCACATGAAACGAGATGTTGAGAGAATTTGTGAGCGATGTGTCACGTGTATGCAAGTGAAATCTAGAGTCCAACCTCAAGGGCTTTACACCCCACTTCCCATTCCTCATGAGCCTTGGGTAGATATTTCAATGGATTTTTTGTTAAGATTACCCAGGTCTAGACATGGTCGGGATTCTATTTTTGTAGTTGTGGATAGGTTCTCTAAGATGGCATATTTCATTCCTTGTCACAAAACGAATGATGCTTGTAATATTGCTAATTTATTCTTTAGGGAAGTTGTGAGATTACATGGTATGCCTAAAACAATTGTATCGGATAGGGATGCTAAGTTCTTGAGCTACTTTTGGAAGACCTTGTGGGCTAAGTTAGGAACTAAGTTGTTGTTTTCTACTACTTGTCATCCACAGACTGATGGTCAAACTGAGGTAGTGAATCGAACTTTATCTACTTTGTTGAGGGCTATAATTAAAAAGAATATCAATAGTTGGGAGGATTGTTTGCCACATGTTGAATTTGCTTATAACCATATAGTGCATTCTGCTACTAAATTTACTCCTTTTGAGATTGTGTATGGGTTTAATCCACTAACTCCTTTGGATTTATCACCTTTGCCTATTTCTGAATATGTTAGTCTAGATGGCAAGAAGAAAGCCGAATTTGTTAAACAAATCCATGAGAAGGCAAGGCTGAACATTGAGCGACGAATAGAGCAGTATGTAAAACAAGCCAATAAGGGTCGTCGACAAGCTGTCTTTGAACCTGGAGATTGGGTTTGGGTTCACATGCGCAAAGAGCGGTTTCCCGTGCAACGTCGATCTAAACTACTTCCTAGAGGCGATGGACCATTTCAAGTTCTTGAGCGCATCAACGATAATGCATACAAGATAGATTTGCCTGGTGAGTATCAAGTAAGTGCCACATTTAATGTTACTGATCTGAGTCCTTTTGATGTAGGTGATGATTTGACGACAAATCCTTTTCAAGAGGAGGGGAATGATGAGATCCATGATGAGAGCCAAGCCGGAAGAAGAAATGTGGATCCTCTTGAAGTGCCGCCTGGACCGATCACAAGAAGTCGAGCGAAACAACTCAAGGAAGCACTTAACGGGTTGATAAAGGATGTCCATGAAGCCAGAAAGGATTGGAGCAATCATGAAGTTGGAACGGATTGGAACAACCATGGGAAGACCCTTGCTCTTATACAAGTCACACCGGACACGGGTTGAAGAGGGCGTGTATTTTCAAGGCACGACCTTGTAGGAATCTCAAGATTGCACAGAATCATACACGGCCAGACACACGGCTAAAAGGCATGGCCGTGTAAGGAGACAAGAATTGGCACAGAATCATACACGGCCAAAGTACACAGCCGTGTATCCTCTGTCGGCCAACATGTTCTGTTTTGTTATTTTTACGCACATATTGAAGTGACGTCGTTTTGGGTTTGTACTTTCACGAATTGTAACCCTAGTATAAAAGCTCCTAGGGTTTAGAACAACATACAACAGACATCTTAGAACATTAAACATATTTGAGAGGCTCCTCTCTTGGTTCTTCAAGAACTAAATCGAACTTATCGGATTAATTTTCCGTGGCGTTCATCCCGACTTATCAATCGGTCTTTCATCCCAATTGTGGCGTCTTCATTTTATACCAAGGTTCTTGTCTCGCTTATAGACAACGGGTCGCGGTTTCCACTTTAGGTATTTGGGCGTCTTAGGCAACAAATTCCGAACGTATTGGTATTGGGCTTCGTCACGGGTTGGCGTGGTTCGTATCAAAATGGGTCTTCATCGCCAAGATTTGAATTCCTTTAGCTTTTGCCTTAATGATAAGTCTTGACGAATTTTGATTCCTATCATCTCCTCGAGCCTCAAAAAGATTTGACCTCAAATCTGACAGATCAAATGATATGAACCATGCCAACATGTGACGAAACCCAATACTAATACGTTCGGAATTTACTACCCAAGATGCCAAACACACTCAAGTGGAAACCGCGACCCGTTGCCTATAAGTGAGGCAAGAACCTTGGTATATAATGTAGACGCCACAATCAAGATGAAAGACCGATTGATAAGTCGGGATGAACGCCACGGAAGAAAAAATTCGATAAGTTCTAGATTAGTTCTTTAAAGAACCAAGAGAGGAATTCTCTCAAAAGTGTTTTTCAAAACTTCAATGTTGTATGTTCTATATCCTATCTGTTCTAAACCCTAGGAGCTTTATACTAGGGTTTACAATTCGTAATAATAAAGCCCAAAACGACATCACTTCAATAAGTTGCGTAAAAATAACAAAAAACAAGACATGAAGGCCGGCGGTGTAGACATGAAGGCCGGCGGCGTTGGAATGAAGGCCGGTGGCCTTGAGCCGGTGTTGGAGACATACACGGCCGTGTACTTCTAGACGTGTATCTTTTTGTGGATTTTCTTGACACTATACACGGCCGTGCCTTTTAGCCGTGTATATGGCCGTGTATGATTCTGTGTAACCTTCAGACTCCTATATGGCCCTGCCTTGAAAAGACACGCCCTCATCAACCCGTATCCTTTATGACTTGTACAAGAGCAAGGGCCTTCCCATAGTTGTTCCAATCCTTTCCAACTTCATGATTGCTCCAATCCTTTCCAGCTTCATGGACATCATTTATCAACCCGTTAAGTGCTTCCTTGAATCGTTTCGCTCGATTTCTCGTAATCGGTCCAGGTGGCACTTCAAGAGGATCCACATTCCATCTTCTGGCTTGGCTCCAATCATGGATCTCATCATTCCCCTCCTCTTGAAAAGGATTTGTCCTCAAATCATCGCCTGCATCAAAAGGACTCAGATCAGTAACATTAAACGTGGCACTTACTTGATACTCACCTGGTAAGTTTATCTTGTATGCATTATCATTTATGCGCTCAAGAATTTGAAATGGTCCATCACCTCTAGGAAGTAATTTAGATCGATGCTGCACAGGAAACCACTCTTTGCACATGTGAACCCAAACCCAGTCTCCAAGTTCAAAAACAGCTTGTCGACGACCCTTGTTGGCTTGTTTCACATATTGCTCTGTTCTTCGCTCAATGTTTAGCCTTGCCTTCTCATGGATCTGTTTAACAAATTCTGCTTTCTTCTTGCCATCTAGATTAACATACTCAGAAATAGGTAAAGGTGATAAATCCAAAGGAGTTAGTGGATTAAAACCATACACAATTTTAAAAGGAGTAAACTTAGTAGCAGAATGCATTATACGATTATAGGCAAATTCAACATGCGGCAAACAATCCTCCCAACTTTTAATATTCTTTTTAATGACAGCCCTCAACAAAGTAGATAAAGTTCGATTTACTAACTCAGTTTGACCATCAGTCTGTGGATGACAAGTAGTAGAAAATAATAACTTAGTTCCTAACTTAGCCCACAAGGTCTTCCAGAAGTAGCTAAAAAACTTAGCATCTCTATCCGATACGATTGTTCTAGGCATATCATGCAATTTCACAACTTTCCTAAAGAACAAATTAGCAATACTGCAAGCATCATATGTTTTCATTCTAATTTGGTGATATCCGCTTTTCAGGTCAATTTTGGAAAAGACACTAGACCTATGTAACTCATCTAACATGTCATCTAAGCGAGGAATGAGATGACGATACTTTACCATGATGTTGTTGATGGCACGGCAATCAACACACATTCTCCATGACCCATCCTTCATAGGCACCAAAATCACAGGCACTGCACATGGACTCATGCTTTCTCTTACGTACCCCTTCTCCATTAATTCATCGACCTGCCTTTGGAGTTCCTTTGTCTCCTCTGGATTACTCCTATACGCTAGTTTGTTTGGAATCGATGCTCCGGGTACAAGGTCAATCTGGTGCTCAATACCACGAATAGGTGGTAATCCCTTTGGAATCTCCTCAGGGAAGATATCTTCAAAGTCCTACACAATAGACACAACCACACTAGGCAAAGAGTTAGATAGTTCATTAGTATTCAAACATGTTTCCTTAAAAACTAGCAACAACATAGGTTGCTTCATCACTAATGCTCTCCTCACTACACTCGCTCTTGCCACACAACTCTCCTTTTGCAAGGTTGCACTCTCCTTTTGACTCACCACTAAAGTTGATTCCCCTTCAACTTGGTCTCTCACACTCTTTCCAGCCTTCCTCTCTTTTTCCTTTTGAGATTGACTTTTGTATTCCTTTTTTTTCTCACTCTCCCTCTGTTTTTCACTCACCTTATGTTTTGCAAAAGACTGTTGTAGCTGCAACTGATCCTCATACACCTGTTTAGGTGTTAAAGGTTTAAGATTAAAGCTTTTCCCCTGGTGAACAAGCATATACTTGTTAGAAAAGCCATCATGAACAACCTTCCTATCAAATTGCCATGGCCTCCCCAACAACACATGACATGCTTGCATTGGCACTACATCGCATAACACCTCATCCTCATGCCTACCAATGCGAAAAGTAATCAAGGCTTGCTTACTCACCTTAGTCTCACTACTATCATTCAACCACTGCAATTTATATGGACTAGGGTGTTTAGTAGTCTTGAGTCCCAGCCTCTCGACAATAAAATTACTCACCACATTGGTGCAACTTCCTCCATCAATGATCAAACTGCAAATATGATCACCTAGATAACATCTAGTATGAAAAATATTCTCTCTTTGCACCTCCTCTTCTTCCTTCACCTGCACATTCAAGGCTCGCTTCACTACTGCCACTAACCTCCCTATTGCAGGCTCCTCATCATCACTAGCGTCCTCTAATGGAGGCATATCATCCTCTTCACTATCCCCTTCAGTTTCATACTCACCATCATCACGCAGAATCATAACACGCCTATTCGGACATTGACTAGCAATATGACCTCTACCTTGGCATTTAAAACATCTAATGTCACGATTTCTAAGAGTAGAAGGGTCAAGTTTACCTTGGTTACCAGGAGTAGAACCCGCTTGCCTCTGCTCTCCTTTCGCTTTGGTGGGTAAAGGCTTTTCTTCCTTCTTCCATTGGTTAGTTTTCCAGGTGGATGAACCAGTACCCTGTTGAAATTGTGCATTACTACTACCTTTCCTTTTGTGTTAGTTCTCAAACTTTATAGCCATATGAACCATATCTTCCAATTCTACATAATGCTGCAATTCCACGACATTTTGAATTTCTCTATTCAATCCAGTAAGAAACCTAGCCATGGTAGCCTTTCTATCCTCCTCTACATTCGCCCTGATCATCGTAACTTCCATCTCCTTGAAATACTCATCCACACTTCGGCTTCCCTGCTTAAGAGTTTGCAATTTGTTGTGCAATTCACGATAGTAATACGCAGGCACAAACCGCTTCTTCATCACCCTCTTCATCTCTTCCCAAGACTCAATAGGTGGTTCACCATTACTTCTTCTATTCAACATTAGTTGATCCCACCACACTATGGCATAATCCGAAAATTCAATGGCAGCAAGTTTCACTTTCTTTCTCCCACTATAGTTATGACAGTCAAACACCATCTCCACCTTCTTCTCCCACTCTAAGTACGCCTCGGGATCATTCTTCCCTTGGAAAGGAGGAATCTTCATCTTTATATTACTCAATTGATTATCCTCTCTATTCCTATCTCCTCTATCTTCCCAATCCCTAGTTCCTCTATTCTTACCACTATAACCTCTGTAACTTCCAACAGAAGGCTCATCAAACTCATCATCCGACATTTCATCTCCACCACTTGGTACTCTCCTAGAACAACTCTCCCTCTTACACCCTTGGAAGACGTTTCAAGATTGCTCTAGTCTTTGCTCTACCGTCTCATGAATTTGTTCCATCCCCTCCTGAAACATCCTCTTCATCTCACCCCTCAACGCCTCAATCGCTAACCTAGCATCAAACCTTCCCCTCTCACCTTCAGGAGAATGTTGCCTTGGCATAGTTCCAGTAGAAAAGATTAGTACTAACACAAATATATATATATGATCAAGCCTCACGATACACTCCCTTACGTGTTTCACTCAAATGATGATATCACACAGTCACTCGTGTATTCTCACAAACAATGATGATATCAACTCGCCAATTCCTCTTCTCAATTCTCTTGGAACTAACCCAAACTACACCAATTCCCTTCCGTAGAATTCAAAACAACTCCAAGGCTCGTAATTTTCCTCTTTTTCTTTCCGAATTTTTTTTTTTTTTTTGCCTTTGTTTGTTGCTCTTGATCACGTTTCTCTTTTCTTTTTTTTTTTTTTTGTCGTGATTCTTCCTTTTTTTTTTTTTGTAACAAAATTGAATAATAGGTACTACACTTTCAATAGACAATTAACACTATGAAATTGAATACAAACAATTGATATGAACGATTGGAGTAAGGGTTTTGATGTTACCTTCCTCAAACCGAACTGATGTGTTAACAAACCTAGGCTCTGATACCAAACTGATACGAACCACGCCAACGTGTGACGAAACCCAATACCAATACGTTCGGAATTCGCTACCCAAGATGCCAAACATACTCAAGTGGAAACCGCGACCCGTTGCCTATAAGTGAGGCAAGAACCTTGATATATAATGTAGACGCCACAATCGGGATGAAAGACCGATTGATAAGTCGGGATGAACGCCACGGAAGAAAAAATCCGATAAGTTCTTGATTAGTTCTTTAAAGAACCAAGAGAGGAATTCTCTCAAAAGTGTTTTTCAAAACTTAAATGTTGTATGTTCTATGTCCTATATGTTCTAAACCCTTAGGAGCTTTATACTAGGGTTTACAATTCGTAACAATAAAGCCCAAAACGACATCACTTCAATAAGTTGCGTAAAAATAACAAAAACAGGACATGAAGGCCGGCGGTGTAGACATGAAGGCCGGCGGCGTTGGAATGAAGGCCGGCGGCCTTGAGCCGGCGTTAGAGACATACACGGCCGTGTACTTCTAAACATGTATCTTTCTGTGGATTTTCGTGACACCATACACGACCGTGCCTTTTAGCCGTGTATATGGCCGTGTATGATTCTGTGTAACCTTCAGACTCCTACACGGCCGTGTCTTGAAAAGAAACACCCTCATTAACCCATATCTTTTATGACTTGTACAAGAGCAAGGGCCTTCCCATGGTTGTTCCAATCCTTTCCAACTTCATGATTGCTCCAATCCTTTTCGGCTTCATGGACATCCTTTATCAACCCGTTAAGTGCTTCCTTGAAACGTTTCACTCGATTTCTCGTAATCGGTCCAGGTGGCACTTCAAGAGGATCCACATTCCATCTTCTGGCTTGGCTCCCATCATGGATCTCATCATCAAATGTAGTAGAGACTCTATTTCCTCTTAACAAGCCATCTGAAGAAGTATCACTATAGAATCCCAATATCTGAAATACTATAGGGGGTAATTGTTTTCTCTCCTCCATTTTTAGGATATATCTCATCTATAACACAAATAATGATCCATTATTCACTAAGGCCTCCCCTATCCTAACTTGTTCCACTGATATTATTTCCTCCTTTTCTAACTCATCTGTATGGCACTGACCCTCATGGCCCTTTAATAATTAGCTCAACTGTTTATGACCCTCTAAAACCTTTAAAGTTGGACACAACTGTCTCTGAACAGCCTGGCCCTCTAGTGATATGCTCATATCACTCTGACCCTCAGTATCCCTTGAAGGTTTACTCAACTGCTCATAAGCCTCTAATATCTCTGAAGGTGAACATAACTGCCCCTAAACAGTTTGGTCCTCTAGTTGTCTGCTCATTTGACTATGATCATCAAGATCCTCCGAAAGTTGGTATATCTGCGTCTGACAAATTTTGTGCTCTAAAGGTTGGTTCAACTGCTCATGGCTCTTTGATGGTCTACCAATTTGTTGTTGTACCCTTTAAACCTCTTAAGGCGACATTGGATTCAAAATAATTCGTTTTCCTTCCTTTTGGAATACATAAGTATTCCTGAAGCCATCATGTAAGACCCTCCTATTATATAACCAAGGCTTGCTAAGCAATATATAGGATGTACACATAGGTAGAATATCACAATCAATTTCATCATGGTATTTATCCCCTACATTGAAAGGTACCCTAGCTCTTTGGGTCACATGCAAACTCCCCTGATCACTAAGCCAATGCAATTTATACAGCTCAGGATATGAAGTAGTAGCAAGTTTTAGTTTTGATACTAACGATGCTGTTACCACATTAGTACAACTACCACCATCAACTATAAGGACACATAAATTTCCTTATACCCTACAAGAGGTATGGAACAAGTTTTCCCTTTGTTCATTATCCTTAATAGTAAATTTAGTCAATATCCAGCACAATACATCAGCATAATGAAACATTTCACTAGCCATTATTGTATTTAAATCCAACAACACAATAATGATCCTTACACTACCACGTTCAAGTACATAACCAAGCTACAAGTGAAGTACACTCAACTACTTTCAAGTAGATAGAATTAAATTCAATTACAAGTGTTTAAGTAATTAGTCCAATTACTTTCACACTTTAATGACTTGTTTGAATTTCAAATTCTACTACTCAACTTTCTTTATTCTTGCCTTAGCTTCTCAACACTTAAGTAAACATTAGGCAGCAATTAAACATATATACAATACATAATTCACCACCACACAACTTCCCTTCTACTCACAATACCAATATGTTCATGCCATTAGCAACAATTATCTTTACAACACCAACAACAACCAACACCAAATATAAACACCCTTCACTAAGTTTACAAAAACACAACACTACATACACTCCTCTTCAAGCCACAGTACACTTCCCTTCCACACACTATAACGAACCGCAACTTCAACATAAAAAGGCTACTCAACTTTCAAATTTAAAAGGAGTTCAATAAGTGCAAGATTCCACAAATGATAAGGAGCTAATTCAAATTCAAATGACACATAATTAAACAATGACTTAATGTGTGTTTTGAAATTTCAAATTGGCTTCTTAATTTACACTTCAATTCTAAAATTCAAATATGAAAATTACAATTTTAATTCCTCCACTTTTTCCGAAAACACACGCTACACAATTCCACTTCACAATTGAAACACCACTCTTCCCTTTTACGGTTTGCTATCCATGCACTACACTCTCACACTTTAGCCTCAACATGCAACACCTTACTCCACACAACTTCCATAAATTCACACCACCACTTACACTAAACAAACACAACTTCACTAAATTTTTACAAACATAATTCTACACAAAAACAACCATGGTGCACAATCTCCCCAATACAACACACACAATACTTCAATGTATACACTTCCTTTCCACTATAAAACACTAAAGCAAACCGTAACCTATACAAGGCAGCAACAATTCAAATTTGAAAATCAAACTACTTCACTAATTGCAACCCTTCCACAATTGGTAAGAAGTAATTTTTAAATTCAAACAACCACACATTAACTTCTTCAACTTAATGTTTGTTTTGAAAATCAAATAATTTCCAAATCTTCCGCACAACTCAAATTTAGAAATTGCTCAATTGCACCCACTATTTTCGAAAAACAAACAAGTGCACACTTCTTCTTTCTACATAATTGGAGATATTTCACACTTTTGAATTTAGGTTCAAAATGCACTAACTCTCCTCTTCCTTCATGGTGAAGTCTACAACATAGAAGCTTCAAAAAGTACTCAAAACTCACTCCAACAAGTAGCAAGTTCAACTTCCACTCAAGACAAATCACGCCACTCCAAGCAATTACAAAAACAATTTCAATTTACTCTCAATTTCGGAATTGAAGATGTAAGAACATGAACCTTAAATTTCTGAAATTCAAAATCAAGCAACCCTTCTCACAACCTTAATCTCTAATACTAAAAAGATTATGTACCAAAAAAGGAGTTTAAGCACACAAAAACCAAGATTGAGAGACAATCATACAATATCAATTAACCTAGTCACTTAATGGCGTCAATTTTCAATGAATGTAACCAATTCTTTAATTAAGATGTGTTCAATCTTAAATCCAAGTATGATATAGCTCCAGTACCAAGTTATGATGTGCCTAAAATCAACTAAGCACAATCAAATAACAAATGAAGAACTCCAATCCATAACCACGTCACACAAGATGGATAAATCCCTAATCCCTTATGAAATCCGGATATTAAAACCAAACAATATGTGATACCAAATGGAGATATGCTTAAATGACTCAAGCATATAACATAATCCAATGAAATAAAATCCACAATAGCGTGATCGACAACAATTAATTTGAACCCCAATTCACGTGGATCCAAATGGAAATGGTACTAAATTGTTATGTGGATCAATGTAATGGTAAAATGAGCAATGGATAACAATATAGATGAATTAAAGTTCCACTCAAATAGACTTGAATCAAATTTAAAAAGCATGAACCCTAATTTATGTGTAAGTCAACAAGTAACTAACCAAATTGTATTTAGATATGACTCACTAGAAAACAATCTGAAATAACTAGAGAAGGATTGGTATTACTCACAATCTCCTCAAGTTAATCTCGCCACAATTTCAATGATGAAATTAATAAGAGAATTTTTTTTATGCAAGGACTCCTCCTCACGGCTAAACAGTGTATTTTATCAAAATGTTCAAAAAGCTCCCTAAAACCTTACTTAAGCAAGTATTTATACTTGCTCCCTTTAGGGTTAAAAGTCTACAAAATTACAACTATGCCACTTTTAGGGTAGCCGGTTCTAAAAGATAAATTACAACCAAATAAAATGTCCCACAAAGCTTACAAAATAAATAGTTCAAAAATAAATTACAAATACAAAAATAATCTTCAATGAGCTAGCTCTACAATGGAATTCGTCGGTTCAGCTCATCTTTGATTTTTAGGTCAGTCTATGAATAACCCACAAGTTGAGTCTTAATGAGTTTGTCCATCACCTTGTAAAGCCAAGTAAGTGTGCCTGTTGGAAAATACAATACAAGAATAATATAAAAGAGATTAATTTATAAATAATTTCGGGGTCGATTTGCTCAAAATGGGCCCTTATCGCCAAGATTTGAATTCCTTTGGCTCTTGCCCTAATGATAGGTCTTGATGAATTTTGATTCCTATCAGCAACGCTTAGGAGGCATTGGAGCTATTCTATTTGTTCGGGAGTAAATGGATTATAACTGTTGGTCCCAAATTAAGTAATTAAAAGGGGAGAGGTGAATTGATTATTTGCTAAATTCTTTTAAAACATTTCTAGTTAAAAACAATCCCTTTGACTACTTAATTAAATTATGGCAGGAAAACAAATATTTATAAACAATTACAAGCTATTATAAAATAGAAAATAAAAGATTGAGAGAAGATAATCGGGTAAGCCATTTATAGAGGTTCCACCTTAAGTGTCAATCTTTTCTTCCAACTCTACTACTAAGGACCCAATTTTCTACACCGGTATTGTTTCACTAATCTAAAAATGAATTTGAGATATTACAATCGTTCTACCAACACCTTAGCTTCAAAAACATCCTACTCTACCTATCTCTAAGGCTATTCTTAGATCTACAAAGTTATAAGTAGTCTCTTACTAATAAACGTATCTAGCTTTCAAGAATTATCGAAAACAGAAGAGGAAATGAGAATTTGTGTCTTCCAAAAATTGATTTGAAAGTAAAATGAAAATATGTAAAAGGCAGAGTAGCTTCTGAGTTGGTCTCTAAGTTCTGATAATGCTCTTTTTCTGATAAACGAATATTGTATAGCTCTATATTTTCTTCTATTCTTGAATCGTCTTATATCTCTTCTATTTATACATTGAAAATGTAATGAATTCATTGTTAATTTGTCCTTAACTAGAAAGTTTGCTGCCATGATCTTACTTTGAATGCTTTGAGAATTATCCCAAGAGATTTGTAGATATCTATAAGATTTTGAAACTTAAATCTGATATCTTCATAATATGTTATAGAAATTATGTCAAATTTATTATTGAAAATAGTCCAGATTCATCCTTATATTAAGATAGATCTTATTTGCATAAAATCAATTAATGAAATCAATCACTCGCTGATTTTGAAGAATGTTCAAGAACTCTTTCTCTCATCCTTGGGGTCATGAAGGTATGTAATCTTTGATGTAATCCTTTTAATTCTGATCTCCTTATAGCATAATTAGGTATACAAGATCAATTATGAATTAATTATGATTTAGCTCAATCTTCTAATTCCAAAATTAATCACTAAGATTTCCATGGATATTTTTCCTATTTTAGTGAAAACATATTATCCAAATATTAATCTTTTGTAGCAAAATTAGATATAAAATTAATCATGAATGATTTAATCTCTTAATTCCAAAATTAAACACTTAAATCCTTATGGATATTTGTCCTACTCTAATGAGACGAATTAAATATGTTACCTAAATATATTCAATAAGTAGAGCTGAGTTGTTAAGATTGAAAGTTAACCAACTTATGTTGATATATAAAGCAATTCTTTATATATAAACTCATAACAACAACACCTTCTGACTTATCTTCTAAGTTCATTAATATATAAAAAAGAACTATTATGTTTATATAAACTCATAACAACAACACTTTCTGACTTATCCTCTAAGTTCGTTGATATATAAAAAAATTGTTATGTTTATATGAACTCATAACAATAACACTTTTTTACTTATCTTTTGAGTAATTAGTAACAACGTAGTTTCCCTTCTAACTTTTAGTTTAAATTGTAAATATAATGAACTTCATTAAAAACATTTAGTACTTTTTGTTATTATCAACATACTTTATGAGAGACCATAACATTCCCCCCCTTTTTGATGATAGCAAAACCCTTTCTCATAAAATAAACACCAAAAATAGTACCTACAAATTTAGTCAGTTTTGAATGCTTCACAGCAATCATTACTTAGCACTCCTATCATTATTCATGTATCTCTTGTTCTAATTAATATATCACAATTCTATATTTCTCCCCATTTTTGATATCATCAAAAAATAAAACTTCCTCTCAATATAAATAGCAGAAAATTAGCATAAGATACAATATGTATCAAAATCCTGAAAGAGTAGAAAATATATAAAATGTGAACATATTCATCAATGAAGCTAAAAATAAGTCTATGAAACTAAGCTAGATGAGAATAAGTTCCTAAATGATTCTACTTCTTCTTCTTTATTGCACATCTTTTGAATCTTCTATGAGACTTGGAAGTTTTACCCCTTGAATCAAGCGGTGATGAGATCCATAATGAGAGTCAAGCCGGAAGAAGGAATGTGGATCCTCTTGAAGTGCCGCCTGGACCGATCACAAGAAATCGAGCGAAACGACTCAAGGAAGCACTTAACGGGTTGATAAAGGATGTCCATGAAGCCGGAAAGGATTGGAGCAATCATGAAGTTGGAACGGATTGGAACAACCATGGGAAGACCCTTGCTCTTGTACAAGTCATACCGGATATGGGTTGAAGAGGGCGTGTATTTACAAGGCATGGCTGTGTAGGAATCTCAAAGTTACACAGAATCATACACGGTCATATACACGGCCAAAAGCACGGCCGTGTAAGGAGTCAAGAAAATCCACAAAAAGAGACACGACCAGAAGTACACGGTCGTGTATGTTGCCAGAATTTGCACAGAAAAGTACATGGCCAAAGTACACGGTTGTGTACACGACCGTGTATCTCCCCGACACCGGCCTTTTGTGTTGTTTTGTTATTTTATGCACTTATTGAAGTGATGTCGTTTTGGACTTGTATTTTCACGAATTATAACCCTAGTATAAAGCTCCTAGGGTTTAGAATAGGTGGATAACATACATCTTAGAACATTAAAAACACTTTTGAGAGGCTCCTCTCTTGGTTCTTCAAGAACTAACTAAAACTTATGGGATTAATTTCTGTGGCGTTCATCCCGACTTAACAATCGGTCTTTCATCCCGATTGTGGCGTCTTCATATTATACTAAGGTTCTTGTCTCGCTTATAGAAAACAGGTCGCGGTTTCCACTTGAGGGTGTTTGGGCATCTTAGGTAACGAATTCCAAACGTATTGGTATTAGGTTTCGTCACAGGTTGGTGTGGTTCGTATCAGTTAGGAATCCGATCAAATCGATCTCGCATCAGTTTGGTATCAGAGCTTAGGTTTGTCAAAACATCAGTTCGGTTTGAGGAAGGTAACATCAAAACCCTAACTCCAATCGTTCATATCAATTGTTAGTATTCAATTTCATAGTATTAATTGTCTATTGAAAGTGTAGTATCTACTAGTCGATTTGTTACAAAAAAAAAAAGGAAGAATCACGACAAAAAAGAAAAGAAAAGAGAAACGTGATCAAGAGCAACAACAAAGAAAAAAAACAAAAAATCGGGTAGAAACAAAAGAGGAAAAGTTACGAACCCTAGAGTTGTTTTCAATTCTATGGAAAGGAATTGGTGTAGTTCGGGTTAGTTCCAAGGGAATTGAGAAGAGGAATTGGCGAGTTGATATCATCATTGTTTGTGAGAATACACGAGTGACTGTGTGATATCATCATTTGAGCGAAACACGTAAGGGAGTGTATCGTGAGGTTTAATCATATATATATTTGTGTTAGTACTAATCTTTTCTGCAGGAACTATGTCGAGACAACATTCTCCTGAAGGTGAGAGGGGAAGGCTTGATGCTAGGTTAGTAATTGAGGCGTTGAGGGGTGAGATGAAAAGGATGTTTCAGGAGGGAATGGAACAAATTCATGAGACGGTAGAGCAAAGACTAGAGCAATCTACAAACGTCTTCCAAGGGCATAAAAGGGAGAGTCGTTCTAGGAGAGTACAAAGGGGTGGAGATGAAATGTCGGATGATGACTTTAATGAGCCTTCTATCGAGAGTTATAGAGGATATAGTGGTCGGAATAGAGGAACTAGGGATTGGGAAGATAGAGGAGATAGGAATAGAGATGATGATCAATTGAGTAACATAAAGATGAAGATTCCTCCTTTCCAAGGGAAGAATGATCCCGAGGCGTACTTAGAGTGGGAGAAGAAGGTGGAGATGGTGTTTAATTGTCATAACTATAGTGGGAGAAAGAAAGTAAAACTTGCTGCCATTGAGTTTTCGGATTATGCTATAGTGTGGTATGATCAATTAATGTTGAATAAACGAAGGAATGGCAAGCCACCTATTGAGTCTTGGGAAGAGATGAAAAGGGTGATGAAGAAGCGGTTTGTGCCTGCGTATTACTATCGTGAATTGCACAACAAATTGCAAACTCTTAGGCAAGGAAGCCGAAGTGTGGATGAGTATTTCAAGGAGATGGAAGTTACTATGATCAGGGCAAATGTAGATGAGGATAGAGAGGCTACCATGGCTAGGTTTCTTGCGGGATTGAATCGAGAAATTCAAAATGTTGTTGAATTGCAGCATTATGTAGAATTAGAAGATATGGTTCATATGGCTATAAAGGTTAAGAACCAACACAGGAGGAAAGGTAGTAGTAATGCTCGGTTTCAACAGGGTACTGGTTCATCTACCTGGAAGACCAACCAATGGAAAAAGGAAGAAAAGCCTTTACCCACCAAACCAAAAGGAGAGCTGAGGCAAGCGAGTTCTACTCCTGGTAACCAAGGTAACCCTGATTCTTCTACTTCTAGAAATCGTGACATTAGATGCTTTAAATGCCAAGGTAGAGGCCACATTGCTAGTCAATGTCCAAATAGGCGTATGATGATTTTGCGTGATGATGGTGAGTATGAGACTGAGGGGGATAGTGAAGAGGATGATATGCCTCCATTAGAGGACGCTAGTGAAGATGAGAAGCCTGCAATGGGAAGGTTGGTGGCAGTAGTGAAGCGAGCGTTAAATGTGTAGGTGAAGGAAGAAGAGGAGGTGCAAAGAGAGAATATATTTCATACTAGATGTTATCTAGGAGATCACATTTGTAGTTTGATCATTGATGGAGGGAGTTGCACCAATGTAGTGAGTAATTTTATTGTTGAGAGGCTGGGGCTCAAAACTGTTAGACACCCTAGTCCATATAAATTGCAGTGGTTGAATGATAGTGGTGAGACTAAGGTGAGTAAGCAAGCCTTGATTAGGTTTCGCATTGGTAGGTATGAGAATGAGGTGTTATGCGATGTAGTGCCAATGCAAGCATGTCATGTGTTGTTGGGGAGGCCATGGCAATTTGATAGGAAGGTTGTTCATGATGGCTTTTCTAACAAGTATACGCTTGATCACCAAGGGAAAAGCTTTAATCTTAAACCTTTAACACCTAAACAGGTGTATGAGGATCAGTTGCAGCTACAACAGTCCTTTACAAAACATAAGGTGAGTGAAAAGCAAAGGGAGAGTGAGAGAGAAAAAGACAATGAGAAAGAAAAGGAATACAAAAGTCAATATCAAAAGGAAAAAGAGCAGAAGGCTGCAAAGAGTGTGAGAGACCAAGTTGAAGGGGAATCAACTTTGGTGGTGAGTGAAAAGGAGAGGGCAGCCTTGCAAAAGGAGAGTTGTGTGGCAAGAGCGGGTGTAGTAAGGAGAGCGTTAGTGATGAGGCAACCTATGTTGTTGCTGGTTTTTAAAGAAACATGTTTGAGTACTAACGAACTATCTAACTCTTTGCCTAGTGTGGTTGTGTCTCTTGTGTAGGACTTTGAAGATGTCTTTCCTGAGGAGATTCCAAAGGGATTACCACCTATTCGTGGTATTGAGCAGCAGATTGACCTTGTACCCGGAGCATCGATTCCAAACAAGCCAGCTTATAGGAGTAATCCGGAGGAGAGAAAGGAACTCCAAAGGCAGGTCGATGAATTAATGGAGAAGGGGTACGTGAGGGAAAGCATGAGTCCATGTGCAGTGCCTGTGATTTTGGTGCCTAAGAAGGATGGGTCATGGAGAATGTGTGTTGACTGCCGCGCCATCAACAACATTACGGTAAAGTATCGTCATCCCATTCCTCGCTTAGATGATATGTTAGACGAGTTACATGGGTTTAGTGTCTTTACCAAAATTGATCTAAAAAGTGGATATCACCAAATTAGAATGAAAGAAGGTGATGAATGGAAAACTGCATTAAAAATATATATATAGATTGTATGAGTGGTTAGTAATGCCTTTCGGTTTAACTAACGCACCTAGTACTTTTATGAGACTTATGAACCATGTTTTGAGGACTTTTATTGGAAAATTTGTGGTTGTCTATTTTGATGATATTCTTATTTACAGCTAGAGTTTGGAAGATCATATGTCTCACTTGAGGGATGTTTTAGGAGTGCTTCGAAAGGAGCAATTATATGCTAACCTCAAGAAGTGCACTTTTTGCACAGACAAACTTGTGTTTCTTGGTTTTGTTGTTAGTGCACAGGGAATACAGTGATACGAACCACGCCAACCCGTGACGAAACCCAATACCAATACGTTCGGAATTTCGTTGCCTAAGACGCCCAAACACCTAAAGTGGAAACTGCGACCCGTTGTCTATAAGCGAGATAAGAACCTTGGTATAATAATGAAGACGCCACAATTAGGATGGAAGACCGATTGATAAGTCGGGATGAACGCCACGGAAATCAATCCGATAAGTTCGATTTAGTTCTTGAAGAACCAAGAGAGGTGCCTCTCAAAAGTGTTTAATGTTCAAAGATGTATGTTCTTTCTTGTTCTAAACCCTAGGAGCTTTTATACTAGGGTTACAATTCGTGAAAAACAAGTCCAAAACGACGTAGCTTAGATAAGTTGCGTAAAAACACGAAACAGGAAAAAGCTGGCCGGCAGGGGATACACGGCCGTGTACTTTAGCCGTGTACCTTTCTGTACAACTTCTGGCAACATACACGGCCGTGTACACGACCGTGTACTTTGACCGTGTACTTTTCGGTCACATACACGACCGTATACTTCTGGTCGTGTATCTTTCTGTGGATTTGCTTGTCTCCATACACGGCCGTACCTTTTAACCGTGTATCTAGCCATGTATGATTCTGTACAATCTTGGAATTCCTACACGGCCGTGCCTTGAAAGTACACGCCCTCTTCAACCCGTGTCCAGTGTGACTTGTATAAAAGCAAGGGTCTTCCCATGGTTGTTCCAATCCGTTCCAACTTCATGATTGCTCCAATCCTTTACAGCTTCATGGACAACCTTTATCAACCTGTTAAGTGCTTCCTTGAGTCGTTTCGCTTGATTTCTTGTGATCAGTCCAAGCAGCACTTCAAGAGGATCCACATTTCTTCTTCCGGCTTGGCTCTCATCATGGATCTCATCATTCCCCTCCTCTTGAAAAGGATTTGTCCTCAAATCATTGCCTGCATCAAATGGACTCAAATCAGTAACATAAAATGTGGCACTTACTGGATACTCACCTGGTAAATTTTTCTTGTAAGCATTATCATTGATTTTCTCAAGCATCGGAAATGGACCGTCTTCCCTAGGGTTCAACTTGGATCTCCTCTGCAATGGAAAACTCTCCTTGCAAAAAATGCACCCAAACCCAATCTCCAGGCTGAAAAATCTTGGGTCTCCTATCCTTGCTCACCCTTAAAGCGACCCTGGCATTTTGTTTTACAATCCTAATCTTTACCTGTGCATGTAGCTTTCTCACGAAATCTGCCTTAGAATCAGCATCAAAACTCACAGACTTGTTAAGTGACAATGGCAATAAATAAATAGTAACCAATGGGTGAAAACCATACATAACCTCAGATGGTGAACAATGAGTAGTGCTATATAAAACCCTGTTATATGCAAACTCCACAAATGGTAGACAATCCTTTCAAGTCCTAATGTTCTTCTCTATGATTGCCCCTAACAATTGAATTAAAGTCCTGTTAACCACATCAATTTGCCCATCAATTTATGGGTGACAGATAGTTGACAACATCCGTTTAGTTCCCAACCTTTCCCACAATACTCTCCAAAAATGACTAAAAAATTTCTCATCTCGATCACTAACAATGCTTCTAGGTATACCATGCGGACGCACTACCTTTCTAAAGAACAAATCAACAATGTGTATAGCATCATCAGTTTCATGACAAGGAATGAAATGAACCGTTTTAAAAATCCTATCGATAACCACAAAATTAGAATCTCGACTATGCCTAGGCTTAGATAATTTTAACACAAAATCTATGGAAATGTTTATCCATGGCTCACGAAGAATGACACTATACTCATATAACCAATCTAAGAAGTTATCTAAACAAGGAATGAGATGACGATACTTTACCGTAAGGTTGTTGATGGCGCGGCAGTCAACACACATTCTCCATGTCCCATCCTTCTTAGGCATCAAAATCACAGGCACTACACATGGATTCATGCCTTCTCTCACGTAACCCTTCTCCATTAACTGATCTACTTGCCTTTAGAGTTCCTTTGTCTCCTCCGGATTGCTCCTATAAGCTGGTTTGTTTGGAATCGATGCTCCGGGTACAAGGTCAATCTGGTGCTCAATACCACAAATAGGTGGTAATCCCTTTAGAATCTCCTCAGGAAAGACATCTTCAAAGTCCTGCACAATAGACACAACCACACTAGGCAAAGAGTTAGATAGTTCGTTAGTATTAAGACATGTTTCCTTAAAAACCAGCAACAACATAGGTTGCCTCATCACTAACGCTCTCCTTACTACACTCGCTCTTGCCACACAACTCTCCTTTTGCAAGGCTGCCCTCTCCTTTTCACTCACCGCCAAAGTTGATTTCCCTTCAACTTGGCCTCTCACACTCTTTCCAGCCTTCCTCTCCTCTTCCTTTTGATCTTGACTTTTATATTCCTTTTTCTTCTCATTGTCTTTTGCTCTCTCACTCACTCTGCTTTTCACTCACCTTGTGTTTTGCAAACGACTATTGTAGCTGCAACTGATCCTCATACACTTGTTTAGGTGTTACAGGTTTAAGATTAAAGCTTTTCCCTTGGTGAACAAGCGTATACTTGTTAGAAAAGCCATCATGAACAACTTTCCTACCAAATTGCTACGGCCTTCCCAACAACACATGACATGCTTGCATTGGCACTACATCACATAACACCTCATCCTCATACCTACCAATGCGGAAACCAATGAATGTTTGCTTACTCACCTTAGTCTCTCCACTATCATTCAACCACTGCAATTTATATGGACTAGGGTGTCTAACAGTCTTGAGCCCCAGCCTCTCAACAATAAAATTGCTCACTACATTAGTGCAACTTCCCCCATCAATAATCAAACTACAAATGTGATCTCCTAGATAACATCTAGTATGAAATATATTCTCTCTTTGCACCTCCTCTTCTTCCTTCACCTGCACATTCAATGCTCGCTTCACTACTGCCACTAGCCTTCCCATTGCAGGCTCCTCATCATCACTAGCATCCTCTAATGGAGGCATATCATCTTCTTCACTATCCCCCTCAGTCTCATACTCACCATCATCACGCAAAATCATCATACGCCTATTTGGACATTGACTAGCAATATAGCCTCTACCTTGGCATTTAAAACATCTAATGTCACGATTTCTAGAAGTAGAAAAATCAAGGTTACCTTAGTTACCAGGAGTAGAACCCGCTTACCTCAGCTCCCCTTTTGGTTTGGTGGGTAAAGGCTTTTCTTCTTTCTTCCATTGGTTGGTCTTCCAAGTGGATGAACCATTACCCTGTGGAAACCGTGCATTACTACTACCTTTCCTCTTGTGCTGGTTCTCAACCTTTATAGCCATGTGAACCATATCCTCCAATTCTACATAATGCTGCAATTCAACCACATTTTGGATTTCTCTATTCAACCCAGCAAGAAACCTAGCCATTGTAGCCTCTCTATCCTCCTCTACATTCGCCCTAATCATAGTGACTTCCATCTCCTTGAAATACTCATCTACACTTCGGCTTCCCTGCCTCAGAGTTTCCAACTTGTTGTGCAATTCACGATAGTATTACGTAGGCATAAACCGCTTCTTCATCACTCTTTTCATCTCTTCCCAAGACTCAATAGGTGGCTCGCCACTCCTTCTCCTATTCAACATTAGTTGATCCCACCACACTATAGCATAATCCAAAAATTCAATGGCAGCAAGTTTTACCTTCTTTCTCCCACTATAGTTGTGACAATCAAATACCATCTCCACCTTTTTCTCCCATTCTAAGTACGCCTCGGGATCATTCTTCCCTTGGAAAGGAGGAATCTTCATCTTTATGCTACTCAATTGATCATCCTCTCTATTCTTATCTCCTCTATCTTCCCAATCTCTAGTTCCTCTATTCCGACCACTATAACCTCTATAACTCCCAACAGAAGGCTCATCAAAGTCATCTTTCGTCATTTCATCTCCACCCCTCGGTGCTCTTCTAGAATGACTCTCCCTCTTACGCCCTTGGAATACGTTTGTGGATTGCTTTAGTCTTTGCTCTACCGTCTCATGAATTTGTTCCATTCCTTCTTAGAACATCCTCTTCATTTCTCCCCTCAACGCCTCAATTACTAACCTAGCATCAAACCTTCCCTTCTCACCTTCAGGAGAATGTTGTCTCGACATTGTCCCTGCAGAAAAGATTAGTACTAACACAAATATATATATAATTAAACCTCACGATACACTCCCTTACGTGTTTCGCTCAAATGATGATATCACATAGTCACCGTGTATTCTCACAAATAATGATGTTATCAACTCACCAATTTCCTCTTCTCAATTCTCTTGGAACTAACCCGAACGACACCAATTTCCTTCCGTAGAATTCAAAACAACTCTAGGGTTCGTAAATTTTCCTCTATTTTTCTATCCGAATTTTTTTTTTTGTCTCTATTTTGCTTTGATCACGTTTCTCTTTTCTTTTCTTTTCACTTCTTTTTTTTTTGTCGTGATTTTTACCCTTTTTTTTCGTAACAATCGCCTAGACAATATTACACTATCAAAAGACAATCAATACTACGAAATTGAATACGATAATTGATATAAACGATTGGAGTTAGGGTTTTTGATATTACCTTCCTCAACCGAACTTGATGTTTTGACAAACCTAAGCTCTGATACCAAACTGATACGAACCACGCCAACCCGTGACGAAACCCTATACCAATACGTTCGGAAATTCGTTGCCTAAGACGCCCAAACACCTAAAGTGGAAACCGTGACCCGTTGTCTATAAGCGAGACAAGAACCTTGGTATAAAAATGAAGACGCCACAATCGAGATGGAAGACCGATTGATAATTCGGGATGAACGCCACGGAAATCAATCTGATAAGTTCGATTTAGTTCTTGAAGAACCAAGAGAGGTGCCTCTCAAAAGTGTTTAATGTTCAAAGATGTATGTTCTTTCTTGTTCTAAACCTTAGGAGCTTTTATACTAGGGTTACAATTTGTGAAAAACAAGTCCAAAACGACGTAGCTTAGATAAGTTGCGTAAAAACACGAAACAGGAAAAAGCTGGCCGGCAGGGGATACACGGCCGTGTACTTTGGCCGTGTACCTTTCTGTACAACTTCTGGCAACATACACGGCCGTGTACACGACCGTGTACTTTGACCGTGTACTTTTCTGTGCACATTTCGGTCACATACATGACCGTATACTTCTGGTCGTGTATCTTTCTGTAGATTTGCTTGTCTCCATACACGGTCGTGCCTTTTAGCCGTGTATCTTGCCGTGTATGATTCTGTGCAATCTTGGAATTCCTACACGGCTGTGCCTTGAAAGTACACGCCCTCTTCAACCCGTGTCTAGTGTGACTTGTAAAAAAGCAAGGGTCTTCCCATGGTTGTTCCAATCCGTTCCAACTTCATGATTGCTCCAATACTTTCCGGCTTCATGGACAACCTTTATCAACTTGTTAAGTGCTTCCTTGAATCGTTTCGCTTGATTTCTTGTGATCGGTCTAGGCGGCACTTCAAGAAGATCCACATTTCTTCTTCCGGCTTGGCTCTCATCATGGATCTCATCATACAGGTTGATGAAGAAAAGGTTCGTGCGATCCAAGAATGGCCTAGTCCAACCAATGTAAGTAATGTGCAGAGTTTCCATGGACTAGCGAGCTTTTACCGGAGATTTGTGAATGATTTCAGCACCATTGCAGCACCTCTTACTGAGGTAATTAAGAAGAACATGGGGTTCAGATGGGAAGAGCAACAAGAGAAGGCCTTTCAGACGCTTAAAAATAAGTTGTCTCAGGCGCCATTATTTGCTTTACCTAACTTTGCTAAAACGTTTGAAATTGAGTGTGATGCTTCAGGATTAGGTATTGGAGCAGTGCTTATGTAGGAGAGAAGACCGATTGCATTCTTTAGCGAGAAGCTAAGTGGGGCAACCTTGAACTACCCTACTTACGACAAGGAGTTATATGCATTGGTTCGAGCCCTAGAGACTTGGCAACACTACCTTTGACCAAAAGAGTTCGTGATCCACACTAATCATGAATCCATGATGTACTTAAAGGGGTAACATAAGTTGAACAAAAGGCATGCTCGTTGGGTGGAGTTCATTGAAACATTTCCATATGTCATCCACTACAAGCAAGGTAAAGAGAATGTCATTGCTGATGCACTTTCTAGAAGGTATACTCTCATATCTACTCTTAGTTCTAGACTGCTTGGTTTTGAGCACATTAAGGAATTATATGCTGCTAATCGAGAACTTTGTGAAGAGTATGTGCATTGTGAGAAGAGTGGTCGTGGTAAATTTTATAAGCATGAAGGATTCTTGTTTAGGGAAAATAAACCATGCATTCCGAATTGTTCTTTAAGAGAATTATTAGTGAAGGAGTCTCATGGAGGAGGTTTAATGAGGCATTTTGGAGTAGCTAAAACCTTAGGGGTATTGCAGGAACACTTTTATTAGCCTCACATGAAACGAGATGTTGAGAGGATTTGTGAGCGATGTGTTACGTGTAAGCAAGCGAAATCTAAAGTCCAACCTCAAGGGCTTTACACCCCACTTCCCATTCCTCATGAGCCGTGGGTAGATATTTCTATGGATTTTGTGTTAGGTTTACCCAGGTCTAGACATGGTCGAGATTCTATCTTTGTAGTTGTGGATAGATTCTCTAAGATGACACATTTCATTCCTTGTCATAAAACGGATGATGCTTGTAATATTGCTAATTTGTTCTTTAGGGAAGTTGTGAGATTGCATGGTATGCCTAAAACAATCGTGTCGAATAGGGATACTAAGTTCTTGAGCTACTTCTGGAAGACCTTGTAGGCTAAGTTAGGAACTAAGTTATTGTTTTCTACTACTTGTCATCCACAGACAGATGGTCAAACTGAGGTAGTAAATTGAACTTTATCTACTTTGTTGAGGGCTGTAATTAAAAAGAATATTAAAAGTTGGGAGGATTGTTTACCGCATGTTGAATTTACCTATAACCGTGCAGTGCATTCTGCTACTAAATTTACTCCTTTTGAAATTGTGTATGGTTTTAATCCACTAACTCCTTTGGATTTATCACCTTTGCCTATTTTTGAGTATGTTAATTTAGATGGCAAGAAGAAGGCCGAATTTGTTAAACAGATCCATGAGAAGGCAAGGCTAAACATTGAGCGAAGAATAGAGCAGTATGTGAAACAAGCCAACAAGGGTCGTCGACAAGCTGTCTTTAAACCTGGAGATTGGGTTTGGGTTCACATGCGCAAAGAGCGGTTTCCCGTGCAGCGTCAATCTAAACTACTTCCTAGAGGCGATAGACCATTTCAAGTTCTTGAGCGCATCAACGATAATGCATACAAGATAGATTTTCCTGGTGAGTATCAAGTAAGTGCCACATTTAATGTTACTGATCTGAGTCCTTTTTATGTAGGTGACGATTTGAGGACAAATCCTTTTCAAGAGGAGGGGAATGATGAGATCCATAATGAGAGTCAAGCCGGAAGAAGGAATGTGGATCCTCTTAAAGTGCCGCCTGGACCGATCACAAGAAATCGAGCGAAACGACTTAAGGAAGCACTTAACGGGTTAATAAAGGATGTTTATGAAGCCGGAAAGGATTGGAGCAATCATGAAGTTGGAACGGATTGGAACAACCTTGGGAAGACCTTTGCTCTTGTACAAGTCATACCGGATACGGAGTGAAGAGGGCGTGTATTTACAAGGCACGGCCGTGTAGGAATCTCAAAGTTACACAGAATCATACATGGTCATATACACGGCCAAAGGCACCGCCATGTAAGGAGTCAAGAAAATCCACAGAAAGAGACACGACTAGAAGTACATGGTCGTATATGTTGCCAGAATTTTCACAGAAAAGTACACGGCCAAAGTACACGGTCGTGTACACGGCCGTGTATCTCCCCGACGCCGGCCTTTTGTGTTGTTTTGTTATTTTACGCACTTATTGAAGTGACGTCATTTTAGACTTGTATTTTCACGAATTGTAACCCTAGTATAAAGCTCCTAGGGTTTAGAATAGGTGGATAACATACATCTTAGAACATTAAAAACACTTTTGAGAGGCTCCTCTCTTGGTTCTTCAAGAACTAACTAGAACTTATCGGATTAATTTCTGTGGCGTTCATCCCGACTTATCAATCGGTCTTTCATCCCAATTGTGGCATCTTCATACTATACCAAGGTTCTTGTCTCACTTATAGACAACGGGTCGCGGTTTCCACTTGAGGGTGTTTGGGCATCTTAGGTAAAGAATTCTGAACGTATTGATATTGGGTTTCATCACAGGTTGGCGTAGTTCGTATCAGTTAGGAATCCGATCAAACCGATCTCGCATCATGCGGAGTAGATTAAAAGAGAACGAGCTATCCCTCATTTGGTTCAGGTTGAGTTCTTTAAACTAGGAGTTCAACAGATTGATCTTGAACTTATATTGTTTCAAGACTCTTTGAAAATTGAGAATGATTTGCTCTTTCAATTTCCTCATGCTCGAAATGAGGTGTAGAAAGATTTGGTTTTGGTTGAGAATTATGCTTAGGAGAAGAATAGGATTGCAGTCAGAATGCTTTCTCTAATCGACTAAATAACCTATCTAGTTTATTGGACATAAGAAGTGATAAGTTAACCAATTTATCCATCAGAATTGAATTTTGATTTTTCATGAAGTTTTCTGGTTTTTTGTCAATCATCTTCTCAAGTTCCAATTTTAGATTGAGTTGGAAGGTCTTAAAATTAGAGCTTATAGAAGCTCTTTGAGTTTCCTTCTCTTTAAGAATAGTGGGTTTTGATTCACCTTTTGAGTCAAAGTCAGAATGATTCCCTGCATTTCCTCCTTCTTTGATTTGGAACTTTTCTCTTGTCATTAGCTGCAAATTAATGCTCTTCGTTTTCTTGACAAATGTAATTGGTTCCTTCCCTTTTCTTATTTTCTTATCTTATTTACTCTTATTTTCATTTTCCTCCCTCTCAGTTTATGCATTCAATTTCTCCATCTCCAACTTTCTTCTTTGGTGTTTAGGGTACATAGAATGAACATTATCATTGGCATACCACAATTTGTTTCTGACTAAAATACTCATATGTTTAAACACCATTTCTCCAATTTTCTTAATTGGTTGAGGTACTTCAGAAACATTTGGTATTTTAATCTTTTTAAACTCAAAGAGTTTCATGAGCACACTTCCATAAGGCATGTGCCTCTTGTTTCTCCATAGATGCATAATCATTTGTGCAGCAATATCTTTTGATCTTTTCTTTTTCATTGTCAAAATGATTAGAGCATCTTCTCTAATCACTGTAGTTATACTTCCTTTCTTAGGTAAGATACAACTAATCACTACCTTATGTAAGATTCTAACTATCAACTCAAAATCAAGAATGAACACATCCTTTAATTTTGATAATTCAACTCCATCATTCAATTCTATAAAAATTTCATCCTTACTCATCTTTCCTACATTAGGATCATCACTTACACTAACTAGGCCAAAACAGTTCATGATGTCCTCCTTTGAAATATGAATTTTCTTTCCTAATATTTTCAAACTCCACACATCCCTTTGAGACTCATCTAAATTCTCATAAAATTTAACAACTAGTTTGCCAAACATAGTTACTCTTGAATGGCACAACGTACTACATCTTATATGATCTAAGAATTTATTCCAATAGAAACCATTCTTTTTGAAGAAATTGAAATCTAAATAAGAGGATTCAATAATATCTACCTTTATAGAATGCTCTTTCTTGAAAGCCCCATGTTTCTTTTCATGATGTCCAAGTACACGTTTATTTGCAAGTTTTAATTTCTTCTTTTGCATGAAGAGTTCTTGATCTTTGTGTACCGAAGCCTTAACCTCGGATTCTGATTTTTCAGTTCCTCTATCCTTATGTGAATTGACCTTCTAAGAAACTTTCTAAGTTTCACTTTCATCAACCATTTCATTCTTTTCCTCAACATTCATCTTCTAAGTCTCTAATTTTTTGGTTTAAGGGTTTTGATTTTAACTTACTGTCTTCTGAATTTATGGGTTCAACAATAATATTTATGGTTATAGAGGAAGTTTTGGTCTTAAAGCTTTGATTTTGTGTTCTAATTGATCCTCTAAATGCCATTGTGATGTGCCTAAAACCAAGATTAAGCACATGCAAAACTAATTTAAAAGACAATTAGACAATGTCAATCAGACTAGTTCAACAATTGTACAATTCCTCAATGTTTATGAACCAATTCCCACAATAAGGACATGACCAAGAATGAATCTAAGTAAGATGATGCTCTAATACCAAAAGATGATGTGCCTAAAATCAAGGTCTAAACACATGTAATTGAACTAAAGGAACAATTTCAATTCACAAGATCAAACCGGTTCAAAGGAATCAAAAATTGCGTGAACCCTAATTGAGGAATGATGAATCAAATGATAAAATCAAGGAAATGAAATCCACAAAGATGTTAATCCTCAATTGAATCAATTAACCAACTTAATTCCAAGCGAAATCCAATTAACAATACATAAATCAAACCATGATCCTGCTTACAACAAAGAAGCTCCACGCTACAAGGATAATTATAAATTAATAGAATTAACAAATGCTAAAAACCAATCAATTATGCAATGATGGTTTGATTACAAATTCAATAGAAATCTGACCAAGAAGACTTCAATCCAACCCTAGATATGACTCACTACAGATGAAAAGAAAACACAACAATAAGAAATTGATATGACTCACAATTTCCCCTTGTTGCTCTCGCCACAATTCCAATTCTTGGGATTGAAATTGATAAGAGACATTGAACTAGGAAGAACCCTAATTCCCTTACGTAAAGTGTATGTTCAAATTTGAAAAAATGGCCTCTTCAAACCCTACTTTAAGCAAGTATTTATACTTGCTCCCTTTAGGGTTAAAAAGTCCACAAAATTACAACTATGCCACTTTTAAGGTAGCTGGTCCTAAAAGACAATTACAAGCAAATGAAAGTATCCCAAAAGAAAGATTATAACATAAATAGTCCAAAGAAATAATTATAAATAAAAATAGTCTTCATCATGCTAGCTCTTCCATAGGATTCATCGGCCCAACTCATTACCGGTTTAGGTCGGTCCATGGATAACCCACAAGCTGAGTCTGAGTGAGTTTATCCATCGCCCTATAAAGCATGATAAGTATTCCTGTTGGAATATACAATACATGAACAAGAGAAAAGAGGTTAGTAAACAAATAATTCTAGGGTTGATTTGCTCAAAATAGGCCCTCATCGCCAAGATTCGAAATCCTTTAGTTCTTACCCAAATGATAGGTCTTATTGGATTTTTATTCCTATCATCTCCTCGAGCATCAAAAAGATTTGTTCTCAAATTTGACAGATCAAATGCAGTAGTGACTTTGTTTTCTCCTAGCAATCCATCTGAAGAAGTATCTCTGCAGAATCCCAATATTTGAAATACTACAGGGGGTGATTGTTTTCTCTCCTTCATTTCGAGGATGTATCTCATCTGCAGCACAAATAATAACCCATTATCCACTGAGGTATCCCCTATCTCAACCCATTCCACTGATATTGTTTCCTCCTTTTCTAACTTATCTGTATGGCACTAATCCTCATAGCCCTCTAATGGTTGGCCCAACTGCACTTTGCCCTCTGAAACCTCTAAAGGTGAACACAATTGTCTTTGAACAGCCTAGCTCTCTGATAATAGACTCATCTGACTTTGACCCTCTGAATCCTCCAATGGTTTACTCAACTGCTCATGAGCCTCTAGTATCTCTGAAGGTCAACATAATTGTCCCTGAATCCTCTAAATTTGACAGATCAAATGCAGTAGTGACTTTGTTTTCTCCTAGCAATCCATCTGAAGAAGTATCTCTGCAGAATCCCAATATCTGAAATACTACAGGGGGTGATTGTTTTCTCTCCTCTATTTCGAGGATGTATCTCATCTGCAACACAAATAATAACCCATTATCCACTAAGGTATCCCCTATCTCAACCCATTCCACCGATATTGTTTCCTCCTTTTCTAACTTATCTGTATGGCATTGAGCCTCATAGCTCTCTAATGGTTGGCCCAACTGCACACTGATGAGATCCATGATGAGAGTCAAGCCGGAAGAAGGAATGTAGATCCTCTTGAAGTGCCGCCTGGACCGATCACAAGAAGTCGAGCGAAACGACTCAAGGAAGCACTTAATGGGTTGATAAAGGATGCCCATGAAGCCGGGAAGGATTGGGGCAATCATGAAGTTGGAATGGATTGGAACAACCATAGGAAGACCCTTGCTCTTATACAAGTCACACCGGACGCGGGTTGAAGAGGGCGTGTACTTTCAAGGCACGGTCGTGTAGGACTCTCAAGATTGCCTAGAATCATACACGGCTAGATACACGGTTAAAAGGCACGGCCGTGTATGGAGTCAAGCAAATCCACAGAAAGATACACGACTAAAGTACACGGGTGTGTATGTTGCCAGAAGTTGCACAGATAGATACACGGTCAAAGTACACGGGCGTGTATGTTGCCAGAAGTTGCACAGACAGATACGCGGTCAAAGTACACGGGCGTGTATGTTGCTAGAAGTTGCACAGACAAGTACACGGCCAAAGTACACGGGCGTGTACACAGGTCGTGTATCCCCTGTCGGCCAGCTTGTTCTGTTTCGCGTTTTTATGTCACTTAACTAAACTACGTCGTTTTGGACTTGTTTTTACACGAATTGTAACCCTAGTATAAAAGCTCCTAGGGTTTAGAACATTGGAGATAAGACATCATTGAACATTAAACACTTTTGAGAGGCACCTCTCTTGGTTCTTCAAGAACTTAATTCGAACTTATCGAATTGATTTCCGTGGCGTTCATCCCGACTTATCAATCGGTTTCCATCCCGATTGTGGCGTCTTCACTTTTTATACCAAGGTTCTTGTCTCACTTATAGACAACGGGTCGCGGTTTTCCACTTTAGGTGTTTGGGCGTCTTAGGCAACGAATTTCCGAACGTATTGGTATTGGGTTTCGTCACAAGTTGGCGTGGTTCGTATCAGTTTGGTATCAGAGCTTAGGTTTGTCAAAACATCAAGTTCAGTTGAGGAAGGTAATATCAAAAACCCTAACTCCAATCGTTCATATCAATTATCGTGTTCAATTCCGCAATATTAGTTGTCTTTTGATAGTGTAGTATTTACTAGTCGATTGTAAAAAAAAAAAAAGAGTAAAAATCACGACCAAAAAAAAAAAGAAGGGAAAAGAAAAGAAAAGAGAAACGTGATCAAAAGCCAAAAAAAAAAAAAAACAGAGACAAAAAAAAAATTCGGATAGAAAAATAGAGGAAAATTTTACGAACCCTAGAGTTGGTTTTGAATTCTACAGAAGGAAATTGATGTAGTTCGGGTTAGTTCCAAGAGAATTGAGAAGAGGAAATTGGTGAGTGATATCATCGTTGTTTGTGAGAATACACGAGTGACTGTGTGATATCATCATTTGAGCGAAACACGTAAGGGAGTGTGTCGTGAGGTTTGATCATATATATATTTGTGTTGTACTAATCTTTTCTGCAGGAACTATGTCGAGACAACATTCTCCGGAAGGTGAGAGGGGAAGGTTTGATGCTAGGTTAGTAATTGAGGCGTTGAGGGGAGAAATGAAGAGGATGTTCCAAGAAGGAATGGAACAAATTCATGAGACGGTGGAGCAAAGACTAGAGCAATCCACAAACGTATTCCAAGGGCATAAGAGGGAGAGTCGTTCTAGGAGAGTACCGAGGGGTGGAGATGAAATGTCGGGTGATGACTTTGATGAGCCTTCTGTTGGGAGTTATAGAGGTTATAGTGGTCGGAATAGAGGGACTAGAGATTGGGAAGATAGAGGAGATAGGAATAGAGAGGATGATCAATTGAGTAGCATAAAGATGAAGATTCCTCCTTTCCAAGGGAAGAATGATCTCGAGGCGTATTTAGAATGGGAGAAAAAGGTGGAGATGGTGTTTGATTGTCACAACTATAGTGGGAGAAAGAAGGTGAAACTTGCTGCCATTGAATTTTCAGATTATGCTATAGTGTGGTGGGATCAATTAATGTTGAATAGAAGAAGGAGTGGCGAGCCACCTATTGAGTCTTGGGAAGAGATGAAAAGAGTGATGAGAAAGCGGTTTATACCTGCGTATTACTATCGTGAATTGCACAACAAGTTGCAAACTCTGAGGCAGGGAAGCCGAAGTGTAGATGAGTACTTCAAGGAGATGGAAGTCACTATGATTAGGGCGAATGTAGAAGAGGATAGAGAGGCTACAATGGCTAGATTCCTTGCTGGGTTGAATAGAGAAATCCAAAATGTGGTTGAATTGCAGCATTATGTAGAATTGGAGGATATGGTTCACATGGTTATAAAGGTTGAGAACCAGCACAAGCGGAAGGGTAGTAGTAGTGCACGATTTCAACAGGGTAATGGTTCATCCACTTGGAAGACTAATCAATGGAAGAAGGAAGAAAAGCCTTTACCTACCAAACCAAAAGGGGAGCTGAGGCAAGCGGGTTCTACTCCTGGTAATCAAGGTAACCCTGAATCTTCTACTTCTAGAAATCGTGACATTAGATGCTTTAAATGTCAAGGTAGAGGCCATATTGCTAGTCAATGTCCAAATAGGCGTGTGATGATTTTGCGTGATGATGGTGAGTATGAGACTGAGGGGGATAGTGAAGAAGATGATATGCCACCATTAGAGGATGTTAGTGATGATGAGGAGCCTGCAATGGGAAGGCTAGTGGCAGTAGTGAAGCGAGCGCTGAATGTGCAGGTGAAGGAAGAAGAGGAGGTGCAAAGAGAAAATATATTTCATACTAGATGTTATTTAGGAGATCACATTTGTAGTTTGATCATTGATGGAGGGAGTTGCACCAATGTAGTGAGCAATTTTATTGTTGAGAGGCTGGGGCTCAAAACTGTTAGACACCCTAGTCCATATAAATTGCAGTGGTTGAATGATAGTGGTAAGACTAAGGTGAGTAAGCAAGCCTTGATTGGTTTTCGCATTGGTAGGTATGAGGATGAGGTGTTATGTGATGTAGTGCCAATGCAAGCATGTCATGTGTTGTTGGGGAGGCCATGGCAATTTGATAGGAAGGTTGTTCATCTAACAAGTATACGCTTGTTCACCAAGGAAAAACTTTTAACCTTAAACCTTTAACACCTAAACAAGTGTATGAGGACCAATTGCAGCTACAACAGTCTTTTGCAAAACATAAGGTGAGTGAAAAGCAGAGTGAGAGTGAGAGAGCAAAAGACAATGAGAAGAAAAAAAAATATAAAAGTCAAGATCAAAAGGAAAAGGAGAGGAAGGCTGGAAAGAGTGTGAGAGGCCAAGTTGAAGGGGAATCAACTTTGGTGGTGAGTGAAAAGGAGAGGACAGCCTTGCAAAAGGAGAGTTGTGTGGCAAGAGCGAGTGTAGTAAGGAGAGCGTTAGTGATGAGGCAACCTATGTTGTTGCTGGTTTTTAAGGAAACATGTTCGACTACTAACAACTTATCTAACTCTTTGCCTAGTGTGGTTGTGTCTCTTGTGCAGGACTTCGAAGATGTCTTTCCTGAGGAGATTCCAAAGGGATTACCACCTGTTCGAGGTATTGAGCACCAGATTGACCTTGTACCCGGAGCATCAATTCCAAACAAGCCAGCTTACAGGAGCAATCCGGAGGAGACAAAGGAACTCCAAAGGCAGGTCGATGAATTAATGGAGAAGGGGTACGTGAGAGAGAGCATGAGTCCATGTGCAGTGCCGGTGATTTTGGTGCCTAAGAAGGATGGGACATGGAGAATGTGTGTTGACTGTCGCGCCATCAACAACATCACGGTAAAGTATCGTCATCCCATTCCTCGCTTAGATGATATGTTAGATGAGTTACATGGGTCTAGTGTCTTTTCTAAAATTGATCTGAAAAGTGGATATCACCAAATTAGAATGAAAGAAGGTGATGAATGGAAGACTGCATTTAAGACAAAATATGGATTGTATGAGTGGTTAGTAATGCCTTTCGGGTTAACTAATGTACCTAGTACGTTTATGAGACTTATGAACCATGTTCTGAGGACATTTATTGGAAAATTTGTGGTTGTCTATTTTGATGACATTCTTATTTACAGCAAAAATTTGGAAGATCATATGCCACACTTGAGGGATGTTTTAGAAGTGCTTTGACAGGAACAATTATATGCTAACCTCAAGAAGTGCACTTTTTGCACAGACAAACTTGTGTTTCTTGGTTTTGTTGTTAGTGCGCAGGGAATACAGGTTGATGAAGAAAATGTGCGTGCAATCCAAGAATGGCCTAGTCCAACCAATGTAAGTAATGTGCGGAGTTTCCATGGACTAGCGAGCTTTTACAGGAGATTTGTGAAGGATTTTAGCACCATTGCAGCACCACTTACTAAGGTGATTAAGAAGAACGTGGGGTTCAGTTGGGGAGAGCAACAAGAGAAGGCCTTTCAGACGCTTAAAAATAAGTTGACTCAAGCACCATTACTTGCTTTACCTAACTTTACTAAAACGTTTGAAATTGAATGTGATGCTTCAGGATTAGGTATTGGGGCAGTGCTTATGCAGGAGAGAAGACCGATTGCATTCTTTAGTGAGAAGCTAAGTGGGGCAACCTTGAATTACCCTACTTACGACAAAGAGCTATATGCATTGGTTCGAGCCTTGGAGACGTGGCAACACTACCTTTGGCCAAAAGAGTTTGTGATCCACACTGATCATGAATCCTTGAAGTATTTGAAGGGGCAACACAAGCTGAACAAAAGGCATGCTCGTTGGGTGGAGTTTATTGAAACATTTCCATATGTCATCCACTACAAGCAAGGTAAAGAGAATGTAGTTGCTGATGCACTTTCAAGAAGGTATACTCTTATCTCTACTCTTAGTTCTAGACTGCTTGGTTTTGAGCACATTAAGGAATTATATGCTGCTGATTGAGATTTTTGTGAGGAGTATGTGCAATGTGAGAAGAGTGGGCATGGAAAATTTTATAAACATGATGGATTCTTGTTTAGGGAGAGTAAACTGTGCATTCCAATGTGTGCTTTAAGAGAATTACTTGTCAGGGAGTCTCATGGAGGAGGTTTAATGGGACACTTTAGAGTAGCAAAAACATTAGGGATATTGCAGGAACACTTCTATTTGCCTCACATGAAACGAGATGTTGAGAGAATTTGTGAGCGATGTGTCACATGTAAGCAAGCGAAATCTAGAGTCCAACCTCAAGGACTTTACACCCCACTTCCCATTCCTCATGAGCCTTGGGTAGATATTTCTATGGATTTTGTGTTAGGATTACCTAGGTCTATACATGGCCGGGATTCTGTTTTTGTAGTTGTTGATAGGTTTTCTAAAATGGCACATTTCATTCCTTGTCACAAAACAGATGATGCTTGTAATATTGCTAATTTATTATTTAGGGATGTTGTGCGGTTGCATGGTATGCCTAGAACAATTGTATCAGATAGGGATGCTAAGTTCTTAAGCTACTTTTGGAAGACTTTGTGGGCTAAGTTAGGAACTAAGTTATTGTTTTCTACTACTTGTCATCCACAGACTGATGGTCAAACTGAGGTAGTGAATCGAACTTTATCTACTTTGTTGAGGGCTGTAATTAAAAAGAATATTAAAAGTTGGGAGGATTGTTTGCCACATGTTGCATTTGCTTATAACCGTACAGTGCATTCTGCTACTAAATTTTCTCCTTTCGAAATTGTGTATGGTTTTAATCCACTAACTCCTTTAGATTTATCACCTTTGCCTATTTCTGAGTATGTTAATTTAGATGGCAAGAAGAAGGCTGAATTTGTTCAACAGATCCATGAAAAGGCAAGGCTGAACATTGAGCGACGAACAGAGCAGTATGTGAAACAAGCCAACAAGGGTCGTCGACAAGCTGTTTTTGAACCTGGCGATTGGGTTTGGGTGCACATGTGCAAAGAGCGGTTTACCATGCAGCGTCGATCTAAACTACTTCCTAGAGGTGATGGACCATTTCAAGTTCTTGAGCGCATCAACGACAATGCATACAAGATAGATTTGCCTGGTGAGTATCAAGTAAGTGCCACATTTAATGTTACTGATCTGAGTCCTTTCGATGTAGGTGACGATTTGAGGACAAATCCTTTTCAAGAGGAGGGGAATGATGAGATCCATGATGAGAGTCAAGCTAGAAGAAGGAATGTAGATCCTCTTGAAGTGCCGCCTGGACCGATCACAAGAAGTCGAGCGAAACGACTCAAGGAAGCACTTAACGGGTTGATAAAGGATGTCCATGAAGCCGGGAAGGATTGGGGCAATCATGAAGTTGGAATGGATTGGAACAACCATAGGAAGACCCTTGCTCTTATACAAGTCACACCGGACACGGGTTGAAGAGGGCGTGTACTTTCAAGGCACGGCCGTGTAGGACTCTGAAGATTGCCTAGAATCATACACGGCTAGATACACGGTTAAAAGGCACGGCCGTATATGAAGTCAAGCAAATCCACAGAAAGATACACAGCTAAAGTACACGGGCGTGTATGTTGCCAGAAGTTGCACAGACAGATACACGGTCAAAGTACACGGGCGTGTATGTTGCCAGAAGTTGCACAGACAAGTACACGGCCAAAGTACACGGGCGTGTACACAGGCCGTGTATCCCCTGTCGGCCAGCTTGTTCTATTTCGCGTTTTTATGTCACTTAACTAAACTACGTCGTTTTGGACTTGTTTTTACACGAATTGTAACCCTAGTATAAAAGCTCTTAGGGTTTAGAACATTGGAGATAAGAAATCATTGAACATTAAACACTTTTGAGAGGCACCTCTCTTGGTTCTTCAAGAACTTAATTCGAACTTATCGGATTGATTTCCGTGGCGTTCATCCCGACTTATCAATCGGTTTTCCATCCCGATTGTGGCGTCTTCACTTTTTATACCAAGGTTCTTGTCTCGCTTATAGACAACGGGTCGCGGTTTTCCACTTTAGGTGTTTGGGCGTCTTAGGCAACGAATTTCCGAACGTATTGGTATTGGGTTTCATCACAAGTTGGCGTGGTTCGTATCACACACTGCCCTCTGAAACCTCTAAAGGTGAACACAATTTTCTCTGAACAGTCTAGCTCTCTGATAATAGACTCATCTGACTTTGACCCTCTGAATCCTCCAATGGTTTACTAAACTGCTCATGAGCCTCTAATATCTCTGAAGGTGAACATAATTGTCCCTAAACAGTTTAGTCCTCTAGTAGTCGACTCATCTAACCATGATCATCAGGATCCTCTAAAGGTTAGCACATCTGCATCTGACAAATTTTGTGCTCTAAGGGTTGGTTCAACTACTCATGGCCCACTGATGGTCTACTAATTTTTTGCTGAACCCATTGAACCTTTGAAAGCGACATCGGATTCAGAATAATGCATTTTCCCTCCTTCTAGAATACATAAGTATTCCTGAAGCCATCATATAAGACCCTCCTATCATATAACCAAGGCCTGCCAAGCAATATATGGGATGTACACATAGGTAGAATATCACACTCAATTTCATCACAGTATTTATCCCCTACATTGAAAGGTACCCTGGCTCTTTGGGTCACATGCAAACTCCCCTGATCACTAATCCAATGCAATTTATACGGTTCAGGATGTGGAGTAGTAGCAAGTTTTAGTTTTGATACTAACGATGGAGCTACTACATTAGTACAACTACCACCATCAACTATAAAGACACATAAATTTTCTTGTATCCTACAAGAAGTATGGAACAAGTTTTCCCTTTGTTCTTCATCCTTAGTAGCAAATGTAGGCAATGTTCGGTGTAACACATTAGCATAATGAAACATCTCACTAAACATTATTATGTTTTAAATCCAACAACACAATAATAATCCATACACCTCCACAGCTCAAGTACACAACTAAACCACAAATGAAGTACACTCAACTACTTTTAAGTAGATAGAATTAAATTCAACTACAAGTGTTTAAGTAACTAGTTCAATTACTTTCACACTTTAATAACTTGTTTGAATTTTAAATTCCATTACTCACTTTCCTTATTCTTGCCTTAACTTCTCACCACTTAAATACACAATGGGCAGCAAGGAAAATACTCGCACAACACACCATCCACCACCATAAAAGTCCCCTTATGCTTACAGTTCAAGATGCATCATGCCACTACTAACAATGTCCTTGACAACACATACAATAACCAATATCAATTGTACACAACCTCTACTAAATTAACAAGAATATAACTCCAAATACACTCCTCAAGCCATGGCATAATTCACTTCCACAAAATACAACCAAAACCACAACTTCAACATAAGATAAGGCAGCTCACTTTCAAATTCAAAAAGAAGTTCAATAAGTGCACAACTCCTCAAATGGTAAAAGGCTTTTTCAAATTCAAATGATACACAATTAACTATGACTTAATGTTTATTTGAGATTTCAAATTGACCTCTTAATGTACACTTTCAATTCTGATTTCAAATCTAAAAATAATAATTATGATTCCTCCAATTTTTGAAAATGCACACACTACACAATTCTACTTCACAATTGAAACACCGCTCTCCCCCTTCACGGTTTGCTATCTGATGTGCTCAAAACCAAGCCCAAGCACATGCAAATGAATCAAAGAAACAATCTCAACTCAAGCATATGAACCAGTTCAATTAGACTAGGAAATTGCGTAAACCCTAATGGAAATTTGATGAAATCTAAAGGTTCAAAGATGCAATCAACAATCCAACAAAGATAAACTTCACCAAAGAACAATAAAAACAAGTGAAATCCACGTGAATTACACCAAGATGACAAGTTTCAATTCCATGATTCTCCTCTTTCCACAATGAAAATTTACGTCAACAATGATTCAATAAAATTGATGATGATAACCAATGCTAAAAACCATTCAATCTTATAACACGATAATTTATCACAATTGCAATAAAAAATTTGACCAAGAACATCCAAATCAACCCTAGATATGACTCACTAGTGATGAAAAGGAAACACAACAAAGAAGGAATTGATATTATTCACAATTGCCCTTTGTTGCACTCGCCACAATTTCAACTCTTGAAAATTGAAATTGATTAGAGAAATTGGATCTAGGGAAACCTTAAGCCCTCTCACGAAAATGTGAAGATAATTCTGAAAATTTTAGCCTCCTCAAACCCTACTATAAGCAAGTATTTATACTTGCTACCCCTAGGGTTAGAAAATGGACAAAAATTACAAGTTTGCTACCTCCTAAATGGAAATTACAATAAAAAATGAAAGTGTCCCAAAAGAAAATACAACATAAAATAGTCCATATAAAGGAGAAATATATAAAAGAAATGAGTCTTCATGATGCCAGTCTTCAAGATACTTTTGAATTAAGCCCCATTGAGAATCCTAAATCGCTCAAAAGTATAAGTGATTTGGTATCCTGTAGGACTGATAAGTGAGCCTGCTAAAATGCACTACAATTATAATATAGAGATGTAGAAAATAGATTAGGTTTCTTAAGCCAGATTCTCAAAACTAAATTATGGAGACCCTTAGCTCGGGCCCTGGTGATAGGTCCTGTAGGAGTCTAATTCCTATCACTATCCATACACTACACTCTCACACTTTAGCCTCAACGTGCAGCACCTTACTCCACACAACACCACAAATTCACAAATGGCAATTCCCTCACTCAACACACAAACACAACGCCAACAATTCAATACTCCTTTTTACACCACAATTCATACACATACAACCATGGTGCAACAACCTCCACAATTTTTTATTTTTTATTTTTTTGTAATCACAACTCTACAAACACTCCACGGTTTACACTCCAAAAAATACAAGTTTCACCACTACAAACACTAAAGCAAACCGCAACTTATACACCAAAATAGCAACAATTCAAATTTGAAAATCAAACCACTTCACTAATTGCAACCCTTCCACAATTAGTAAGAAGTAATTTTCAAATTCAAATAAACACACATTAACTCCTTCACTCTTAATGCTTGTTTTGAAAATCAAATAACTTTCATTCTTACACACTACTCAAATCTAGAAATTGCAAATGCTCTCCCCAATTCCGAAATCAAACAATGTAAGAATCACAATTCTCTTCCCACACAATTGCACTTCCGAAATTGCATTAAAAAAAAATACACTATCTTTCCCCTTTCCTTCACGGTGAAGTCCACAACAAAGAGGATTCAACAAATATTCAAAAATCACTCAACAAGCAACAACTTCAACTTCCCAAACAAGACAATTACGCCACTTTAAGTAATCATATAAACAATTCACTTTTCCACTTTCAATTTTGGAATCAAAATGTAAACTCAAGAACCCTAAATTTTTTAAATTCAAAATTGCAAATCCCTCCTCTTAAACCTCAAGCTCTGATACCAAAAGATGATGTGCCTAAAACCAAGATTAAGCACATGCAAAACTAATTTGAAAGACAATTAGACAATGTCAATCAAACTAGTTCAACAATTGCACAATTCCTCAATATTTATGAACCAATTCCCACAATAAGGATGTGACCAAGAATGAATCCAAGTATGATGATGCTCTGATACTAAAAGATGATGTGCCTAAAATCAAGGTCTAAGTACATGCAAATGAACCAAAGGAAAATTTTCAATTCATAAGATTAAACCTCAAGCTCTGATACCAAAAGATGATGTGCCTAAAACCAAGATTAAGCACATGCAAAACTAATTTGAAAGAAAATTAGACAATGTCAATCAAACTAGTTCAACAATTGCACAATTCCTCAATATTTATGAACCAATTCCCACAACAAGGATGTGACCAAGAATGAATCCAAGTATGATGATGCTCTGATATTAAAAGATGATGTGCCTAAAATCAAGGTCTAAGCACATGCAAATGAAGCAAAGGAACAATTTTAATTCACAAGATCAAACCGGTTCAAAGGGATCAAAAATTGCGTGAACCCTAATTGAGGAATGATGAATCAAATGATAAAATCAAGGAAATGAAATCCACAAAGATGTTAATCCTCAATTGAATCAATTAACCAACTTAATTCCAACAATCACAACAATAATTTCAATTTACCCCCAATTTTGGAATTGAATATGTAAGAACATGAACCTAAAATTTTCAAAATTCAAAATTGCAAATCCCTCCTCTTAAACCTCAAGCTCTGATACCAAAAGATGATGTACCTAAAACCAAGATTAAGCACATGCAAAACTAATTTGAAAGACAATTAGACAATGTCAATCAAACTAGTTCAACAATTGCACAATTCCTTAATATTTATGAACCAATGCCCACAACAAAGACGTGACCAAGAATGAATCCAAGTATGATGATGCTTTGATACCAAAAGATGATGTGCCTAAAATCAAGGTCTAAGCACATGCAAATGAACCAAAGGAACAATTTCAATTCACAAGATCAAACCGGTTCAAAGGGATCAAAAATTGCGTGAACCCTAATTGAGGAATGATGAATCAAATGATAAAATCAAGGATATGAAATCCACAAAGATGTTAATCCTCAATTGAATCAATTAACCAACTTAATTCCAAGCGAAATCCAATCAACAATACATAAATCAAATCGTGATCATCCTTACAACAAAGAAGCTCCACACCACAAGAATAATTATAAATTGATGGAATTAACAAGTGCTAAAAACCAATCAATTATGCAATGATGGTTCGATTACAAATGCAATAAAAAATCTAACCAAGAAGACTTCAATCCAACCCTAGATATGACTTACTAGAGATGAAAAGAAAATAAAACAATAAGAAATTGATATGACTCACAATTTCCCCTTATTGCACTCGCCACAATTCCAATTCTTGGGATTAAAATTGATAAGAAAAATTGAACTAGGAAGAACCCTAATTCCCTTACGTAAAGTGTATGTTCAAATCTGAAAAAATGGCCTCCTCAAACCCTACTTTAAGCAAGTATTTATACTTGCTTTCTTTAGGATTAAAAAGTCCACAAAATTACAACTATGTCACTCTTGTGGTAGCCGGTCCTAAAAGACAATTACAAGCAAATGAAAGTGTCCCAAAGGAAAGATTACAACATAAATAGTCGAAAGAAATAATTATAAAAAAATAGTCTTCATCATGCTAGCTCTTCCATAGGATTCATCAGCCCAACTCATTGCCGGTTTAGGTCGGTCCATAGATAACCCACAAGCTAAGTCTAAGTGAGTTTGTCCATCGCTCTATAAAGCATGATAAGTATTCATGTTGGAATATACAATACATGAATAAGAGAAAAGAGGTTAGTAAACAAATAATTCCAAGGTTGATTTACTCAAAATGGGCCCTCATCGCCAAGATTCAAAATCTTTTAGTTCTTGCCCTAATGATAAGTCTTGTCAAATTTTGATTCCTATCACATTGTGATTTTGAGAAGAGAGAGAGATCAAGTTGATGGTGAAGAACAATGACTATTGATACACTCAAGAATGAGAGGAAAGTGTGGGGAGAGAGAGAGAGAGAGAATGACTTAAATTAAAATTTTAAAAGAATTGGCAAAAACAAAAATTAGATCCCCCTTTTTTATATTATTATTTTATCATTTATAACTAAAAGGGATAACAAACACCAATTTCATTTCTAATGTACTTAAATTTTATTTTATCTAATGGCTTAGTAAAAATGTCAGCCAATTGATTTTCAGTTGAAACATATTCAATATTTATTTCTTCATTATTTACATGATCCTTAATAAAATGATGTCCAACTTCTATGTGCTTAGATCTAGAATAATGCACTGGACTTTTTGTTAAATTAATTGCACTAGTATTGTTGCATTTTATTGGTATATTTTTAAATACTAAGTCATAATCTATCAATTGTTGTTTTATCTATAATATATGTGTACAAAAATTTCCTATATAAAAGATTTCAGCTTCAGCAGTAAAAAGTACAACTGAGTTTTGTTGCTTGGAAGACCAAGAAACTAACTTGTCCCCTAGAACTTGACAAGTACTAAATGTACTTTTGTCAATTTTGCACCCTGCATATTCCACATCTGAATATCTAATTAAATTGTAATTTTGATTTTTTGGATACTGGATACCTAAGTTAGTAGTATGTACAATGTATTTAAAAGTTCTTTTTACTACTACTAAATGTGTTTCAATAGAATTACTTTGAAAACGTTCACACAAATTAACACTAAATAATATGTTAGGATGGGAAGCAATTAAGTACAATAGGGAATTGATTAAACTTCTATAAAGCTTATGATTTACCTTTTACCTTCTGAATCAACATCCAACTTGAATGAAGTTGATATTGGAGTCTCTACACCTTTGATATTTCCAAAATTATTATTTTTTAAATATTTGATTGGTGTACTTTTCTTGATGTATAAATATACCATCCTCTATTTGCTTTATTTAGAGTCTAAGAAAGAAGTTGAATTCTCCCATTAGTGACATTTCAAACTTTGCCTGCATCATCTTAGAAAACATCTTGCAACATTCTTCGTTAGTAGAACTAAACACAATATCATCTATATATATCTATACCATTAGAATATCATTGTCATAATGTTTTAAAAATAATGTAGTATCCACTTTTCCTCTTTTGAATTCCGTTCTTAATTAAAAATTGACTAAGTCGTTCATACCATGCTTTAGGAGCTTGTTTTAATCCATATAAGGCTTTTTTAAGTTTGTAAACGTAATCTGCCTTAAATGGATCTTCAAATCCCAATGGTTGTTCTACATAGACTTCTTCCTTAATATGACCATTTAGGAAGGCATTCTTGATGTCCATTTGAAATAGTTTAAAATTCTTTAGACAAGAATAAGATAATAATAGCCTAATTGCTTCTAATCTTGCTATAGTTGCATAGGTCTCATCATAATCTATGCCTTCTTCTTGAGAGTATTCTTTTGCAACTAGCCTTGCCTTATTTCTAGCAGCTTTTCCATATTCATCTAATTTGTTTTTGAATACCAATTTAGTTTCTATTATTGATTTATCTTTCGGTCTTGGCATTAATTACCATACTTGGTTTCTTTGAAATTGGTTTAACTCTTCCTACATAGCATCTATCTAATTGTTATCAACTAGAGCTTCCTCTATTAAAGATGGTTCAGTTTCAGATAATAATGCAACATAATTTTATATATCCTTATAACTAGCTATAGTCCTAATTCCTTATTAAACATCACCTATTATATGTTCTAAGGGATGATTGGATTGAATTCTTGTAAACTTAAATGGATGAATACATTCTTGGGTAAGTTCTAATTTACCTTTTAAGCTACCTTCCAATTCATCTTCTGAGTTCATTTTTGCTCTAGATGTACCTAGTGCATCAAACTTTGTATTCTAGTTTTCTTTCATTTTTGTGCTCAATACAGAGGAAGTATTCTTAGCATCTCTTTTGGACATGATCAGGTTTTCATCATCAACATCGTTTATTATTCCTTCTTCAACAAATCTTACATTTATAGATTCTTCAACTATTCTAGAAGTATTGTTAAACACGTAATAAGCTGTACTATTGAATGAAAATCCTAAGAATATGGCTTCATCAGCTTCCTAAAGCTATGCTTATGTTCTTCACAAAACACTTGTTTCTACAAACATGAAAATAGAAAACTTTAGGTTTCCTTCCTTTGAAAATTTCATACAATGTTTTTCTAGCTAAAGGCCTTACATAAACATGATTAATGATGTAGCATGGAATTAAAATAGCTTCAGCCTAAAAATATTGTGCTATACCACTTTCATTTACTAAGGTACATGTCATTGCTTGGATTGTTCTATTTTTACTCTCAACTACTCTATTTTTTTTCTGGAGTATAGGGGTTAGAAAAATTTGTATGTGATGCCATTTTCTTCACAAAATTTGATAAAATTGTTATTTTCAAATTCTTTCCCATGATCAGTCCTTAAACCGATAATGGAATATCCTTTTTCATTTTGAACTTGTTTTGAAAACTTTTCAAAGGATTTGTAGGCATCACTTTTATGTCGTAAAAATAAAACCCAAGTATATTTAGAAAAGTCATCAACTATTACAAATCCATAGTTGTTACCACCTAAACTTAAGGTTCGTGTAGGGCTAAATAAATCCAAATGCAATAGTTCTAATGACCTTTTGGTTAAGATAACATTCTCACTCTTATGAAAAACAAATACCATTTTATTTTTCAAACATGTAGCACAACGAGTATCTTCTCTAATATTCAATTTTGGCAAGCCATTAATTAAGTTATTTTTTGATAAATTCTCTAATTGTATAAAACTAACATGTCCTAACTTTCTATGCCAAAGATAAATACTATCATTAATAGACAAAAAGCAACTTTCAACATCTACTTTAGTAGGGTCAATTAGATAATTTTTTTTTTCTTGTAGCCTTTAGAGAGTTTTACATTGTCTTTATTATATGCTGTGACCTTGTCTTGATCAAAAATCATTGCAAAGTTGACTAATACTTAATAAAAAATGCTTCAAACCTTGTTCTAAATATACATTTTTAATGATGAAAGGGGGGATGCCAAAGTTGCCAGTTGCGATAATTCTTCCCTTACTATCATCATCAAACTTCACATATCCTTTTTCTTTCCACTCAAGGCTTGTGAACAACAAAGCGTCACTAGTCATATGATATGAACATCCACTATCAAGATATCATGTACCCTTAAGTTTTGCTCCATGTTCCTACAATCACCAAAAAAAGGGTCATACCTTTTTTAGAACCCAAATAAGCTTGAGCCGTTTAAAATTCAAGCCTATGTTATTAAGTTGGTTCACTTGATTTAGACTGAGCTTGTTATTTTTATAATAACAATGCTGTTCAAGATGCCTTAACTTGTTACAGAAGAAACATAGGTATTAGTTACATTATATCAGTTACTTACTTGTCTTGGTTGCCAATGATCAGGACAACTTCTGACATACTTTCTGATTGGTTTCTTGTTATATCCCTTAACAAGATTTTTTCTATTCTAATTTGGGTACCTTTTGATGTACCTTCTGTCTTATGTCACAACTTTTCCTTTGTCTTTATTTTTATTATTTTCATCATTTTTTAAATTAGAGTTTTATTTAATTTAACAAAAATATTTCTTTTTACCTCATTTAAGCTTTCTACCTTATTATATCCTAAACCAGTTTTTGAGTTGTCAATTCCTTGAGTAGAAATTAACATTTGTAATTTTTTATCGCTTTCACTGAATTTACTAAGTTTGTTGTCAATTGTTTGAGAAAGTTCATTTATTTTAAATTTAACATCTTTAATTTCTTTTCTTAATAGAACATTCTAATCAGTTAAAGCATCTTTTACTATGCATAGATTATTATTATCAATCCATAGAACTTCAAAATCAGTTTTTAATATGCCAATCTCATCAATTAAAAGTGCATTCATTTAAGCCAATGCATTTTTCTCATCAACTAAAGTTCTATTTTCTAAATTAAGTTTGTTAATTTTAACATTTGCTTTAGTCAATGCATTTAATAATTTTTTAATCTTAACATAAACATTATTAGGTAAATTCTCTTCTATTTTAGAATCAGAATATACTTCAGGCATTGCCATTAAATACACGTTTACATCCTCATGTTCATCTTTAGAATTCTCTACATCAAATTTTGAGTCTTCTAGGTTACTCTACATTGATAACAGTGCTTTACAATTCTTTTTGTACTTCTCAAGTTTCTTGATAAGCACCAAACATTCATATTTTATATTACCTAGTTTCTTACATTCATAACATATCAATTCCTTATTTTTCTCTTTCTTCTTCCTTTTCTTTATAACCTTTTCCTGTATCAAATTTTCCATGATTAGAACTTAACCTTTTACTAAATGACATTTTCTTTCCTTTTCTTTTTAGAAATTTATTGAGACGCTTAGCTAACAAGTTTATGTTTTCATCCTCATCACTTTCTACTTCTATATTAGAATAGTTCTCAACTTCTCTAACCTTAAATGCTATGTTCCTTTTGCTATTGTCTTGATCAAAAGTATGCCTGATGTGAGATTCATATGCCATTAGTTTTTCTCTTAGCTGGTTTAATGTTAGTTTGTTCAAGTCTTGAGCTTCCTCAATTGCAGTCTTTTTAGCATCCTACAATCTAGGCAAGATTCTTAAAATTTTTCTTGCAAAGTCAGCATCTTTCAGTTTATGATTCAATAAGAATAATTGATTTGTAATTGCTGTAAAACAATTGAAAGCTTCCTTAATATTTTCATCGGACTTAAACCAAAACAACTCATATTCTTGCATTAATGAGTTAATCTTTTTATCTTTGATTGTTGATGTTCCTTCATGAGTTTCAGAGAGTGTGTCCCGGATTTCTTTCATAGTCCTGCAAGAAGAGATCAAGTAATATTTTGAATGAGCTATTGTAGCAAGTAATAAGTTCTTAGCTTGATGATTCTTCTCAAGCTTTCTCTTACTAGCTTTTGTTAGAGTCTAATCTTCATCTTCTTCGACAATTTCATCTCCAAATTGTATGATTTCCCATGAGTTAAAGTCCATTGCCTTAACATAAGTTTCCATCCTAAATTTTCAATAACCAAAATAGGTACCATTAAAGTACAGAGTACAATTTGAAGAAATAGAAATACTCTTTTCAGCAATAGTGTCTTAAACTCAAGTATTATTAGAGTTCTTGTTCTGATACCAATTACTGGTCCTAAATTAGTAATCGAAAGGGAAGAGGTGAATTGATTGCTTGCTAAATGCTTTTAAAAAATTGCTAATTAAAAACAACCCCTTTGAATAATTAATTTAATTATGGCATGAAAAAAAATATTTATAAACAATTACAAGTTATTATAGAAATTTAGCAACAATTAATAGATAGAGAAGAGAATTGTGCAATCTATTTATAAAGGTTCTACCTTAAGCATCAATCATCTCCTCTAACTCTACTACTAGGGACCCAGTTTTCCACACTGATATTGTTCCACTAATCCAAAAATGAATTTGAGATATTATAATCGTTCTACCAATACCTTGGCTTCAAAAACACCCTGCTCTGCCTATCTAACATATTTCTAAGGCTATTCATAGATCTATAGAGTTACAAGTAGTCTCTCACTAATACAAATATCTAGCTTTCAAGAATTATCGAAAAGAGAAGAGGAAATGAGAATTTGTATCCTCTAAAAATTGATTTGAAAGTAATATGAAAATAGGTAAAAGACAGTAGCTTCCAAGTTAGTCTCTAAGTAGCGATAATGCTCTTTTTCTAATAAATGAATATTGTACGGCTCTGTATTTTCTTCTCTTCTTGAAACTTCTAATTTCTCTTCTATTTATACATAGAAAATGTAATGACTTCATTGTTGATCTATCCTTAACTAGAAAGTTTGTCGCCATGATCATGCCTTAAATGCTTTAAGAATTATCTTAAGAGATTTGCAGATATCTACAAGGTTTTGAAACTTAAATCCGATATCATTATAAAATGTTATAGGAATTCTATCGAATTTATTGTTGCAAATGGTCTAGATTCATCCTGATATCAAGATCGATCTTATTTGCATAAAATTGATTGATGAAATCAATCACTCACTAATTTTTAAGAATGTTTAAGAACTCTTTCTCTCATCCTTAGGGTCGTGAAGGTATGTAATCTTTGACGTAATCCTTTTAATTTTGATCTCCTTGTAGAATAACCAGATATACAAGATTAATTATGAATTAATCATGATTTAATTAAATCTTCTAATTCCAAAATTAATCACTTATATTTCTATGGATATTTTTCCTATTTTAGTGAAAACATATTATCCAAATATTGATCCTTTTGTAGCAAAATCAGATATAAAATTAATCATGAATGATTCAATCTCTTAATTCCAAAAGTAAACACTTAGATCCCTATGGATATTTGTCCTACTTTAGTGAAACAAATTGAATATGTTACCCAAATATATTCAATAAGTAGAGTTGGGTATTCAAGATTGAAAGTTAACCAACTTACATTGATATATAAATTCGTTCTATTTATATGAACTCGTAACAATAACACCTTCTGACTTATCTTCTGAGTTCCTTCATATATAAAAAAACTATTCTATTTATATGAACTCGTAACAGCAATACTTCCTGACTTATCTTCTGAGTAATTAGTAACAACGTAGCTTTTCTTCTAACTCTTAGTTCAAATTGTAAATATAATGAACTTCATTAAAAACATTTAGTACTTTTTGTTATCATCAAAATACTTTAAGAGAGATCATAACACTAATCAACCTTTTTAGTAGTATATCCACAAGTACCTGACAAGTTTTGAGGCTTCTGATCAGCTGGATTACCCTTGAGTTTCCAACATGTGTCCTTAGTATGTTCTTTCTTATGACAATCCTCACACCAAGGTCTTTCTCGTCAATTAAAATGAGTGTCACCAGCATTATCATTCCAACAAGTTACTAAGGTAGAATGATCTGCATTAAGACTTGGAGAGGAGTTGAGCATGACACGCTTATGACTCTTTTCACATTGGACTCTAGCAAAGGCTTCTCGAATGGATGGTAAAGGAGACTTTCCCAAGATTCATCCATGTACCTCATCCAAATCATTGTTTAGACCATATAAGAAATCAAATAGCCTTTCGTTATTCAATATTTTCTTGTATAGGGGTTCATCTTCAGTGCACTTCCACTTAGCATCATAAAACAAGTCAATCTCTTGCTAGAGATTGTGCAAAATACTATAGTGTTGAGTCATAGTCAGATTTAGTTGCTTTTAATCTCGAGTTTCAACTTGAGTTCCAATACTTGGGTCAAATTCTCTAGATCAGAGAAAGTTTCCTTTACAACATCCCAAACCTCCTTAGCAATAGATAGGAAAAGGTATGTATGCCCAATCTCAATCTCCATGAAGTTAATCAACCATGCAATTATCATAGCTTTTTTTAATCCCATTTCTATTACTCATGATTCCTGATTATTAATGCCTTAATTTCACCAGCAAAATACCCTACCCATCCTCTGCCACGGAGGTACAAGGTCACTAATCTCAACCATTGTAAAAAATTAATCCCACTCAATTTGTGAATGGTAATCTGCATGGATGGGTTTTCCATATTCAAAGGAGCAACAATAGTCAAATCTATCTCATTAATCTTAACCATTTTCAATTGTCAAGGGCTAAGGGAAAAAGAAGATTTTTTTCATTGTTGTTAATCTGAGAGCAAGCTCTAATACCATGATGAAAACTGAGATAAGGAGGAGAAAAATAATTTTAATTCTCTGATTCTTAAGTGAAGAGGAATACAAGCCTATTTAAACCTAAAGTTAAATAACACCACATCTAATATCTAGCTAACATCCCAAGAACAAACGCTAGAGTTTATCTCTTCCTAAAAATAAGGAAACAAAAAGATATTAAACAACAACCTTGATATTATCCTTTTAGGATAATTCTAGTAATATTCTACATATATTATGTAGGGGGCTTAATCTAATTCATGGTCTTGTAACCTATTATTTTAATGGATTTGACTCCTTGAGTCGAGGTGACAAGACTCAAAGAGTAAAATCCATGTCTTGGGATGATCAGGGGAGACTTGATATGGTGGGCTTGGGGAAGGGTTCGTTGGATCGACCCGTCCAATCCAACCTTTCTTAAATAAGCCTCACACACATACACACACTAAAGGCCTTTGGTGGGCCAAGACCTATACAAGGCCCATATGAGTCCTCATTTGCTATAAACTATTGATCACCATCACCATCTAATGGACGAAATTTGTAACCAAACACTATAAATACCCTATGCCTCCTCACTAAAAAGTGACTTTTCTTGGAAAAAAAGTGTTGTTACTCTATCAAATTTTCCTTAGAAGACTAGAATTACCATATTCTCACATTTATTTCACAAAGCATACACTTGTCACCATAGAATCGGGTCTTATCTAAGACTACCTACTCCTTCCTTCTCAATCAGCCTCCGATCATCCTTATACTTATCACTTCCTCATTAGGCCGCGTGTAGTGTATTTACACGTAACACCTGCGTGACCCTGCACTTGAGCCAAAACCCCTACATATTACAACATGGATAACCATGTTTAGTGAATCCAACTCAATTACTTTCTAAAAATTTATTACCAATAGTTGCTTGCATAACTCTTGCTAAGGCATGAGCTACAACTTTCCCCCCTCATTAGGCTTGGTGGTTATTATATGACAAGAATAATATCAAGGCTTCTCCATAGCTAATTTTTCATTTGCTTAAACATAAACAGAAAATTTGAAAATGCATTCATTAGGATTTTAATGCACTAATCTCAGTTATGAAAGTCTCTCTTTTGATTTAAGCAACTTATGTTAATGAAATTTTGGATGAACACTTCCGACATATCTTTAATTCAAGAACAAGCTAATATATGGCTAGCATTTCCAACCCATCTCTATAGTAGAACCAAGAGAACAACTCACTCCCATTTATAGCATTGCAAGGGTAGCTTGCCAATTAGATCAAGCATAGACAGAGCAAACCAATCACTAGAAGAGCAATCACTTAAAGTAATGGACTAGAGAGCTGAAGAATAGAATTGAGAAAGAGCCCTGTGATGAGAATTTAGAACAAGAAACTAAGATGTGGGCAGTAGCTAATACGTTTTAGCATTGCAAGGGCAGCTTACCGACTAAATCAAGCATAGATAAAGTAAACCAAGCACTAGAAGAGCAACCACTTGAAAGTAATGTTCATAACAGTTAACACATAGTTAAACAAATAATTGTTTTTGATATCTTGTTGGTTTTCTATCTGTTGATTTAAATTCTGGATCAACACAAATCAAACCAAATTTCAGCAAAGCGAATAACAACCAACTCTTTAAAAAAGTATGCAAACTACTTTGGAAAGTATATATATCTATGTACATATACTACTGTTTTTTATAAGTGGTCTAGATCATGTGTTAACAAGATATACAATTATACAATTATATTAGCTACTCATATATCATGATTATATTAGTTGTTAGCAATTATATAAGCTATTCACATATACTCTATTTTCAATTATATTAAATGTTAGTAATAAAGAACCTTCTAACCTTATTAAGGATTTTTTTTTTCTCTTTTTTAAAAGGAAGAAAAAAAAGGAATAGAGCACTCCTATTAACAGTAATTTGAAGTAATTGACTAAGGAAAACCTAAAGATACTTCCCATACCATGCTAGTACATTTGCACTAACCTAGAAATTCTACACCAACACACTGTAATATTCACAACTAAATGCTTTAGACACTACAAATTCATAACCATATGCACAATCTCTTCTTAGTATAGTAAGTAGCTATAGTGTGGCTCATTTCAAGTAAGTTGTTGAACTCCACATTAATATTTCTACAAAAACAAATGTAGATGGCAACATCCCACAAAATCTAAAAGAAGTTTTAGAGGCTTAATCGCATGACCATAACTATCACTAAACATATGACTACACAACATGAAATGGCTTTTGCTTACTACACATATCAACAACAGCTAGCAAAACCACCACTACACATATCAGTAAAACTAAAAGCACCAACACACTATAGAATCTTCTCTATTCACGAAAACATAAGACCACCTACCAACATCACCACCTAACAACACTCCACACCACTTAACACCAGCTACAAACACCACATAACAAAAAACTTCTCACATCAAGTCAACTATACACATCATAATAAATATCTATTCTTAATAACCATAACACATAGGTGCTTACCAAAGTTAACATATTTGATTCAAATAGATAGAAAAAATTAGCAACTAATTCATATGTCAATTCATTAACATAAATGTTTACATTAAACATAGGTACCTGACACAATCCCATTAATGTGATTTAACAATAGGTACAAAAACATGAACACTATCTTAAAGAAATAAGTAGTCTTCTAAAAGCTTCCAACATAATACAATCAACATTTTGGTTCAATGTTGTAGAGTACATGTAAATTTTTTTTGGCCTACTATGCAACTTGCTTAAAGAATTAAGCATTTTATGATAGGAATCAAAATCCGACAAGACTTATCATTAGGGCAAGAACTAAAGGATTTCGAATCTTGGCGATGAGGACCCATTTTGAGCAAATCGACCCTGGAATTATTCGTTTACTAACCTCTTTTATCTTATTCATGTATTTTATATTCCAACAGGAATACTTATCATGCTTTACAGGGCAATGGACAAACTCACTCAAACTCAGCTTGTGGGGTATCCATGGACCGACCTGAACCGATGATGAGTTGGGCTGATGGATCCTATAGAAGACCGGAATCTTGAAGACCATTTCTTTTATATATTTCTTCTTTTATAAACTATTTTGGTTTAGGGACACTTTTATTTCCTTGTAATTTTCATTTAGGGATAGCTACCTTAAAAGTGGCAAACTTGCAATTTTGAGCACTTTTTAACCCTAGGAGTAGCAAGTATAAATACTTGCTTAAAAGAGGGTTTGAGGGGCTTATTTTGCAGAACAAACACGTCACATTTCATGAGAGGGCTTAGGGTTTCCTAATTCCAAAATTCTCTTATCAATTTCAATCCCAAGAAGTTGGAATTGTGGCGAGTGCAGCAAGGAGAAATCGTGAGTAATATCGATTCATCTTTGTTATTGTTCATTTCTTCTCTAGTGAGTCATATCTAGGGTTGATTTGAATCTTTCTTGGACTTTTTAGTGATTGTATTTCGTGGATAATCATCTTGTAAAGGTTGATTGTTCATTGAGATTGAATGCTTCTTAGTGATTGGCGTGAATTGGCATTATTGGAAGGATTTGAGATCACGGTTTTGTGCTTGTCTTTATTGCTTCCTTTTGATATGATTTTACGTGAACTTCATGTTCTCTTGTGGTTATTTGGTTAATATTATCATTAGAGATTACAATTGAATCATTTGAACAACACTTTCCATCAAAATCTACAAGGTGTGCATGTGAAATTGCCCTTTTGTGGATCCGGTTTTGCCTTGACTTGAGATTGTTTTTCTTAAGTATTTTGTATGTGCTTAATATTGGTTTTAGGCACATCATCTTTTTGGTATCAGAGCTATATCATATTTGGATTTAAGATTCAAACACATCATAATTGAAGACTTGGTTAAATTCATTGGAAATTGATGGCATTGTTCATGTGATTGAGACTAGTTTGATTGACATTGTTGGATTGTCTTTCAAATTGGTTTTGTATGTGCTTAATCTTGGTTTTTGAGCACATCATCTTTTTGGTATCAGAGCACATGTTGAGAGAAGGGAATTGGTTTTATTTGATTTCATGGAGTTAATCATCAATTAAGGTGATTTAGTGAAAACCGCAAATTGTGTTGTTGTTGTGGTTTTGAGATTGCGAAATTACCTTAGCTTGGAATTTAATTTGCTGATTGTTGGAGTTGGATTGGGAAGGTTGTTGTATCATCTTGTGATTAATAATTTTCGTGGAAGGAAAGAAGAATAGAAGTGTTGTTAATTCAACAACTGTTTGAGCTTGAAAAAAAACAATTACCTTGTTCTTGCCATGACTAGTTTTGGTGTGAAGGAGGTTGTGTAGCTTGTTGTTTTGATTTCCATTGTGTAATTCTGAATTGGAGGAGTACAATTTGTAGATTGCATTGAGTTTTGATTAGTAAGGAATTATTTGAATTCAAAACTTATGCAATTAAGTTGTGGGAGTTAATGATTGCTATTTGAATTTGAATTCATTGTTATCAAGTGAGGAAGGCTTGCAATTAGTGTTGTGAATCCTTGTGCAATTCGGAATTGGAGCATTTGCAAATTCCATATTTGAAGTGTGTGGAAGGATAAGCATCCATTTGAAATTCAAATACCTTCTTTAAGTTTGAAAGCAATTCATTGAGTAGCATTGAATAAGTGTTATTTAAATTTAAATTGCTTTTTACCATTTGTGGAGAAGGTTGCATTTAGTGGAGTGATTTCAAATTTGAATTTTGTTGCTGCCATTGCTTGTGGTTTATGGTGTGAATGGGAGTTTTGTAGTGGCAAGGACGTGTACACCTTGAAGTATTGTATGTAAGAGTGTTTAAAAAAAAAGTTACAACGTGTAGTAATGTTGTAGTGAATTGGTTACACCGTGTAGGAGTGAGGTGTATGTGGTGGTGTAAATTTGTGGAGTTGTGTGGAGTAAGGTGCTGCACATTAAGATAAAGTGTGAGTGTGAACCGTGGCAAGAATAAGGAAAGTGAGTAGTAGAATTTAAGATTCAAACAAGTCATTAAATGTGTGAAAGTAATTGAACTAGTTACTTAAACACTTGTTGTTGAATTTAATTCTAACTACTTGAAAGTAGTTAAGTGTACTTCATTTGTGGTTTGGTTGTGTACTTGAACCTTAGAAGTGTGAAGATAATTATTGTTGTTGGGTTTGAACACAATCATGTCTAGTGAAATGTTTCATTATGCCAATGTATTGCGCTGGACATTGACTACATTTACTACTAAGGATGACGAACAAAGGTAAAACTTGTTCCATACTTCTTGTAGGGTACAAGGAAATTTATGTGTCCTTATAGTTGATGGTGGTAGTTGTACCAATGTGGTAGCAGCATCGATGGTATCGAAACTAAAACTTGCTATTACTCCACATCCTGAACCGTATACATTACATTGGCTTAATGATCAGGGGCGTTTGCATGTAACCTAAAGAGCTAGGGTACCATTCAGTGTAGGGGATAAATACTTTGATGAGATTGAGTGTGATATTGTGCCTATGTGTACATCCCATATATTGCTTAGCAGGCCTTGGTTATATGATAGGAGGGTTTTACATGATGGCTTCAAGAATACTTATGTATTCCAGAAGGAGGGAAAACGAATTATTCTGAATCCGATGTCGCCTTCAGAGGTTCAAAGGGTTCAGCAACAAATCAGTAGACCATCAATGGGCCATGAGCAGTCGAGCAAACCTTTAGAGCACAAAATTTGTCAGACACAGATGTGCCAACCTTCAGAGGATCCCGATGATCATAGTCAGACGAGCAGACCAACAAAGAGCCAGACTGTTCAGAGACAGTTATGTTCACCCTCAGAGGCTTTAGAGGGTAATGAGCAGTTGGGCCAACCATTAGAAGACCATGAGGATCAGCAACATACAGATGAGTTAGAAAAAGAGGAAACAGTTTCAGTGGAACAGGTTGATGCAGGGGTAACTTTAGTGGATAATGGGTCATTATTTGTGTTGCAGATGAGATACATCCTAGAAATGGAGGAGAGAAAACAATCACCTACTATGGTATTTCAGATATTGGGATTCTGTAGAGATACTTCTTCAGATGGATTACTTTTAGAAAATAGAGTCTCTACTACATTTGATCTACCAGATTTGAGGACAAATCTTTTTGAGGCCCGAGGAGATGATAGGAATCAAAATCCGACAAGACTTATCATTAGGGCAAGAACTAAAGGATTTCGAATCTTGGCGATGCGGACCCATTTTGAGCAAATCGACCCTGGAATTATTCGTTTACTAACCTCTTTTATCTTATTCATGTATTTTATATTCCAACAGGAATACTTATCATGCTTTACAGGGCAATGGACAAACTCACTCAAACTCAGCTTGTGGGTTATCTATGGACCGACCTGAACCGGCGATGAGTTGGGCCGATGGATCCTATAGAAGACCGGAATCTTGAAGACCATTTCTTTTATATATTTCTTCTTTTATGAACTATTTTGGTTGTATTTTTTTTTAGGGACACTTTTATTTCCTTGTAATTTTCATTTAGGGATAGCCACCTTAAAAGTGGCAAACTTGCAATTTTGAGTACTTTTTAACCCTAGGAGTAGCAAGTATAAATACTTGCTTAAGAGAGGGTTTGAGGAGGCTTATTATTTTTTCAGAATATACACCTCTTTTCACGTGTGAATTAGGGTTCATACCTTGGTTCCAACTCTTATCAATTTCAATTCCAAGACTTGAAATTGTGGCGAGTGCAACATCTTGAAATTGTGAGTTATATCAATTTCATTTTGTTGTGATTTCTTTTCTTCTCTAGTGTGTTGTATCTAGGGTTGATTTGAGATAGTTCTTGGTCAGATTTACATGTTATTATTCACGAATTCTTGTGATTATTTGAAGGAAATTATCAAATTGATTCCATTCATCTTTAAGGTTTTCCTTGAAAACGTGATTTTCACCATTGGGAAAGGGATCTTACTTTACGGTTTTCTTTGTCAAATTGAGGCTTCATTTGCGTGGATTATATGAAATTAGAGTGTTTTTAGAAGGCATTTTCTTTGGGGTATTCTGATTATATTATTGGTTGATTGAATTTCATCATTTCAACATTAGGGTTCATTTGAAAAGTGCCATTTTTGGATCCGATTTTGCCTAGACTTGAGATAGTTGATCTTAAGTCTTTTGGGTGTGCTTTAAAGTGTAATTAGGCACATCATTTTAGCTTTAAATAGTCCTTCAATACTCTAGGAAGGGTTATTCAACTTGTATACCTTTGATGCTTTATCAATCGTTAATTGCTTTACTGCACGTTCTATAGTATTCTTCATTTTGTCAAGTCCACTTTCAAGGCTTTTGATAGCAAATGAAATCTCCAAAATTAGATCATTTTTAGTGGGCAACTCATTTACTATGTCTTGTAGTGGAGATTCCTTTCTGTTTAAATTACATCATATGTTGTTTTTATATCCTTGCTTATGGCTCTGTTTCTTACATATATCATTGATGGCTCATCAAGATGCAAAAACTCTTATTCATCAATGTAACTACATCTTTGTAGTTGTACAAAAATAAATTCAAGTTCAAAATACATTAGACAAAAGAACAAAAAATTAAAATAAGAAAAAAAAATTATCCATACCAATATATATGCTTCTAGGCTTACTTTTCTACAGTCACCATTTTACGAACTAGATCTCATCTAAATCCACTTGTTGACATTCCATACACCATATCATAAACAAATGTAACTACAAAATATATAATAATTGCTAAGTGCATAATAAAAAAGCTACTTAGTGGATTATAAACAAGGAAAAGAATGTGATCAAAGGCAATGCAATAAAATGAGACACCTTGCCTAGATCTTTCTTCAAGTAAAAGGATAGGTTAAGCCTTTGATATTATTTTTACACTTCATTATAGCTACTCAAGTTTTAACCACTAGCAATATGTTCTTATCGTAAGACCCATTAAAAACATCTATTAGGATATATTGGCCCTTTGATTGTATCATTTAAGTGCCCCTTTTGATGTATTAATAAAGGTAATTCATCTAGTTTGAAGTAAAGGGCAATTGAATCTAAAGGTGTATGAGTTGAGGATAATGTTTCAAAAGGGACAACTATGGAAATCAAATGCTTGGATTTCGTAGAGAAAAAGAAGAGCAATTTTCTAGGATTTGGATCCATTTCCAATTTTCTATATGGACATATTTTGGTTTTAAACTTGCTTCACATAGATTGTCTTATCAAAAGCCTATATGAAGAGGAAAAGATCACAAGAAATTTCAACTTCAACTTTCTAAAAGGACACCATAATGGCTAGGGGTGGAGGCAGTTTAATTTGGTTTAGTTTTTTCTCCAAACCAAATCAAACCATAAAAATGTAGTTTAATTTTTTTTAATGCCTCAAATTGAACCATACAGTTTAGTTTCACAACTTTTCCAAATCAAAAAACTTCAATTTGGTTTGGTTTAATTTATGGATTAAATCATATTTTTTTTCTAAGAAAGTATATTTACTTAACATGTCAATTTCATATAACTAACACGAAATTCACCTTACAAAAAACATGTGTTGATATTATGTAAGAGATTAATAAAGTCAATATTTAAACAACTAAAACATTTCTAATATATAATACAACTAATTTATTCTTCAAGTTATCATATAGTACAAATATTATAATTTGCTAAGTTATGGTCATAAAATTTAAATACATATACTTTTCAATAAACATAAACTTAAAATTCTTTTAAATATTATATTATAGTAAAAGATTTTTTTTAATTATAAGAAAAATACCATTATACTTTATTGAAATGGTTTGCTTTAGTTTTACAATTTGGTTCAAATTACTCCTCCAAATCAACTATAATTTTTTTTTTTAGTTTGGATTGGAAAAAATTCAAACCAAATTATAAAAATAAAAATAAAAATAAAAAACAAATTTTTAGTTTATTTTGGTTCAGGTTGCGTATTGATTCAATTTGGTCGATCTTTTTTACACCCTTAATAATGACAATATATTAGATATGGAGCATAATGCCCCAATTAAATATAGTTCAAATTATGAGCATGCATTCTTTAAGGGAGAAAAGCACAAAAACTTACTCTACACAATGTGTAAGGTGCAGCTAGCAATGCATTTCTTGCAACTACTCAAGAACAAAATGGCCGACTTTTAAGAAAAGGCCAACTTGTGGTTAACTATGTAAGGGAAAAAATATTTCAATCTCTAGATACAAAACGTAATGAAGGAAAATAAGGAAGTAGTATAAAATAGGACAATAAAAGTATAAATTCAATATGTGTTTAGATACAATTAGTGCAAATTCACTTGCTTTAACCCTACAGTATGACATGAAATCAAGTCATCTTCCACAAAAAGAAATGTAGTTATACTATAAGACATGAACATATTAATGGCATGTTGGTTTCATCTTTTTTTCTCCTATCCCCTATATCTTATCCATACTTATTTGTATTTGTGTTTAGTCTATATTTAATATGTGTATATATATCCAATATATAAATAATGATCCAAACATGCATCTTCCTCTTCTTATTTTGTTCTTTATATTTCTCATTGGGTTTTTACTATACATTTTTAAGGTTCGCAAGTCTAATGAATGAACATCAAGTTAATGGAGACAATAATTTAAGAAAATCAACACAAAGATCAAGATTTTGGTTTTATCAATGTAAAACTTGCATGAACTAGTCGATTAAGTCACAATATCAATACAAAATTATTTTATCTAGCAAAATTCCATAATTCATGGCTCACATATTCTCTTTTAGTTTTGGTCATTCACTTAATCCTATTTACATACAATGTCCAAGTAATCTCTTTATGTTCACACACATGCATGTGCACATGTGCTTTTCCCATGCGTAGGTTTCATTATCAATGGGTGCGGACATTTTATGGCCTTATCTAATTTTCCTTAATCTCATCATTAATTATACCCGATAAGAATCAAAATCTATCAAGGCCTATCATTAGGGCAAAAGCCAAAGGATTTCAAGTCTTGGCGATGAGGGCCCATTTTAAGCACATCGACCCCAGAAATATTTGTTTACTAACCTCTTTTCTCTTATTTATGTATTGTATATTCCAACAGGCACACTTATAATGCTTTACAAGATGATGGACAAACTCACTAAGACTCAGCTTGTGGGTTATCCATGGATTGACCTAAACGGGCGATGAGCTGGGCCGACGAATCCTATGGAAGAGCTAGCATGATGAAGACTATTTTTATTTGTAATTATTTCTTTGGACTATTTATGTGTAAGCTTTTGAGATACTTTTTATTTAGTTTTAATTGAGTTTTAGGACCGACTATCCTAAAAGTGGCATAGTTGTAATTTTATGGACTTTTTAACCCTAAAGGGAGCAAGTATAAACACTTGCTTAAGTAGGGTTTTGAGGGACTTTGGCTAAATTTTTAGTAATAGAACAAACACTTCATGTGTTGAGGGTTAGGGTTTCCTAATTCCGCAATTGCTCTTATCAATTTCAAATCCCAAATTTAAGATTGTGGCAAGTGGCTTCAAGGTAAATTTGTGAGTAGTATCAAGTTCCCCTTGTTGCACTTTCCTTTTCATTCACTAGTGAGTTGTATCTAGGGTTGAATTGGATGTTCTCTTGGTCATATTAGATTACATTTGTAATCATTTTTATGTAGTTATAATTGATTGGTTTTAGCCTTTAATTTTAACCATCAATTTTACTTCCTTTGAACCGAGGATCAACTTTGTTGGGAAAGTGGATCTCGGATTGGTTCTTACTATTCTTGTGTGTAATTCACGTGGCATTCAATTGTGTTAAATGTTGTTTTGAGGATTTTATCATTGTAGATTGTTTCTTTGAAAGTTATAGCATTCGGATTTCATTTTACTACATTAAGGTTTACACAATTCTTAGAATTTTGAGCCGAGATTGGACTAGTCCATTAAGGATTATAATTTGTTCCAATTACATGTGCTTAACCCCTATTTTTAGGCACATCATCTTTTGGTATCAAAGCTAATCACATTTAGATATTCAATATTGATCACATCCTTGTTAGTGGAATCGGTTTATGAGTAGAAGAAGTCCATGTGATTGGAAGCTAGTTTGATTAACATTGTATGTTTATATTTCAAATTGGTTTTGCATGTGCTTAAACTTGGTTTTAAGCACATCAGTACCTCAAAAAACATAATCAATTAATATTTGGAGCGTCCTAATGCATTAGACAAAAGAACAAAAAATTAAAATAAGAAAAAAGAATCATCCATATCTATACATATGCTTCTAGACATACTTTTTGGGGTTACCACATTACAATCTATATTCCATCTAAATGCACTGGTTGATATTCCATACACCATGTCATAAACAAATGTACCTACAAAATATATAATAATTGATAAGTTCACATCTAGTAAAGCTACTTAGTGGATTATAAACAAGGAAAAGAACAATATCAAAGGCTTGGCAATAAAATGAAACACCTTGCCTAGATCTTTCTTCAAGTAAAAGGATATGTTAAGCCATTTTTGTTTTCTAAGAAAATACATTTACTTAACATGTAATTTTATATGACCAATACTAAATTCATTTTATAATAACACGTGTTGATATCATGTAAGAGATCAACAAAGTTAATATTTAAGTAACTAAAAAACTTGAAATGTGTAATACAACTAATTATTCACCAAGTTAGCATGTAGTATAAATTTTAAATCAACTTATAAATATTTGCCAAAATTATGGTAATAAAATTTATAGACATATAGCTTTCAATAAACGTAAACAAAAATTCTTTTAAATTTTATCTTATAACAAAAGAATTTTTTTAGTTATAAGAAAAATACCATTATGTTTTTTCAAAATGGTTTGCTTTGGTTTTACAGTTTGGTTTGGATTACTCCACCAAACTAACAATAATTTTTTTTTTTAATTTGAAAATTTCAAAATCAAATCACAAAAAAAAAGAAAAAAAAACATATTTTTAGTTTAGTTTGAGGATTGGTTCAATTTGATCTTTTTTTCCCACCCCTAATAATGGAAATCAATTACGCATGGAGCATAATACCCCAATTAAATATAGTTCAAAATACTAGCATACATTCTTCAAGAGAGAAAAGGACAAAAACTTACTCTACACAACATGTCAGAAGTAGCTAGTGGTACATTTCATGCAACTATTCAAGAACAAAATGAATGGCTTTCAAGAAAAGGCTAGCTTGAGGTTAACTATCTAAGAAAAAAAATATTCCAATCTCTAGATACAAAACATAATGAAGGAAAATAAGGAAGAAGTATAAACTAGGACAATAAAAGTATAAATTTGGTATACGTTTAGGTACAATTAGTGCAAATGCAATTTGCTTTAACTCTACAATATGACATGAAATTAAGTCATCCTCAACAAAAAGAGAAATGTAGTTATATTGCAAGACATAAACATATTAATGGCATGTTGGTTTCTTCATCTTTTTCTTTTTCTTTTTTGGGTATCTTATCTATAATTATCTATATTTGAGTTTAATATGTATCTAATATGTCTATATATATCAAGTATATAAATAATGATTTAAGTGTGCACCTTCCTCTTCTTATTTTATTCTTTCTATTTCTCATCAGTTTTTTGCTATACATTTTTAGGGTTCAAAAGAAAGTCTAATGCATGAAAATTAAGTTAGTGGAGACAATAAGCTAAGAACATCAACACAAAGATGACGATTTTTATTTTATTCAATATAAACTTACATGAATTATTCAGTTAAGGCATGATATCAATACAAAATTAATTTATCTAGCAAAATTTCATTGGTGCTAACTTAATCGATACTACCACGTATCTTTATACCAAAAGGTCTCAATTGATTTATTAGAAAGTGGAGCCATTGTGGCCTCTACTCTATGTGCTATACAAATCCTTTACCCCTATTTAGATCATGGGTATTCCATAAAACATATAACTAGTATACAAAGCCTTTAAACATATTGATGGCATGTTGGTTTCTTCATCTTTTTTTTTCTTAGGTATCTTATCTATACTTATCTATATTTGTGTTTAATCTGTATCTAACATATGTATATATATCTAGTATATAAATAATGATCTAAGCATGAATCTTCCTCTTATTATTTTGTTCTTTCTATTTCTCATTAGTTTTTTGCTATACATTTTCAAGGTTCGAAAGTCTAATGCATGAGAATCAAGTTAGTGGAGACAATAAGCTAAGAACATCAACACAAAGATAAAGATTTTGATTTTATCAATATAAATTTTGCATGAATTAGTCCATTAAGGTATGATATCAATACAAAATTAATTTATCTAGCAACATTTCATTGGTACTAACTTAATCGATACTACTAGGTATTTTTATACCAAAAATCCTCAATTAATTTATTGGAAAGTAGAGCGATTGTGGCCTCTACACTATGTACTATACAAATCCTTTACTCCCATTTAGGTCATGGGTGCTCCATGAAACATATATCTAGTATACAAAGCCTTTAAACATATTGATGGAATGTTGGTTTCTTCATCTTTTTTTTTTTTTGGGTATCTTATCTATATTTGTGTTTAATATGTATCTAACATGTGTATATATATCTAGTATATAAATAATGATCTAAGCATGCATCTTCCTCTTCTTATTTTGTTCTTTCTATTTCTCATCAGTTTTTTGCTATACATCTTCAAGGTTTGAAAGTCTAATGCATGAAAATCAAGTTAGTGGAGACAATAAGCTAAGAACATCAACAGAAAGATAAAGATCTTGATTTTATTAGTATAAATCTTGCATGAATTAGTCCATTAAGGCATGATATCAATACAAAATTAATTTATCCAGCAAAATTTCATTGGTGCTAACTTAATCGATACTACCACGTATCTTTATACTAAAAGGTCTCAATTAATTTATTGGAAAGTGGAGTATTTGTGGCCTCTACTCTGTGCTATACAAAGCATTTATCCCCATTTAGAGCATGCGTGTTCCATGAATATGTATCTTCAATAATTAATACTAGAGAAAAAAAAAATTGAATAGCTTAAAGCTAGGTCATCAAAAAAATAATTTATGTGCCTAAAACCAAGTTTAAGCACACAAAAACCAAGATTGAAAGACAATTAGACAATGTCAATCAAACTAGTTCAACAATTACACTAATCCTCAATGTTTATGAACCAATTCTTCAAATGTGACGTGATCAATATTGAATATCCAAGTGTGAATAGCTCTAATACTAAAGGATGATGTGCCTAAAACCAATTTTAAGCACATGCAAATGAACCAAATTACAATCCCTAAAGGACAAGATCAAATTCGGTTCAAAAGGGCAACAAATTGCGTGCACCCTAGTTAATGTAATATGATCCGAATGCTAAAATTCAAGGAGATGAAAACCACAAAGATGATAATCCTCAATTGAATCACTAAATCAACTTAAATTCCAAGAGATTTCCAATCATAACACACAAAAACAAAGTCGTGATCCTCTTCACAATCAAGACCAATCCACGCCACACAATATAAGCAAAATTGATGGTAATAACAAGTGCTAAAACCAATCAATCTTATATCATTACAAAGAGGTTACAAATGAAATCAAATTTAGATCAAGAACTATCCTAATCAACCCTAGATATGACTCACTAGTGAAGAAAAGGAAAAACACTACAAAGGAAATTGATATTACTCACAATTCTCTTTGATGCCACTCGCCACAATTTCAATTTTTTTTATTGAAATTGATAAGAGCTAATGGACTTAGGATGAACCCTAACCCTCACATGAAAAGTGTATTTGCTACAAATTTCAAAAGATCCCCTAAAACCCTACTTAAGCAAGTATCTATACTTGCTCCCTTTAGGGTTTAAAATGTCCACAAAATTATAACTATGCCACTTTAGGGTGGCCAGTCCTAAAAGCACCTATTACAACCAAATAAAAAGTGTCCCAAAAACTTACGACATAAATGATTCAAATAAATAAATTACAAGTGAAAATAGTCTTCAACATGCCAGTTCTTCAATAGGATTCGTCGGCCCAGCTCATCATCGGTTCAGGTCGGTCCATAGATAACCCACAAGCTGAGTCTTAGTGAGTTTGTCCATTGCCCTGTAAAGCTTGATAAGTGTGCCTGTTGGAATATACAATACATGAGTAACAGAAAAGAGGTTAGTAAACAAATAATTCTATGGTCGATTTGCTCAAAATGGGCCCTCATCACTAAGATTTGAAATCCTTTGGCTCTTGCCCTAATGATAGGTCTTATCAGATTTTGATTCCTATCAATAATCTAAGGAATTAGAAGATGAAACTAGTAAATTGAAGAAGAAGAACACTATCAATGAAAAAAATAAAAAAGAAATAAAAGCAAGAAATTGGGTTAATGACTTACAGATCTTCTTAAGTGGTGATTGGTGATCGATGGAGGGTTACCTTTCTTTCTCTACTGAGGGAAAGAGAGGGGCTATGAAGTTCGAAAATTTTCAAAAAGTTATATAAACAATTACAGAAAATAAATAGAATAATGAATATTATTTTTTTCTAAATTTGTGATAATAATAGGTTTTAAAAATTTAAACAATTAGAAATAACGACTTTCGCAAGGAAGATAAGATAACGAACGTAATAAATTAAATTTTATGAAATATATTACCGAATAGATTTAGGAAGCGAAGTACTTGAAAAATATTCGAATATAGATATATAAATGGATAAATGAAAATAATTGTAAATTTTAACTTCAGTTCGGGTAAATTAAATTAAAAGAATAAATTTCCAAAACATAATTTTTAAACAATATTAGGTTAAATAATGAAATTAATTTAAATTATAAATCTAAGAATTTAAAATGGAAATTTAGAGTAAAAATTTATGTTCAGAATAATCAAATTAGCATAGACATAGAATTTCGTAGTAGATTTTCAAAAATAAAAAATTTAAAGTATTCTCGTATGCATATGAAATACAAAAATAGAGACAAGTATAATATAAAATATAATATAATATAATATATAAATATATATACATAACTTTAAAAAAAAAAGTCCTATCCCCTTTCTTTTCTTTCTTTTCCTTTCTTTTCTTATCTTTTCTATCCCGTCTTGCCCCTCTCCCTCTTTGCTTTTCTCTTTTCTTTTCTTTCTTCTTCTTCTTCTGCTCTCCTTCTTCTGGCCACAACTTCCCTTTCCCCCTTTTCCTTACTTTTCTTTTCTTTTCCCCCTCTTCTCCTTCTAGATACGACTCTGATCGCAACAATGGGGAGAACAACAACCACAACTGCCACAACAACAGTAATGACGGAGGCAATAACCGTAGCAACCATAGCAATAACGGCAACCATGACGATAAGCCCAGCTACAATGGCAAACGACAGCGAAAACTTTAACCCCAACAATGACAGCCACAGTAACAAAAACTCTCTCCACCACTTTGCCACTACCTTCACCTAAATTCCATTGACCCCCTCCATCCCTAAACTCTCACATTTCCCTCTTCGTTGCTGCTAGCTTTGCCGACGACAATGACGACAATGAAGAGGACAGCAACAGCTGCAGCGACCACAACGATAGCAACGATGCAATAGTAACCATGTCAACGTCTACGATGGCCACGACGACAGCAGCCACGACCCTCAGCAATGGAAGCAGTAATGACGGCCTTCAACAGCAACAGCAACGGCAGTGGATGGTGTGAAAGGGTGTGTTTGTATGTACAAGAAGAAGTATGTGTGTGCAGGTGAAGAAAGTGTGTGGGTGTTCGTGGAGGGAGGCCGTGTGTGTGAAGGAGGTGAAAGTTGTGTGGTGCCTATTGGACAGGGAGGAGGAAGAGGAAAGGAGTAAAGAAAGGTGGGGTTTGGTTGCCACCAGTGTTGGGTGGTTAGGATAAGGAGGAAAGGAAAATAGCCACAACGACGTGTAGTCGCATGTGCGTGTGTGCGTGCGAGGAAGGAGGTGTATGTGTGTGAATGAAGGTGTGTATGAGTGTGTGTGTGGAGGAGGAAAAGAAAAATGAGAAAAGGGGAGAAGGAGCAAAAGTGTATGGTATGTGCGGGTGAGAACAACAACAGTAATAGCGGCGATCCAACAACGACAATGGGTTGTTGCGATGAGAAGGGGGAAAAGGAGCAAAGGTGCTTGTATGTGTATGCAACGATGAAGGGTGTATATGAGAGTGTGTAGATGTGCACGAATGGAGGCTGTGTACATGTGTGCATATGAGTGTGTGTGGCTGTGTGCGGCTATATGCATGGATAAGGAGGTGTATGTGTGTATGTGTGTGGAGGAAGGTGTGTATGTGTATGTGTAGGTGATTGTGCGTGGTGTGTACAAATGTATGTATGTGTGCATGATGGTGTGGGATGTATAAGAGTGTATGTGTGTGGAGGAAGGTGCGTATGTGTGTGCCGGAATGAAGATGTGTATGTATGTGTGAAAGAAGATGTGTATGTGTGTGTGTAAATGAGGATGTGTATATGAGTATGTATATATGAGGATACATATACGTGTATGTGTAGGAATGTGTGTAATGTATGTGGGAAAGTGTGTATGTGTGTGAATGATGGTGCATGGTGTATGTAAGGAGGTGTATGTGTGTGAGTGTGAATGAAAGTGTAATGTATGTCAAGGTGGTGTATGTGATGATGGGTGGAGATATGTGTATATGTGGGTGATAGTGCAAGGTGTATGTAAGGATATGTGTATGTATTGGTGAGGATATATGGTGTGTGTGAGAGGGTATGTAGGTGTATTAAAGGTGTGGGATGTGTGGAGTATGTGTGTAGGATGATATGTGGAGTATGTAGAGAGAGTGTATGTATATGGATGGTGTGTGTGGAATATGTGGCATGTATATATGTATAAGGAAGGAGTGGTGTGTGTGGGTGTGTACGTATGTGTGTGAAAGAGTGTAGGGTGTATGGACATGTATGTGTGTAAATATGGAAGTTGAGAATGATGTATGTGAGATATGTATGTATGAGTATGAATATGTATGTATGGGTATGGAAGATAAATGTGGTGTGTGTGAAGTATGTGGGTGTACATGTTGGTGATGTAAGGTGTGCATAGAGTATATGTGTAAGCATGTAAGGTGGCATGTGGTGTGGGTACGAATGTATGTGTAAGAGATGATGTATGGTATGGGTATGTGAGTATGGATATGGGAGGTATGTAATGTGTGTAGAATATGTGGACAAGTATGTATTGGTGGTGTGAAGTATATGTAGGACATGTGTGTATGTGTGCATGATAGTGGTGTAGGAGGTGAAAGGAGTATGTGTGTATGTATGTATACACTAGCGGTGTGTGTATGTGGACTGGAGGAGAAAAAAGGATAATAATGTGCAGTTTTCATTGTGTACAATTTGGTGTATGATGTGGTTGTGTGTATGTATGTATAGGTACGTGCATGGTGTGTGAAGTGTGTATGTAAATGGATAAGAATATGTGTATATTAGTGTGCATGTGGTGTGTGGGAAAGGTTGGTGTATATATGGTAATGGAAGTGATAATTCATAGGAAGATGTTAGAGACAATTGGATAAATGAAAGGTTCAAAGATGCTTCATGGATAAGAGAAATGTCTATGATGGTGTAGATGGTGAAGGGAATGATTCAAGCAACATCCAAGATGATGGCCTGGGGAATATTTGGAATGAAATGGATTTCACAATGGAATGTTCAAAAGACGTTGAGGAAGATCATTCTTGGCCAAATACCCTAATGCAAGATCTTCGGTTGTCCCTTCTAAGGGTATCTTGCATATGTAGAAGAAGGAATTCCAAATTTGGCAAGATGGAGACATTCTATTGCTCGACTTCTACACAAGGAAAGTAGACAGTCGATCACAGCAACTTAAGGTGTTGGAAACACAAATTTGAAGGAAGTTCAACATTCAAATCTTGTTCTTCCAAAGTTCCTTAAAGAGGAAACTTCACACCTTGCCATCAACCCCATGATGAGTAGAGTACGCATATCAGGAGCTAGAAGGCTACCAAAGCTAAGTGGAGATGTGGCTTTCTACGATTAGGTTGAGGAAGCATTATAGAAGGATACTAACTTCAAGAGGAGCGCAAAGGAGTTACCTATTGGAATCGCTCGACTCCAGCTAAGACTATGACAACCCTAAACAAGTGAGTGGGAAACTTAATGATATGCTACTATATTGTGTTGTATGTTGATTGTTATGTATATGAGTTCTACTGTTGCTTGTGGTGTTTGAAATTAAATGTGATGGATTGTGATTATTGTTGAGTTAAGTTATGTAGTAGGGAATAATGAGCCAGGAAAGAAGTCGTGAAAAGTATAGAGGAATGAATGGTCCAAGGGTATAGGTGTCAATACCTTAGTGATAGCATCTAGCGCCATATCACTTGATACGATCCCAAGAGCCCAGATACAAACACCAAAGAAAACAAAGTTCATCCGAGCTTTAGGTGGCAGTACGGGAACCAAAAAAAGAGGACATAGACATCAGGAGGACCCAAGGCGAAGATCGGCCAGCTTAAAGCCGGCCTTTATTAGCTTCAAGGCCGCCGGCCTTTGATGTCGGCCTATGTGTTTAGGCCGCCAGCCTTTAGCTGGCCTTGAATGTTTTCGCACAATTTTTTTTAGGATGATATAAATAGGCGTCCTTAGGGTTTTTTCGAGGGAGAATGTTATTTTGGTTGTAAAACAGAGACACTTTGAGCAGTGTGAATCTTCTTTGGAGATTTGAGAATATTGAAAATTGGGTTGTTAGTGAATTTCTATTGCTGACTATTAAGGGGTAGAGATGTCGTCGCAAGGAAGTGTTCAAAACAACAACAATAGGAATGATGCTGATGATGGGGGTGAGGTTATGACTAGGGTTGAGTTTAATCAAATCCAAGAAAATCTTAGATTTATTATGGAGAGATTGGAGGTTAGGGATAGAAGAAGCCATAGTGGTGCAGGAATTAAGAGGAGACACTCTAATGCTAGTAGTGGAAGGAATCGGAGAGGAAACAATGTTGACAGGCGTAAGGGGATTGAAAACATCAAGCTGAAAATTCCACCTTCCACTGGTAGTAGTAAACCAGAGGAATTCCTAGACTGGGTGCCACGGGTTGAGAAGGTGTTTGACTGTTATGAGTGGGATGAGTGCATGAAGGTGAAAATGGCATCTCTAGCATTCTCTAATTATGCTAGTTTGTGGTGGGATAAATTACAAACTGAGAGACGTAGGGCTGATGAGGAGAAAGTGCGTTCATGGGCTTTGATGAAAAGGTTGATGAGACGCAGATTTGTGCCATACTACTATAAACAAGAGATGCTAATGGAGTTGCAATCCTTGAGGCAGGGTAAGAAGAGCATAGAAGAGTATGTGAAGGAGTTTGAGACATTAGTGGCAAGATGTGATATTAAGGAAACATCAGATGAATCCATAGCTCGTTTCATCAATGGGTTGAAGATGGACATTGCCAGTGTAGTGGAACTCCAGCATTATCAGACTCTTTAGGATGTGATTAAATTAGCCAGTTGGGTTGAGCGGCGTCAGCATAGGCGGGATCAAAAATCATATCAACAACATAAGTCAGATGATGGTGAGAGGGAGAAAGAAAGGAAGGAAAAGGGAAAAGCAGTCGTTAGTGAGGTTGTTAACCAAACACAACAGAAGAGGAGCAGGGATATCAAATGTTTTAAGTGTTTAGGACTTGGCCATATTGCTTCTCAATGTCCTAATAAAAGGGTTATGGTCATCAAAGGGGACAAAGTTGAGAGTGAGGAAGAAGAATAGAAGAGTACTGAGGCAGAAGAGGAAGATGAAGACATTATAGCGAGTCCAGTACAAGGAGACTTGCTAATGGTTCAGCAGGATGAAACTGTTCCTAATCAGAGGGCCAATTTATTCCATATCCAGGGCATGGTGCAGGGAAAGACTTGTTTGATTGTGTTTGACACAGGCAGTTGCACTAATGTTGCTTTAGTAAACTGGGTTACTAAGTTAGGTTTGTAGGTGGAGCAGCATCCAAGACCTTATGCACTTCATTGGTTGAGTCCACAAGGAGTTGTTCATGTACACAAATATAGGTTCATGTTCCATTACTTATTAGTGATTATACTGACAAGATTGTTTGTGATGTAGTTCCCATGGAAGCTACACATTTGATCCTTGGAAGACCTTGGCAATATGACCTCAGAGCCAAGTATGATGGATACACCAATGAGTACACCATTCAACAACAGGATAACACATGCAAGCTTCTTCCTATGAGTCCAACTAAAGTACAACACACAAGACTGATTTTCCTTAAGAAGCCCAAGGGAAAGAGGAGTTTGTTTATGTGGTCTAGCAGGATGGACGATACAGATTCGAGGTCGAATCATTTTCAACATAGAGGGAATGATACGATCCCAAGAGCCCAGATACGAACACCAAAGAAAACAAAGTTCATTCGAGCTCTAGGTGGTAGTATGGGAACCAAAAAAAGAAGACATAGACGTCAGGAGGACCCAAGGCGAAGATCGGCCAGCCTAAAGCCGGCCTTAAATAAAGGCCGGCCGAGTTAGCTTCAAGGTCGCCGGCCTAAAAGTAGGCCGCCGGCCTTTGTGCCGGCCTAAATAAAGGCCACTAGCCTTTGATGCCGGCCTATATGTTTAGGCCACCGGCCTTTAGCCGGCCTTGAATGTTTTCGCACAATTTTTTTTAGGATTATATAAATAGGCGTCCTTAGGGTTTTTTCGAGGGAGAATGTTATTTTGGTTGTAAAACAGAGACACTTTGAGCGGTGTGAATCTTCTTTGGAGATTTGAGAATATTGAGAATTGATTTTCACTTTATTCGTATTGTTCTTATCAAATTCTTGGTTCCTATAAAATTTGTGGCGAGCATTGTTATTGAATTTTTAGAATTCTTTAACCATAGTGATTGATTTATAGAACGTGGTCTCTATCGTTCTATGATTTGATTACGGAACAGTTTAATTTTATCAATCTTGGCATCTATAGATTGATAATTTTATCCATATCTTTGATTTTATTCGTTAGTACCAAAATCCAGAAAACCCTAAAAAAAATTGTGACATTTGATTATTATTGACGATTTGGTTTGTGTGAAGGAATTGTGAATCCGAATCCGTATCATCTGGTTTCAGAGCATACCAAGTCCGCATCATCACTAGTGCTATAACCAAAAGCTTAATCCATGTTTTACAAATTGTTTTCTTCCAAAACAAACTAGAACATAGAAACTTAGCTTTTCCTTCTGTAGCTACCAAGTAGGTATGCTTAGTTGGAATAGGATGTATAGGTATCATTATGTATACATGTTAGAGTTAGTTCCTGAATGTGTATACATATGCTTAAATAAACTTATTTTCTTATTATATTTACGAAATACACTTATGAACCCAATCATACCAATCATGAGTGCAACCTTGGCTTTTACAACTCAATGACCATATGTTTTTACCCTCTTATGTGCGTAAGGGAGATATCTAGTAAAGTGTCTTCAATTAAAGAGATGTTGAGCACATACCTATATGTGTAAATACATATATATATATATATATATATATATATATATATATATATCATATACAAATGTCTTGAGGACATTGAAAGAGAAAATGAGACAACCTTTCTGGCTCTTGAAAGTGTGAGAATGATAGAGCACTTGAGAAGTGCAATGACATAGAGGTGTCAAAGATGATGAATGTAAATCAACTCCGAGTGGTTGGTTTGACATAGAGGATAAATGACACAAAGGTGTCAGATGTGATAACTGTAAGTCAACCCGAGCAGTTTGACATTTAAAAGAAATGGCACAGAGAGGTGCCGAGATAATTTAATCCATTGTAAAACTGGATAGGTCTATGTCCATGGGGTTTGGTTTCAATGTCGATTTTGTGTGATAACCTATGCATAATCCTTGTTGTAATGAGTAAAATGGAATGTTTGATGTGTACTTTTGTGGGGTCCACACACATGCAATAACCCATCGATTAGTTAAGATTAGCCATAGCTGGATTGCAATATTCTTATTAGCTGATTTGTAAATCTTGTTAAGGACAATCTTAATATAAAGGTAATGGAGTTGGCTACTGCTGTTGAATAAGAATTTAGCTAAAGAATTAGCAGAAGACAAGTATAGGAGGGACGAAACAAGCTATAGAGCATGTGTACCAGAATTGGGAGAAGTCTTACAATGAACTCTCTAAACTTTTGAATGTGCTAGAAAATACAAATCCAAGAGCACAAATTGATTGGGGCTGGAGTAGATCAACTACCTTTAGGGTGTCTACTTTGAAGTGGGTATTTTGGGCATTTGGGTTATGCATTGCACATGGAGATTCATCAAACTTGTTGTTACCATTTATGCAACTTTTCTATATGGGAAGTACACTCACAAGTTGCTAATTGCTTGTGGCACCGATGGTAACAACCATAAATTTTTGCTGGCATTCGCTCTCATTGATCAAGAAATGGTGAAGACATGAAGCTGGTTTTTAAGGAAATTGAAGAAATATGTTGTCGGTGACTGTGCAGGTTGTGAAACAATTTGCCTCATATTAGATAGACACATGAGCATCAAGTTGGCTATTGAAGAAGAAGCTAATGGATGACACCCTCCATTTGTGGTCTGGTGGTTTTGTCTACAACACCTTGCAAGCAACCTCAACTCGACACATAAAAAACATGCAATTCAAGAGGTTGATCTACAAGCACAATCTCATAAGTAGAACTATGTGATAGAGTAGGTGAGGATGGTTAAGCCTGATGCATTGGACTAGTTTGACGACATGTCATTGGATATGTGGACACTAGCTCATGACGGTTGCTATTGATTTAGGTATATGACCTCCAACATTGTTGAAAGCTACAATTCCATGTTGAAGGTAGCTCGGGCATTATCTATGACTACTTTGGTGAAGAAGACGTTCTACAATTACGTGGGGTACTTCATCTAGAAGCATTCGAAGGCTTTCAAGAATATGGCAAATGGTAAAATTTTCACCAAATATGCAATCCAAAAAATCGATAGATGGAGTTCACAAGCTAGTAACCATAAGGTCATCAACTATAGCAAGCAAGATAGACTTTTCGAAGTGCACGCCGATAGTCATCACGCCATGAGTGGGATAAGGAGAGGGTAACAAACGCAGATCATTAACTTTGCTTATAGCACATGCAATTACCAAAAGTAGCAAATTGATGTGCTTAAAAATTAATCCAAGCACATGAACTCAATCCAAATGATTAATCAATCTACAAATGCTCATTGTACATAAAATTGGCATGAATCAAGGATAAACAAATCTCAATAGCGTGAACCCAAATTGGATGTATTACAAAAAGGATTCCAATGCCAATCAAACTACATATAAACACACAACTCCAATCTTATAAAATTAGAGCAGTATGAACCCTAAATTGTTATAAACAACAAATAGATAAAATCAACCTATTATCACTAGATATTATAAATTAGTAATAAAAAGGAAGCAACTTAGAAGATCTTGATATTACTCACAAGAAATTCCAAACCTCACTCACCACAATTTCCTAGAAATTAATAAGAGTGGATGTTTTAGCAAGAGGAACTCACTCTCTCACGGTAACCAGGTATATTCTTCAAAATGAAAAAAGCTCCCTAAAAATCCTAGTTAGCAAGTATTTATACTTGCTCCAATTAGGGTAAAAATGTTCAAAAAATTACATATATGCCACTAAGTGGCCGGTTCAAAAATCAAAGTACAAGTACCAAAATAAACAAAAATTGGCTGGTTCAATAATGACAATTACAAGTGCAAAAGATGGTCTTCAAGTGGCCAGTTCTTCTAGTCAATTGAGCAATTTGTGGGCCATTGGATGTGACTCTAAAAATGTCCTGCAAGTTGATCATTAGTATATGTTATTTGGCCATCCCGTAAAATCCATCAGTGTACCTACTATAGTGCAAAACCAAACATTATTACATAAAAAGTTAACATATGTAGATGTCTTGGATCATACATCTAAATCAAGTTCCCCTATTGTTGAAACCGCAGGGTAGATTCCCATCATCTCCTCGGGCCTCTGAAACATTTGCCCTCAAATCTAAGGGGTCATCTCTTAGACTAAAACTCGATGTCTTTATTTTCCTATTTGCCTAACTTTTAAAAGAGCCAGAGGTATTTCTAACTTGTTCTTGGAAAAAGCGTACCTGAAATGGAGACATAGGCATCAAGACTATCCGTATACCATCCTTTCGAAACATGTAAGTGTTTCTGAACCCGTCATGTAACACCTTTCTATCAAACATTCAGGGTCTACCCAACAATAAGTGAAAGGCGTACATAGCAAGTACATCACAAATAATCTCATCGCTATGTTTTTCTCCTACATTGACTGGTACCTTTGCCCTTTGTGTAACATGTAAACTACCTCGGTCATCCAACCAATGCAATTTATAAAGGCTAGGATGCAGGCTAGTGGTTAGTTGTAATTTATCTACTAATACAGCAAATATGACATTAGTACAACTACCACTATTAATAAATAGCACACAAAGGTTACCTCAGATCCGATAAGGTGTGTGGAATAAGTTCTCCCTCTATATGTCCCTAGCATTTGGAGATAAAGTCAAAACCCTATGCAATACATTAATAGGTAAGAAATGTTTACCCTTTTTATCCTCATGTGTCTCAACGTTTTGTTCATCATAGTACTCCTGCAAAACCATGGATAGATCTGTAGGCTCGACAGCTTCTTCTTCATCTTCTTCTTTGGTACCCTCCATAACTGTCATTACTCTCTTATTGGGACACTGTGCAACCATATGTCCAAACCCCATGCATTAGAAGTATTTAATCTAGTGCATCTTCCCACTAGTCGACCCTAGTACTATTTGCGTAACATCAGGTCCAACTATCTCTTTGCCCTTCCCAGAAATCATTTTCTCTCTGTCTGTGCTAGGGGTAATTTGGTCTACTACCCTAACATGCTCACCTGCTCCCTTTAGTCTACCCAACTGACTAGCAGCCCCCATAGGCTTAGTAGTAGTAGTAGGCCTATTACTAGTAACTCGGAATAGATTAGATCGCTTCTGCCTTTCTACTTTCAAGGCTAACTGTATAGCCTCATCAAATGTACTATACCTCTGAAGCTCCACAACATAAGCTATCTCATACTTTAACCTAGACACAAAACATGTTAAGGTTTGCTTAGGAGGCTCTACTGACCCACATCGGATCATTAAAGTTTCAAACTCCTAGACATAGTCATCCACTATTTTGCCTCCCTGTCTCAATGTTTGTAGATGCATAAACAGTTCCTACCTATAGTGCTCAGGAATGAACCTCTTCCTCAGAACCCTTTTCATGTCTCTCCAGATGTGAATTTCAGCTTCTCCATCCCTTCGCCTGATGATCATCAATTTTTTTCACCATAAGGCGGCATACCCTATGAACTCAACAGCAGCAAGACGAACTCTGGTGTTATCATCTATCACATAACACTTAAAAAGGCCCTTAACCTTATCCCCCCAATCCAGATAGTCATCTGCTAAACCCTTACCATCAAATGAAGGCATATGCAGCTTTACATATTTTAAACCCCTAGGTGGCCTAAAATCCCTGTTTGGGTAAGGATTGACCCCAAAATTATCATCCCTCTCCTCCCTAAAGGCATGATGATCTCCTTCCACTCCCATTCCCATGTTTCCTCCTCCCACTGCTCTCTCCCTTTACACGTTTTGAGGAGCTACTCTAGGTAGTGGTGCCTAAGGATTCGCTACTGGTGGTTGTGGCATCGTCATCTTGTCAATCCTTGTTGCTAGTGTAGTAATAATAGTGGTGAGGTCCTGAAGCTGTTCCTCCAAAGTTCTCTCACCTGTAGTATGATGACCCTGTCCTCCACCAACTTGGCTATTGGCTTCATTACCAATGCCCCCATTCACACTATCATTCGACATGGTTATGGATTTGATTAGTCGAAGTACAAATATAGTCTAAAACAATTGCAGCACACTCCCTCCACTACAACAACACTTCACCCATCGCAACAATCAAATTACCTACAAAATAAACACAACTCTATTTAACTTCACACACCATGTCAACACATACACACTTATACACCCATGATGCAACAAGCAACTAAGGCAACACACTCTTCCCTACACTTCAATTATAGCAACAATCAAGTTGAAGAAATAATCAAAAACTTCCAAGTAGTAAGTTATTGAATTCAACTATTTAAGTGTTTAAGTATCAATACTTAATAATTTTCATGCTTAAATGCTTGTTTTGAAATTCAAACTTTACTACTAAATTCCCTTTTCTAGGTACAACACATACACAATCCTATACTCCATGTGCAACACCTTCCTTACGCACAACTCCACAACAATTTACAACACTTTCCACAACACACTCACACCGCCACATACACAACACAAATACGGTGCACTCCTTCAAACAACAACAACAATTCACGTGCAGCATTTCCTCACCTCAACACACACAACACCACACGTTGCAACCCCTTCAACTCAATACACACTTACACCGCCACACATCAACACAAACATAATCACAGCAACAATTCAAAATATTACACCCTTAATGCAACCTTCTCCACAAATGGTAAGAATCAATTTCAAATTCAAATGGAATGTAATCAATACCACTTAATAACTTCTTCAAACTTAATTGATGTGTTTGAATTCAAATAATTTCCTTATTCTCTATGCAAATTCAAACCTGGAAATTACAAGTGACAATTATAATTTTCCGAAACACCAACACACAATTCACTCTTCTTCCACAAATGATGTACCCTCAATTCCAAAAATGACACAAGAAATGCTCTTCTACTTCCCTTCTCTTCACAGCAAGTTCAAGAACAAAGGGACTACTACAAGATCTCTATGTCTACTTCAACAATCATTAAGTTTAACAAAACAAAATCGAAATTAAGTACTTCAATTCCACCTCAACAATTCGAATCAAGAAGTAAAATTCAAGAACCCTAATTTCAATTGAAGATCATGAACTCAAAAACCAATGCTCTAATACCTAAAAGATGATGTGCTTAAAAATGAATCCAAGCACATGAACTCAATCCAAATGATTAATCAATCTACAAATGCTCAATTGTACATAAAATTGGCGTAAATCAAGGATGAACAAATCTCAATGGCATGAACCCAAATTGGATGTATTACAAAAAGGATTCTAATACCAATCAAATTACATATAAACACACAATTCCAATCTTATAAAATTAGAGAAATATGAACCTTAAATTAGTGTGAACAACAAATAGATAAAATCAACCTATTATCACTAGATATTACACACTAGTAATAAAAAGAAAGCAACTTAGAAGATCTTGATATTACTCGCAAGAAATTCCAAGCCTCGCTCACCACAATTTCCTAGAAATTAATAAAAGTGGATGTTTTAGCAAGAGGAACTCACTCTCTCATGGCAACAAAGTATATTTTTCAAAATGACAAAAGCTCCCTAAAAACCCTAATTAGCAAGTATTTATACTTGCTCCAATTAGGGTAAAAATGTTCAAAAAATTACTCATCTACCACTAAGTGGCCGATTCAAAAATTAAAGTACAAGTACCAAAATAAACAAAAATTGGCCGGTTCAATAATGACAATTACAAGTGCAAAATATGGTCTTCAAGTGGCCAGCTCTTCCAGTCAATTGAGCAATTTTTGGGCTATTAGATGTGATTGCAAAAATGTCCTGTAAGTTAATCATTAGTACATGTTATTTAGCCATCCCGTAAAACCGATCAATGTACCTGCTATAGTGTAAAACCAAACATTATTAGATAAAAAGTGAACATATGTGAATGTCTTGGGTCATACATCCAAATCAAGTTCCCCTACTGCTGGAACCGTAGGGTAGATTCCCATCACAAATATACAGACTTCTATGCTCCCACACCTATGTAGTAGCTACCTCATTGAGGTTCGATATGACGCACTCGATACTTGATTAGTATTGGTGGACACATTAAGAGCTCACATATAGGACACACGTCATACCTATTGGTGACGAGTTATATTTGGAGTTTGGTATACTTCCTATCACTTTACTCAAAGGAAGACTTCATACGAAAGAAGGGAAAACCAAGGCGAAAAAGATACCACATGAAGATAGACATTAGGGAGCATCCAAATCAAATAACATGTAGACTTTGTAGAGCGAGGGACATAATAGAAGTATGTTCCCATGTCAACACGATAATGATAAATGATGGATACCAATACACATTTCATGATGTTCCATATTGCATTTTTTATACTAACATTACCTTTTCCCCTTATGTAGCTTAGGTGAAGCCTCAACCACTTCATCAACTTTATTTTGACGTAATAGAAGGGGATGCTTGATCTTTTGCATTTATATTTTCAATTTTGTAATTTATTAAGAAGTTATATTAAATGTTAATTTCTTTAGACATTTTTTAATTTGTTTTCACATATTTCAAGTTATAATATTGTATATGTATACATTGCAAGTGTAATGAGTAAACACTAACATTATCTATTAGATAGAATGCATAGCAATTCATTACAAAATGTAAAAATACATTAACTTGATTGTTCCAGTAGGGTGATAGCAAACTCCCCTGTTGGCATATGGAATGTGTACATCTCTGGTCTCCATTGCTCCACTAATGTTGTAATCATGTGCCAATCCAATTAAATGAATGGTAGGCAGCTCGCACCTTCGAATCCCGCCAAATGCAAGTATAGCTCCATTCGAGGATCGAGGGGGTTGGTGCGCTTGTCACGATGGAGTAACAACTCGTGACGTTGAACAACAAGGGTTGCTTGATCTTATAATGACAACAAGTGAAATATTATACTATTCATAATGCAACATAAACTAATCAATAAGTAAAAGGTCGTTTACCTCTCTATCCTAGACAGCCAATGATCGATATCCCTCTTGCTATATCAAGACTGAAGGAATGAAGGGTCTAAGCTCTATCTATTATGCAAAAAAGAATATATATTAAAAAAAAATTAGTCTATGTTACCATTAATATCAAAATATTAATTAATGACTTATTAGTAACTATTTATTATCCAATTAATAGTTAATTAACAGCAACTAAAGTTTATGCCTACTTTTATAGTAACAAATAAAGATATTACATATACAATCAATACCAAATTTTTTTAATAATTAATTTTATGACGATTAATTAATGACATGTCAATGACTAATTACTATTAATTAACTGTTAAATTATAACAATTTAATTTTACAACCACTTCCACAAAAAAACACACAAACATAAACATATTATATTTACAATTAATATAAAATTTTCACTAATGATACTTAATGACATATTAATAACTAATTACTCTTAGTTAATAGCTAATTAACAATGACTTAATTAAACAACAACTTCTATAATAAAAGACAAACATATTACATTTACAATCAACACAAATTTTTTCACTACTTAATTTTCTAACAATTAATTAATGACATATTAACAACTAATTACTGTTAAGTAACAATTAATTAACAACAACATAATTTTATAACTACTTGTACAAAAACATAGAAACATATTAATTTGCAATCAATACAAAATTTTCACTAATTAATTTTATAATAATCAATTAATGATATATTAATGACTAATCACCTTTAATTAATAAATCATTAATAAGTACTTAATTTTATAACTAATTGTACAAAAACATACAAATATTTTACATTTGCAATCAACATAAAATTTTTCATTAATTAATGACATATTAACGAATAATCACCTTTAATTAATGAATCATTAATAACTACTTAATTTTATAACTAATTGCACAAAAACATTATTTTACATTTGCAATCAAACAAAATTTTTCACTAATTAGTTTTTTAGCAATCAATTACTTACATATAAATGACTAATTATTACTAATTAATAGTTAATTAACAACAACGTAATCTAACAACTACTTTTATAAAAATATATTATAATAACACATAAAGATAATTCATTATAATCAATACAAAGGTTTTTCCTAATTATTTTTCTAATGATCAAATAATTACTAATTGAGGACAAATTACTTTATCATTAACGATTACTTTTACAATAATTTTCATAACAAAAATTTAAGACATTTCATTTATGAAAAATACTAAATTTTTTTACTAACTCATTTGCTAATGTTAATTAATAGTATATTAACAATGAATTAATTACTAATTAATAATTAATTAACAACTACTGCTATATCAATAAACATAGTAGAGTGCAAATAATTACACTTATTTATTTATGCATGCATCTGACGTAGTATAATTGCAAAAAAAAAAAAAATTCTCAAAAAAAATACCGAAATCTTTCTTTGCTTAAGATTTTTCTACACATGTACTTCAACAAGCTAAAATCCATGTAAAACGGAAATTAAGAAAACAAAAATTTTCAAACAAAGAGATGAAGCAAAACTTGTAGAGGAAATTCAATGATGTAAAAATAAATATATGAACTGAGCATTCGTATTTATATTACAAACTGCCGATGTAAAATTTTTTTCTATGCATTGGAAATTACATGTTGTGATACTATGTAAATTTACCATATTACTTTTATAGGTTTGCAGTATTATTTTGTAATAATTTTATCGGTTTGCAATGTTACTTTATAATAACTTTTATAAGTTTACAGGATTCCATCATAGTAAAAAAAATATTTCTCAATACAATTGCACTGGAGGCATAGACTCGGTTTGCACCTTCAGTTTTAAAAATTTTTTTTTTACACTAAAGTCACAAACTGCATTCGTATTTTCGAAATCTATTTTAAAAATAATTATTTCAGATATAATATTTACGAATTTCTTTTTCAAAAATTACAATATTTTAGAGTATTACCTAAGAACATCCGTAGGACTTTTTAAACACGATTCAACTTACTAAACAGTAAGGCTCTATATTTCCTCCAAAAATCAAATTATTTTTACGAAGAATAAGACATAACAACCTCCCTACAAGAGACAACCTAAACATAAGAGGAATTATAAATGATGTTTCATGCCCATGGTGTAATACAATGCAAGAGGATCCGAGGCATGTTTTCAAGACATGCCCAGCCATTAGCAGATTTGCTGCTATGGGAGAATGATTCCCAGCAGAAGAGATGATAAATCATGATTAGCTATTTCATTGGCTGAAACAAAAGTGTAAAATCAAGAAGAAAGACATGTTTGTAGATATCCCGCCACAACAATTATTTTTTGCATTTCATTTATGGTTTACATAGTTTGCTAGAAATGAACACGGATGGATCGGTGAGAAGGGACTTGGTTATTGTGGGAGTAATACATGATGAATGAAGATGGCGGATATGGGCTTTCCTAGAAAGATTGGAAAAGTGGATGTAATGGCGATTGAGTTATGGACATTGTATTAGGGATTATTATATTACTCTAAAATGAAGCTAAATTTTATTGATATTTGTTTAAATTCAAAAGTTGCTAAAGCTTTATTGACAAATAAATAGGTTTGTTAATATAAATAATTAAATGTGTTATGTATATGTAGGGAAAAATTGGCCAACCTGATAGGCTGCAGGGTTGAAGTGAGGCCAAGAGAATTTAACCAGGTTGCGGATGGGCTTGCATCTGAGGCATATGCTGTAGATATTTAAATGTGTTATGTATGTGTCGATGAATGCCTTCTGACATTAGTGTTATAGTTAATAGGCTATCATTTTATTTACACCGTTTACATTAATCACAGTAAATCATGAAAAGTGTAAATATAGTTGTTAACAAAATCTTTATTGGTGGATAATATATATATAACTATCCCATAAGCAACCTATGGTTGTAGAGGCATATCCTCGCACGTGATGGTGATCGAAACCGGAACTATTCAAACTGTTTAAAAAAAAAATTACAAAATCTTTTTGTTATTCTAGTAATAAACCTCGTGTTGCTTTTTCTTTTTCTTCTTCTTGTTTTTAGGAAAAAAGCATTTAAATCTTCTTGGGCCATATATATTTATTCACTATAATGATTCACTACTTCGAACATCGTTCCAAAATGACAAAATTGCTCACCGGGGCTTCTTTCCCACCAACCATGTCACCGATTTCGAGCATTTGTGGTCAAAAGTATTGGGAGGGATTCATGTAGAAAAATGTAATAAATTCTATGGATTTTGGAAGGTTTGTGATAAAAACAATTTGCTTAGTGATTTGTCATTCCCCGGGGCTCAAGAGCCATATCTTTATGGTGCCCACCTACCATGTCCTCATACACTCATACCCATCAAAAACGTATAATAGGCCGACTACACGGTTTCCACTCACACGACAGTGCTTAATTAAGACAAGAACTTGGTTTGTTTGTTTTTCTTCCTTATGGGCAACATTCAAGAGGTATTACTTCGTCAACTATGTAATAGTTGCATGTAATTTTACTCATGGAGTCTCTTCACTTCGCTTATTGTTCTTATTGGGAATTGCAACAATCACTATCAACTTTAGTGTTTTCAAAATTATATATATATATATATATATATTTTGAAATTGCTACATATCTTCTTTGATTGGATTTTTACTTATGAAATCTTACGCCTAAACTTGAATTTACTAAATAATAAACTTAATTAAATTTTTATTTATCAAATTTACTATCTTCATAAGATGATAGGATAAATATTTATCAAATTGAAGGTAAAGTAGTAAATTTACCAATTAAAAATTGATTTGTGTATAATACCTAACAATTTCAAACTTCTTATATCAAATTAACAAACCATGTAAAGTTTAGCATTACCCTTTTTTTTTCTTTTCTTTTTTTTTTTTGCCAAATTCTTTATATATAATTTTTTTTATTTTTTACCCTTGTGAAGAAGTGCATGAATGTTTTCTAATGGTGCTTAAATGCTAGGTGTGAAATTAAAGCCGTGTAAGTGGGGTGGGCTAGGCGGACTAGTCTATTTAACCTAAAAAAAAATATGAGTTTAATTTAAAAAATTTAGTCCACTTCAATTATGGGCTTCTTGTCTTACCCCACTTGACTCGCAAGCTAACGTAGACCAACTTAAAGCGAGTCAAGTTAGATCACTAACCTGCATACAAAGAAAAAAAATCTTTGAAATTTCAATTTTTAAACCCTAAATGCAAAAATCAGAATGTCCCTGGCACCTACCTCTACGCAGACCTCATGAGTCATGGTACAAACACACTCTTTGTCCTCTTTCTCTCTGTACTGTGCCTATCCTCACTCCTCTTTTTTGTTCTCCTCAATCCTCCACCATAGACATATCTTCTTTCTCTCCGTCTCTCATTCTCAAATATCAATTTCTCATCTAAAAACTCTCCCTGGTCTCACTCATCAAATCTAAACAATACATGGGCACACAATACATGATGTATCATACACCTCATGGTCATTGCCTAACAAGTCTCAGATCGGACTCTTAGTCTTGGCACACTCTTTCTATTAGTCTTGGCTCTGTCTTCAACACGTCTTTACCTTAATCTCTCTCTCTCAATACTTCTACTTCCCCTCTTTTTTTTTTAATTAATGATTACACAGCTCTAGCCATGGTAAGGGTTCAGCAGTGGCCTCTAATATTATGATTTATGTGAGATGTTTGTAAAGTGTAAATGCCCTTTTAGCAATGACTTTTTCTACTGTTTTTGTTGTCTTATTTTTGTTTTGGTGTCTACAAACAAATACATACAAGTGAAGAATTGACTACTAAAGAAGAAAAAAAAAAATAACAAAGAGAAAGTTAGATAAAAAAAGAAAAAGAAAAAGATCCTAGGAAGACAGCTAAAATACAAAGAAAATAGTAAATTTTTTGTATAAAAAAAATTATGCATAATGTTTAGTAATTGCATGACGAATGGATTAAATACGAAGAGAACCATAAAAGTTTTGTAAAAAATATGTATCTCTATACCAAATATCTTGTAATCTCTAATTATTCTAATATATTGAGGATCATAAGAAGATAGCTACGCTATATTTTCATATAATGGTGCACTTACATATAATAATTTATAATGAACTTCAAAAAGAAAAATGGTAGATCCTTAATTTATAATGTAATGACCATTCTGCTAAAAAAGAAAAAAAAAATCAAGAATTTTCTTAGTTGCTAAACTAACAAGGAAGCGGATTAAAAATATGGCAAAGTTTCATTTGACATTACTTGGTACAAAAATAACAAGCTACTTATGTTCCTTCTAGCATAGAAACATATGTTGTAGATTTATAATCTTATATTTTATTTTATGGATCCTACAAGTAATGATACCATAAATATAATACAACATTGTAATAATTTAAAAAAATTCAATAAAATAAAGTAAATAGGTGTATTTAAGCTCGAGAAAAATAAAAATAAAAATATGAAAATAATAAGATCAAAACAAATGGAAGTAAAAAGAACTTAGTAAAGGAGGTGATATGGTCATTATAGGAAAGGAAAAAATAGACCCCCATGTGTCCTTTTGACCATTTTTCCCCATATTGTGCACTACAGAATCCTAGGAGCAAACTATAGAACCTTAGGAGCAAAAGACAACTTTGATCCAGTGAAACTACACACAAAAGACTAGTGTGAGAAAACTCCAATTGTTAAAACTACCCCAACAATGTCTGAACAATCTAGCATTCATAGTAATAGGATTTGAGCAATTATTTGTGGAAAGGAAATTTGAGTAAGTCCTCTAAATCTTGTGTAATTAGAGTAATGTTGTTGTATATTAAGTGTGGGAGTACAATAATTTCAAATATAGAAGGTATTTGAAGGTAATTGTGATTAGGAGATGTAAGGGTTTCAAAAAGATTTTTTTTTTTTTTTTTTGCAAAGATTGAGATTTCCAAAAGTATACGATCCGCAGCATGACCGTGCTACACCTATGTACTACAAGTGCATGGCCACTTAGGAGGCAGACATGCCCATGTAAAAAAAAAAAATCAAAAAGTGAATAATAAGATACATTAGCAAGAGACACGACCTAATGCTAAAATTCCAAAGTGGACAATAAGATATATGGGTAAGAGACATAACTATATATCAAGCCATGTCCCACTACTACAATAACATAGACAATATATGAATGACAACATACCTATCTACTTGGATGTATTGGACCTATGTTTTCCAAAGTTGAGCTTTTCCACCCACTTTCAATTCCTCACTTCTCCTAACTTAACCAAAAACCTAAACATAGATTAAAGTAGTTGTTGTAGGTTCTCTAAGTGTACATGTTTGTTGGTTTAAATAGGTTGAAGGGTTAAGGGAGTGCAGAGTTGTAAAGAGATCACTCATTGCTTATCAAGTATGTCTATACTATGTTTATTGTTTCTAAATGTTAGGCTAGAAATGTAAACCAATCTAAATTACAAATGAAATTGATTGTTTGTGTGATTATGCTTCACTGGGCTCAAGAAACCGGAAATGTTAGTGATTGCAGGGTAACACCCTGATGATTGGTATGTGATGTTGTCCTTAGTGGAGTCATGCACCGAGATGATCTAAGTAGATTTAGGATGTTTGGACTCATGGACTCATTGACTTATGGACAGTGGGGAGTACTCACTATCGTATATATATATGTATGAAAGACTCGTGGAATCTTAAACTCATAGACTCATGGCCACTAAGGAAGACCCATTGTTGTATATGGAGATTGTATTGTTGAGCGTTGTGTATTGGAATAAAGGAGATAAAAGATAATAATTTGGTGCTTGGATATCTTATTTGCATCATGTTTATGTTTGTATGGCATGGCATATATTTGTGGTTGTTGGTATACATTATACTAGGCTTTAGCTTACCCTTCGTGGGACCCTTTTTCAACTATAGGTACTTCTAATGAGATTATGGGGTATGATGAGACGTTAATGAACACAAGTCAAGACTTGGATGGTGATGATGTGGAATATGTATATTATGAAGAGTGACAGTTAAGCTAATAGGAAGATAATCATTAGATGATTTTGTATTTTTGTGTTAGATCTAAGACTTCTGTTGTACTTAAGTTTCAAAATGCTTCCACTATTATCATTTGTAGAAGATAGATTAGGGTTTAACTATTGTGGATAGTTGTTCTTTGCAATTTCTTTTATATAAAGAGACCAAGTGGTATTTGTTAAGCCACTTATTAATACATGTGGGGAATTATTTTTATTACTGTCATGGTGAATGGCTACTGATTATAGAGTTTAGCAAATTTTGAGTTTTTATGTGTCTTCACATAGTGAGAACATGTGGCGAGTTGTACTCACTCCAGGTTTTGGGGCATTATAAACATATTAATGTGGATGATGAGTTAGAAGACGGTGAGCTTAATACTAATCTATGAGCAGAATCTTCTCAATCTAAGGAACTCTTAAGTAAGAAGTCTTGATCAAGTACTTTTGAAGTTTAGGAAAAATTTACAAAAACAACTATTGGGAAAGATGGTAAAAATAGAGTCAAATGTAAATGATGTAGGACTAAATATGTTATCAGTGGACATTTATATGGAACTTCAACCTTACTTCAACATCTTGTAAAGTGTCATTTAAGCCAAGTTCCTAAGTATAATGATGTCAGTAATATGATAATTAATCACATTGAGAAGTTAAGGTCAAGAAAACTAAATCTAAAAGTTGCTCATGCGATTATGTCAATCGCTATCGTTGAACATGATCTCCCATTTTCATTTATTGTGTCACACCTCAAAAGGGACTTGTAAGTTTCCACTAAAAATTATCATAGCACGTGTGCACCCATTACATGATAACCGTCTTACAAGTCAGAGATCATAAGACTCTAAATAATTAATTACATTTATGACTAATTATATTACATATAATCATACCATAAAAATATAACTATGGATTCCATGTCCCACGGTCAACCAAGATCGCAGAGAGTTGGAATTTCCTACTAATCAGTAAATGGAATGAAACCCTAAGTCTCACAAATTCAAATTTTACATCAAGGTCCTAAAAGTAACACTTCATCTAAATAATCTAACATTCACAATTCTTACTTCATTGTTCTTGGCTTCCAATAACTCTCAACACTTCACATCTTACCCATCCCAAGCTTTTAAGATGTTCACTTGCAAAACGGTTTGTGGAGGGGTGAGTACACTACGGCTTAGTGAATGAGAGTGCAATACTCTCAATGCTACACACGCACAAGCAATTTCGAATCAAGTTATCAAATCATATGCTATGCATGAACAACCATATGAATGCAGCATCTTATGCAGTCTTTCGGTAACCGGCATGAAGTCTATGACCTTGGGTTAGGAATTCCAAAGCCACCATTAGTACTTAAGTCTCTTTACCCAATTTAATTATCTTATCTCTTTGATAATTTAAATATCTTTTAACTTTCATATCATCAGCTCAAGTGTTCTCATACACTAAGCGCTTCCATGCCTCATGTACTAAGCAACACCCTCAAGGACTGGTTAGACTTAGAACTGTCAAGGTGTGACAATTCCCTAATCACTTAGTTCGTACTTGGCAGAATAGTAATCCTCTGATTACTTTCGGCGAGCCTTGTAGTAGTGATGGCCTTCAATTTCATGCAATGTCTCGTGTAAATGCATGTTCAATTCTAAATTAAGTTCAATCCTTCAATTAATTGATTCGGGGTGATCAAACAATATATAATTACAAATCAATCCCCATTCAAAATGATAAAGTAACTATCAAACATTTTAAGACCTACAAGTCCACGAATAATCAGTAGGAACCAAGTCAATCCCACAAGTAAAACAATTACACCTTACATTCACATTCATCACAACAAGAAACATCAAACATTGCATGTCCTAGATATGATAAGAAAGATCAGACTGACTAAGTGGAATTGGTCGAGTCAAACACAAAGTCATAATTAAATAATTTTAAATGAGTCGAAATATGAGACCAAATCAATAATAGCGTAATACAGCTTAGTCTCATCGATTGTTAAATCAACCACTCGGGTTCGATTTATGGTTCTCATTCCTTGACACTTCTGTTCCATTTCACTTAAATGCCAAATCAATCACTTGGGATTGATTTAAAATTCTCATTCTTTAACACCCCTGTGTCATTGCACCTCACAAGTGCTCAATTCACGTATTCAATATAGGGTAAAATAATTGTTATGAATTATGATTAAATTAAAAAATTGTTCAAATATGTACTGATTAGTTGTTGGTTTTATTTAATTATTGTATGACACATATATTATAAAGAACTAAAAATACATTATTACTTTAAAAATATTTAATTTTCTATTAAAAAATTATTATGGGTGAATTGCGGATTATCGAGTTGGCTCGCTTAACTTACAAACCCATATGGGGCCAATTAGATCTACATTTTCAACTCACTCTTGAAGCTGACCAAAGTAGGCCATCCCGTATTGACTCGTGGACTAGTGTAGATTGAGATGAACTAATCCATTTAGCATTCAGCTGTACATGAAATAATGCAAAAGAGGATGGGATGGTATGATGGCCATCTTACATCACATAGTGCCCTATTAGACAAGGGCAGTCTTATGCAAACAAATTCAGAGTCAAAAATCAAAGGGGTACACTTTGGTGGCATACGCATTACTCTTGGCAATGAGCTTCTGCTTATGGTGCCTTCGTTATCTATCCTCACATGCCTTATTCCTTTTCACGTAAATTCAAAATCCATGCTGAAGTACTCGGTAATTATTGTTCTATATTTGTTGCACTTATTAATCTCTAGTTTTCTATCAAAAATTAAATCATGCTTTTTTTAGGCCTGTAATCTATGTTGATCGATACTTTGTAGGTGAGTGGTGAGATTGTGATCCGATGGCAGCGGAAGATGAATTGATTTTGTGGGGTGGCGGCTTATATATTTAACCGCCACCCTGGACCTCTCTATGATTGTTCTCTCAATGACAATGAATATATTAATGAATAGCATTGAATCATGGAATATATTGCTCCGAACATTGAGATTAAAAGAAAAAGATACATTGTTACTTATATGACTCATATATTAATGATCTTGGAATCAGCGAGGATATTTGAAGATATGGAAGAAACAGTGAGTATTTTCTAAAATCTATAGATCCTAAAATGTTGTTGTACATGAATATATATATTGTGAAACCCCAGAAAAATAGGCTATTTCTAATGATAAATTAATTAGAATAGTTGTTTAAAATCTCGATAAAGTAGAATATGGTACCTCGTTTTTAAAAAAATAATAATAATTACAATTCATATCCATACTTTACAATTAGCCATCAAATATTATTAGCTACATAAAGTTAGTCTTAAAACTTTATATAATAAGATCCTTTAAAAATCTGTACACAATTTTTCTATTTTTAGAGATGTAAACAATTAGCTTCTCTAATGAACTTTCCTCACTAACTTCCCAAGAAAGTCACCTTAAAGTTAACTTCTTAAAAAATGATATTTCACTAACTTCTTAAGAAATCTTACTTAATCAACTTCTCAAGTAAGATATCAAAAGAAACTTAGCAAAGAAGTATAACTTCTCAAGGAAGTCATCTTGATAAACTTAATAACAAAGTTTGTCAAAGAAAATCAAAACTTCTACCAATTAGTACCAACCCCTTACACTTCTATTCAATCCTAAACCGAGCTATTAGATGATAGCAAGATCCTTATCTGAACTAGAGTATCTTATGGAAAACAAAAACAAGTATGAATACCCGATAGATTTGGCCCAAAAATCAAAATCAAAGATCAAATATTCTAACCCAAATGTCATTTATAATTCCTAAGGATTTTCGTGGGTAGCATGTTTAGAAAATGCTATTAGATAAGTAACTACACTTGGAATTTAGCTCCAAATGGACCCAAGTAAGGTCCAGGAGCTAGAGGAAACTCGATATTCTAAAAGTTTACCAAAGTCAACTTAGTCAAATTAAAAGTCAACTTGAGTCAACTAACTCTATTCGACTCACTTACTTAAGTCTTCCGTTTGACACCCTAGGAAGACTTGAGTAGACTTAAAGCCTTAGAGCTAAGACTTGGATTGACTTAGAAAAGAATCGATAAATAAAATACCAAGGATTCACACGATGTCCTTTTCAAATAGAACCGATGGATTTGACTTAATAAAAGTTTAGTTGAAAACCGTCAACTATGTTAATTTCCACTAAACTCTCTACTTGAGAGTTCAATCTTATTCTCGATATTTCACCTAATAGACTAAACTCAAATTTTGTTGAATTTCATATGTAGGACCAGTACTTAGCCCCAAACATTGCTTGAGTATTAGATCTAAAAACCTGAACTTGATTGACTAAAGTCTATTCCCATTTGACTTAAGTCAACATTCGATAAACAATTAGACAACTCAAGAAGACTTACATTAACTTAAGTCTAATATTTTCCCAAATCTATCCTATCTAATCCTAATCATGAGGATCAATATCCTAAAATATATATCAGCAAAAATAAACACAAATTAATAACAAACCCAATTGAAAAACCAAATCAAAATTGAAAGTACCTTAAACCTTGTTCTGAAGCTTTCTCAACGATTGAGCTTGAAGCCACCTCCAAATCTTAATCTATTTGAACCAAATTTTTCCTAGTTCAATATTACATCTTTAATGACCCAATAACACACAAAATATTATAAAATCTAAGCAAAACTCCACCAACTAGAATCCTTCTCCAAAACGCCACCAAAGAGAAGTCAAACTTCTCCTCTTACCTTATCTTATCTTATCAAGATCACCATTTATTACACCTAACCTTATCTCAATCTTACCCTATCTTATCTTGTCTAACCAAAGAAAATGGCATGAAATAATTTAAAAATATGCATATGAAAATCGGATCCAAATAAAATGCACTAAACATGTGATTTTTCTAGTTTTTGCCAAGGTTTACTTACCTTAATCTATCTTATCTTATTCATAATAAATCTTACCCAAATTTTACCCTATTATACCTTAAATATACCTTAATTACTCAGTAAAATATCATAGAAAAATTCAAAAAGATGAGCTCCCAAAAATATATTAGAAACCCTTCTTAAAGTGAAACACCACCATGTAAACTCATCTAGCTTGTCACTATTCAATTCACCCCTTCTCATATTAATTTAACTTAATATAAAATAACCTAAATTACCATGATTAAAGTAGGTTGAGGACCTATAAATATCATGGAAAAATTAGAATTTTAGGGTCTTATAAACAAAAGGAAAATTACATCTAAATCTCATCTATAAAAACACCTTGTTACTTAACCTTGTCTCACCCCATGTTTAAAGCCATCTTACCTAATCTTAACCTAATCAAAATTAGCCCAAATTTTTCATGACTAAGATAAGGAGGTTAAATAAAAATAGATAAAAAAATTAGCCCAAGAAACTACCTAGAAGCTAACAAAGGCTACCCTCCTCTTTTGACCATGTGATCTTATCTATATGACATCATCTACCTTATCTTATCCTATATCATTAATACCCTAACTTATCCTATAAGCTATTAAGCAAATTATAACCCTAAAACCTGCCCAATCTTCTCCCCTTAAGCATGGTGAATCAGCACCAAAAATTAATTACAAAGCAACAAAACTTAACTACTATAAAAGGAGATGTATGGAGGTTAACCTACCAAAGTAAAGCCCTCCATTTCTTGCGCCACTTTGAGCCCCCTATTTGCTAATTTTCCCTCATCCAACTCTCCACCAAACACAGCTAATATTCCTCTAAGAAGTTAGAAGTTTTTATTCATAATTAGTTCCATTGACATCTCCAAAACTGACAAGAGTTTCAGAACCACTAACGTCATGTATTAAGGTAAGAACTTCCAAGAAGATTGAGTTATCTTTAACCCTCTTAAGGAAGCTACTAATCTTACCTATTTTCTATATTATACGACTTTTAATTTAGGTATTCAAGCGGTGTTCATCAGATTAAGGTAATCCTCAATTAACTCAAGTTGCTTTCATAGCATAGTCTTCATCTACATACACTAATATCACCTATTTCTGGAAGTTGTAGGTTCCAATTGCAATTCCACTTCAAGCAAACCTTATCCTCGTAAGACTACTCTATTTCACTTTCATTTAGAATATTTTTTAGTGTTTAGATATATTTTTAACCCCTAATAAATACAAACGTTCAAGGAAAGAATGGTTAAAGACTTAACTTCAAATCTTGAAGACTTATGATCATCTATAACTTATTTTTGACCTATTGAACATCCTTGAACATATTTTTGGACATACTCATTGACATATACCTTGGACATATATTTGTCGTATCATGGTGTTATTTGAGAATAGGACTTACCATGACGATAACCTAAGTGTGGACCTTGATAACAAACCGATTTATAAACAAAGGACCGTAAACTTGGACTTGAGGCCTAAACTTGAACTATTAAGAATCTAAATAACTAAAAGATACCCTAAAAGACTTTAATACTCTAATAAGACTTGGGGTTCATATCGGGATATTAGAATAGAATATTTCAGTAGTAGTTATTCTTATATGTATTTTCTTTTATGTCTAATTTTTTAGGTTTTTCAGAAGATTATTACAATCTTCAAGTCAAGCCCAAGTGAGGGAGTTTAGATGATCTGCTATCTGCTTGATTTTGCTAATTGCATGATGTTTTGTTGGTTGCTATTGATTGTTTGGAATGACTTATTGACTTGCATGCTCTTATCCATGTGGTCACCTTATTAACCAATAAATTTAAATTCTTGGCCAAAATAACTAGATTACTCGTTGCATGTCTATGATTCAACAAGTACACAAAAAGGAATGAAAAGTGTTCAACCTTTTCCAAAAAATTTTAAAGCATGTCGAAGCTTTTTTGAAAAAATTCAAGTCTTTTTGAAAAATTTCAAGCCTTTCTAAAGTATTTTCGTAAAGGTTATATCAAAAATCCAACATGTGCTCTTAGAGGCTGTTGTTTATAAAACCTTAGTGTTGCCGATGGTAATTTTATGAAAATTGATTTTGTTGGAGGCAAAGCTGTCACACCCCAAAAGGGGGCCTAGAAGTTTCCACTAAAACCGCCATGGCACATGTGCACCCGTTACATGATAATCATCTTACAAGCTAGAAATTGTAAGACTCTAAGAAATCGTAAGACTCTAAGTAAACAATTACATTTATGACTAATCATAGTACATATAATTAGATAATAAAATATAACTATGGATCTTGTATCCCATGGTCAACCATGATCGCAGAGAATTGGTATCCCCTACCAACCAGTAAAATAGGATAAATCCTAAGTTTCACATATTCAATTTTATTTACATAAGGGTCCTAACATTTCATCTAAATAATCTATCATTCACGATTCTTACTTTATCATTCTAGTCATCCAAAAACTCTCGACACTTCACATTTTATCCCATCCTGAGCTTTTGTAATTGCTACTTGTAAAAAGGTCTGTGGAGGGGTGAGCACACTATGGCTCAGTCAATGGGATGGTAATACTTTTAATGTTACACACACACAAGCTTCCAATCAAATTATCAAATCATATGCTATGCATGAGCAATCACATGAATGCAGCATCTCACGTGGTCTTCCGGTAACCGATGTGAAGTCTAGGGTTTACACCCCCCTTAACCTTGGGTTAGGGATTCCAAAGCCACCATTAGTGCCCGAGTCTTACTCACATCTTCATTACTCTTATCACTTATCTATACCGTATCTTAGCTTTAATGTTTTAGGCTCAAGTGCCTCAATATACCGAGCAATTACACCCTCAAGAGACAGGTCAAACTCAAAACCGTCATGGCATGACAATCCCCTAATCACTTAGTTTGCACTTGGCGGAACAACGATCCTTTGATCACTTCTAGCACTTCCTGTAGTAGTGATGGCCTTCAATCACATGCAATGTCTCGTGGAAATGCATACCAAGTTTTAATCTAGTCCACTTCTTTAATTGATTAATTCAGGGTGATCAAACAATATATATAGTCGCAACAAATTCCTATTCAAGGTAATGAAGTAAGCTACCAAGTATTTAAAGTCTACCACTCTAAGAACAATCCATAGGGACCCAATGAAGTTCCATAAGCAATCCACTACATCTCACTTTCACACTTATCACAACACGTAAAGATCATGCATTTCACATTACAAAGTAAACAAGGAAACCAGACCTAGCGGATGGGAACCATCCAGTTCTACTTTAAGTTTTAGTTAACTTGACACCTTTGTGTCATTTATCTTAAACGTCAAATCAACCACTTGGGATTGATTTGCGATTATCACTCGTGACACCTCTATGTCATCGCACTTCTCAAATGCTCAGTTATACACACATTCAAGGGCTAACAAAGTCGCCTCGTATAGCCCTCCTAAGCCATCAATACCTATGTATAATATATATATAGGTTTATAAACGTACCTTTGCCTAAAGGACAATTTCACTAAGCACCTCCCCTCACTTACTTAACAGGGGCAAGAAAACATAATTGATAAGTTGCAAACTTAAAGTTACACTCATGATTTGTATAGTTATGTTCATGAGTGTATTCTATAGATATAATAGGAAAATAAATTTGCCTAACCATATATTCATATTTAGAAGTAAACTCCAATATGTATACATAACGATATTTATGTGATCTAATCCAACTATGCATACCTACTCAGTAGTTGTAGAGGGAAAAGTTAGGTTTATATATTTTGGTTTAGTTTAAAGAAAACAATTTCAAATCATGATATTAGACCTGTAGTAATAGCATTAGCAAGATGATGTGAAGTGCTATCTACCCTAGCCCATTCTAATTTCTATATCAATACACTCATATTTATCTATAATTTACCTAATTACTAGCTTCTTTGTAACTTCTTTCTTAAACTCAATTAACCCTACTATATAACTCAAACTTAACAAAAATCACATTCATTTGCAACTACAACAAAGCAATTGAATTCACATACATAGCATATCAACACATAACACAACATTGTAGCATATCATTAAGTTTCCCACTCACCTGTTTATGGTCGTCATAGTCCTAATCGTTATTAAGTGATCCCAACGTGTGGTCTCTTCACCAAACACAGTATCGAAGGAAAGGCTACAATGGCTCCACGCAATTTCCATTAGATTTTTCGATTTCCCATTAACTCCCATCTCTTCTCAAACTCCCCAATTCCTTTTTCCACACTCACATTCACAATCATTTTACCGATGGCACATCGCATTTCCAAGGCTTCTTTTTACAACTCGAACACTGGATTAAGCTACTAGAGCCACCACTACCACATCGGTGACACCTCTTTTCGCCATTTGCTTTCACACACAGACACACTCACCTCCTTCACATAACTCCCTCTTCCTCCTCAGTTTCACCTTTCCATTCTTTCTTCTCTCCTTTATTGACATCTCCACCAGCAGGGCTTCACATCCTCTCTACTAGTCTCAATCCCCACTCACGTCACACACTAGCCATCCTTTACACACACACATGCCCACCTCCATTGTAATAAAGTCATACACACGCGTACACACAAGTTTCACCTACACACATATGTAGGATCCATACCCTCTTGACTTCATCTTCCGGCTCTTCTTCTCTTTTCCTCACCCTTTTTTGTCTTCAATTCTCACTTTCCCTTCTTCTAACTTTTCCTCTTCCTTTCTCCTTACTCTCCTCTTCCTTTTGACTCCCTTATCATAACTTTCCCCCTTGTTTCCTTGCCAAGCTACCTTCAACCCCTTGAACTTCTCTAATTTCCTACTTCTTCTTCTCATTCCTCTTCACTCTTCTCTAGCCCACACTTATGCATGTGTATATTTCAAATCTTCCCTTCTAATCCTCTATGTTTTTCCTCCTTTCTAAACATTTTCCATTTTCCTTTTCTACTTCATAGCTCCTACTCATCGAACACCACTTACACACCTTACACCACACCATGCACATACACCAACACATTCCCATATACCTCGTATACACACCAACACACTCCTATCCATACAGATACACACTCCGTACACACCACGTGTACACCAACACATACATACACTCAATCATACTATGCACCTACTTACACATATACACAACTGCACTTTGCAATCCTCTTTTCTCCTCAAGTCCACATGCACACACACACACACCATTAGTGCATACATACACACATACTCCACACACACTACGCACAGCTCTCATACACATATACACATACCCGCATACACCACACTCACCTTCTATATACATGTACTCATACTTGCATACATCACACACCTTCCATACCCACACACACATATCCACACACCACACACCTTCCATACACATACACCCATTCTCGTGCACACCACACATCATCCATACACATACACACATAACCATACACCTCACACCACCTCATACACATGCACACATACCCCCACACATCCCACACCTTCCATACGCATACACCTATACCCTCACACACCACACACCATCACATACACATACACATACACACATACCCGCACACACTACATACCTTCCATACACATTCACACATACCCATACACACAACACACCATCCATACACATACACACATACCCTCACACACCACACACCTTCCATACACATATACACATACCCGTACACACCACACACCATCCATACACATACACACATACCCTCACACACCACACACCTTCCATACACATACTCCACACATCACACACCTTCCATACACCTATACACATACTCCACGCATCACACACCTTCCATACACATACACACACACCCTCACATGCCACACACCATCCATACAAACACACACATATTGCACACACCACACACTCGGTTCCTCCTTCTTACACCGCTACAACGGTCATTACGGTCACCATTGCAGCTGTCCATTGTTGCCGTTGTTGTTGCTGTTGCAGTTGTGGTTATCGTCGTGGCTACCGTCGTTGTGTGGCCGTCATAGTTGCTGTCCATTGTAGTTGTCGTCACTATCGTTGCAGTTGTTGTTACAGCTGTTGTAGTTGCCATTCCCCTCTCTAGACTAATGCGTGAAACCCTAGGTATATTAAACCTAGAACTCCGATGGTGCTATTTGAATCAATTACCCCGAGGACCATCTTGAACAAGTATTGCATAACTAGACCCCAATCACACCTATTAACTAAAACCTAAGTTATCAAAAGGGTTTCCAAACAATTCAATTAAGAATTCCTATGGAAGAGTTCTTTTGCAAAAGAACAAAAAGAAGGTTTTCGTAATCTCACGAAATTGTGTTTTCAATTCAATAATAAGATCCCTTTAGCTGGCCCCCCTTGCACGACTTATATAGTTTACAAATAACATTATGGAAAACCTAAGTTGCCTAATCTATCCTTATCCTCATGTGACTGAGTAGGCAACTAAATAATATAAATTACAAACCAACAAATAAAACTAAAATAAACGAAATGTGTTTCTAGTTTGTCGATTTAATAAAATTATTCTAATGCCTCTAAATTATCACATCCTTCCATAGTCACGTGAATTAAGTTAACACATGTTGGTTCTCCTTTGGTGTAGCTTGACTCCTTAGCTTGTAAGTCCATGACTAATCCTTGTAGAGCTTCGTTCATCCTCTTAGCTCTAGCTCGGGTCATCGGGCCTCCAATACCATGTAATGGATCATGGGATTTTAGTTCCTTCCTTTTTTAAGCTAATTGATCCTCATCACGGACACATATGCACTCACACGGCCACATACTATGCACCTCCTTTAGCACTCACCAACCGAAGCGACCGTAGTCACATCGTCACAGTTGCTGTTGCTATTGTTGCCTCCATTGCCAGGGAGAAGACGAGACAGACACGACTTGAAATATGTTGTCACCGTCTTTGCCATCGTTACTGTGTCGTTGCTGCCACCGTCGTTGCCATCGTTGCTGTGTCATTACGGTTACCATGGTTGCTGTCTCCACTGGAGGCACGTGATCGTGTACGCCGGCGTCCTCACCTCCATGCGTGGCTCCTTTCGACTCAATAGTGACGATCTAGATGGAGTTGAGGACGGGACACAATAGACAGTAGGGTTCCAGACTTGCTGCTACTACCTTCAAGGTGAAGGCCGGGCAAACGTGGCTTGGAGCTATTGAAGTAGACGCAACTCGGACAGGAAGAAGAAGAGAAGAAGAAGAAGAAGAAGAAGGAAAAGAAAAGAAAAGAAAAGAAAAGGGAGAGAGAAGGCACGGAGATAAGAGCTAGGGGCCTGATGTTGCTGCTGTTGTGTCTGCTACCGCCTGACGTCATGGGAGAAGAGCCAGATCGAATAGGGCAGACGTTTCCAGATTTTTTATTTTTTTTTACAGTTATGTGTGTGTGTATACATATATATATTATATTTGATATTATAATGTTCCTATTTTAATATCCTGCTCGCGTACAAAAATATCTTTAATTTTTATATTTTTAGCATTTTATTACAAAAGCTTACATCTATGTTAATTTGATTATTCCAAATATAAATATTTACTCTAATTTTTTATTTAAAATTTCTAGATCTATAATTTAAATTAATTTTATTATTTAAATATTGTTTGAAATTTATGTTTCAGAGAATTTATTCTTTTAATTTAATTTACCTGAACTAACGCTAGGACTTATGATTATTTTTATTTATTCATTTACATATCTATATTCGGATATTTTTCAATTACTTTGCTTCCTAAATTTATTCGGTAATATATTTCATATAATTTAATTTGTTACGTTCGTTATCTTCTTTTCTTTGCCTAAGATTATTCTTTCCAATTGTTTTATTTTTTAAAACCTATTATTATTGCAATTTATTAAGATAATATTTATGCGTCACAATATTTGAATTTTTGTTATACATTTCTCAAAGTTTTTAATATTGCGAAATTGTCCCTCTCGCTATCTCGACTTAGAAGTATTTATTATTCTGCCTATTTTCTTTAATTTTTGTATAATCTTTTCGAAATTTTTGGGACTATACAAAAGCAGTTGGGACAGCTCTTGTTTATAGCCTATAAGGCATTATTAACAGATTAATTGCAAGTTGATGCCCTGATGAGGGGTCACCTGTTTTGGCCGTGGAGGCATTATTGTTTGATTGAGGGTGAATGGCCTAGTGTAGAATTCACTAAAACTGGCCTTTGGGGCATTTTTGTTCTCAACAACGAGTAAGCGTCGAGTTTATTTGGGGGATTGTGCCCTTAGACAGCCTCCTAAGTAAGGTGAGGTACTCCATGCAAGTAAGTATGGAGGTCAATCGAAGTATAGACGACGCAAATCTATACCTTTCATGGTTTTGGACTCCCATGAAAGTGTTGCTTGCATTCATCACACATGCATTCATTTCATATGTAGATAGATTTCATGATGTGTTAATTAATGCTTAATAACTTGCTTGAACGGTAATAGTAATGGATGAACTCACTAAGACATAGTTTGCTCACCCCCCAACAGTTTATCTTGCAAAGTATTCTAACGCTAGGAAATAGGCTAGGATCAAAGTGATGAGTGTTCCAAACTCAAGCCTAATGGATAGCTGAAGTATTAGAAGATAGTTAAAAGTTTAAGATGAGTGAATAAGAATTTGTAAAGCTATTTATTTGTGAAACTTTGCATTTTCCAACACTTTTTCAAACTAATGTTCTTAAGTGTTGAGATCATGGTTGTTAAAATCATGAGTCAATTGTACGATTTTATAAGTTTGCAATTTTATGAAGTTTTTCATAATCAAAATAGAAGAAAAATCATTTAGGTATAAACTTTTGATTATGAGTATAGATATACGATTCCACAAGTTATCAATTCTACCGATTCTATATGATTCTGCTAATTTTATACTATTCAATTTCAGGTAAAATCGTGATTTTAACAACCATGGTTGAGATCACCCGATTTTACTATTTGGTAAGGGATATTCTTTACAATTCTAGAGAACTTTAATAATCGGTTTCCATAGTTATTTTCATAATAACTAATTATACGTACTATCAATTATGGTGAGAAATGATTATTAAACTAGAGTCTTGTAACCTCTTACTTGCAAGGCAGTTTTCATATTGCGAGTGCACACATGATATGACAACTTTCAGGAAATTCTAATAGGCCCCCTATAGGGTCGTTACATATATTTATTTAATATTTATTAAACTAAACCAATGATGAGTATATAAATAGCCTAAAGAGGTGGGAGCAGTTTGGTTATTTCAAGGTCAAGTTATTTAAAACTCCATTTGACTTAATGTTCCTCTTTTCTCATTTTGCATAGTTACAATCACAGAGACCCACAAAGTGACCTAGTAGAAAGTAGTAAAAATCAACCTGCTTTAGCTAGTTAAGGTTTCAATCACTAAAATACATGCCTCGAATTATGGATTCATAGCTCCAAGTAAATTGGATAACATGTTGTTAGAATTCGGAATAAGGAATGAGATGGAACGAGCATAGAAACAAGCGATTCGAGAATCTCAATCATGATTTGAACAAGTAAGTGCATAAATCTATGTAATGTATTAGGATTATCAAATTACTTAATCAATTAGATTTAGATTCACAAGAATTAGATTGGGAGAACAATTAAAGAAGAGGAAAAAGAAATTCACGATGGAACAATATACTATATGACTAGGTACATAGCTATGTACCTACCTATGTCAAAATACAAATGTGTATAGAAAGGTACACGGTTGCCATATGCACTCGTGTACTTAAGCATGTCAAATTGCAAAAATTCACAAAAAGGTACATGGCTACTATGCACGATCATATGCCCTACCATGTCGAAGTAAATAGCCAAATACATAACAATGTACTTAAGCATGCTAGATTAACAAAAATACACAAAAAGGTACACAGTCAGTAGCACTATCATGTTCTCTCTTGTATTCCTTTGCACGACCACTTACATGGTTGTGTTGTTCTAGGACACTCACTATTCCATTATATTTCATTCATTTGTGATTTTAAGTGTACATAATTGTCGATTTGAATAGGTTTGAGGACTGAAAGAATACAATAGTGTAGAGGAATCAATCATTGCTTATCAAGCATATGTATACTGTGTTTGTTGCTTGTACGTGCTAGGTTAAAAATGTAATTTAATCTAAATTGATATTAAAAATGAAAGAGACTAGTTATGTGTGATTGTACTTAGCTAGGCTTGAGGAACCAAAAGAGGGTTAGTGATCTTGAGGTGGTACCCCGATGATCAATATATGACATTATCCCTAATGAAGTCATGTACTGAAATGAACTAAGTAGATTTAAGAGGGCATGGTATGAATGGATTCATGTGTATGGTATGGAAGGACTCTTAGACTCATGACTAGTGAAGAGTATCCACTGTCGTATATGTATAAATTACATATGGTATGGACTCATGAACAATGGGAAGGACCCATTGTCATATATATATATATATATATATGTATATATGGATGGACTCTTAAACTTATGGACAGTGAGGAGTATCTACTATCATATATGTATAATTATGTATGAATTAGAATCATGGACAAAGGGAGTACCCTTTGTTATATATATAAGTATATCTATATGTATATGTGTGTACGGTGCGTATGGTGATTATGATGATGAAAACTGTGTATTGGAATAAAAAATATGAAAGATGATAAATTGTGTTAGGGTATCTTGTTGCATTATGTTTGTGATAGTGTATTTGGCATGGCATGTGCATGTGTTTGTGAGTATACGTTATATTAGGTGATAGTGTCAAAAGACCCTTATTATTTATGCCTAATTAAAAACATTTGTTAATCATTTCTTTTGAATTGCTAAAGAAAATGATACTTATTTCATGAAAAATTATTTCAGGGTCTTAAAGAGCTCATTTAGAAGATTTCATAATGATCAAGGAGAAATCAAGGCAATTTAAACAATTTTAGATCAATTTTGCAAAGGAATAATTTTTTCTTTCTTAGCCCCTACATTTAACATGGCCATGCTGAAATTGTAGGGCTGATTACAATAAGCATGAAAAGAAAAAGTAGTCAGACTTGGTTTTTCAACCTAGGCTCGAGCACGATGATGCTACCTAGGTCGTGCTGACCTGCGAATATGCAGATGTTACAAATAGCATCATTATTTTATTATTAGGGTTATCACATAACTTTAGGATTAAGATTCTAAACCTTAGGAGAGACAATACATAGAGCTTCAAGAGAGAAATTTCATACGCATAATGGAAGATCATAAGACATCAATTACAAGGGTTTTATCTCTACGACATGATTTTTTTTATCTTCTCTAGATCTATTATGCTTATTGTAAACTCCATGGAAGAGCAATTCTTTCATGCCTTGCACTTTATGAAACCTCAACCTATGTGACTTGAATTGCTATTTGATCAATGGAAAAATTCATGTTTTTGTATCTATTCATGTGATTTTATTGTCTTGTGGTTAGTTAGTGCACGAATTAATCATATGTTGATTCTTATTAAATAGAAAGAGGTTTTATTTAATAGGATAGATTTTCATGAATAGAGGAATTGAGTACTGCACCTAGAGGTAAGGAAATTCTGATTTTCCACTATAAAGAATTTAATTCTTATTGTAAGGATCCTAAACTTCATGCAATCTTATGTGACATTAGTGAAGCAGAGGTCTCTACTATCTCATGTATGGTTAGGAATTAATTGACTTAATGGTGTAATTAATTTAATTGATAAGATCTTATAATGCAAAGCATGAATAAGTCATTAATCAATCCATTAGTATAAGAATTTTAAGGGTTAAGGTGGATCAAAGTGATGGGTATGTCTTGTGATTGAGTTCATCTATTGAAGCATATATAATTAATATTAGGGTTGCTACATTAGTTGTTTGGAATTTAAATCATAAATGCCACTTCAATATTTAGGCTAAATAGTAGAAAAACAGTAATATTAGTATTTGTTTTCAAGATTTTTGTGGACGAAACCATAAAATCTATGTTACATTAGATAAGTACACTTACCTAGCTTTGATCATAGATTTAATTAGGGTTATAAATTTAAAATTTGATACGATCGGTAAGCACACATCACTAGGCATTAGCTTACCCCTTGTGAGACCATTTTTTTTAGTTGCGGGTACTTTAGGAAAAATCATAAGGAACGATGAAATGATAGTGGACATAAACCCAAACTCTAAGGAGAATGTAGAGTATGTGTACTATGAAGAGTAATAGTTAAATGAAGAGAAAGATAAATATTAGATGACTTTGTTTCGTTGAGATATGTTTGAGACTATTGTTGTACTTAAGTTCTAAAAATGCTTCTACTATATTGATTGCAGGAGATTGAATATGGTTTATTTATTTAGGACAATTGTTCCTTCCAATTTCTTTTATATAGGGAGACCGAGTGGTAATTGTTGAACCACTTATTTATAAATACTTGGAGAATGCTTTTATTGACTGTTATGGTTATCAGGATGTTGATGGTAAAATTTAGCAGATTTTAAGGTTTCACGTGTCTTCACTAGGTGAAGACATGTGGCAGGTTGTACTAGTCTTAGGTTCTAGGGCATTAAAATTGTCATGTAATATGTATTCGCTAATAAATAAATATTTGTATCATATGAGCATTACTGGAATCTTTATTTAATATTAAAACAAATATTGAAATATAACAATTCTTTTCTTATTTATTTTTTAGATACTTTCGTCTAAACAATGGAACAAGGTAAAATGTACATGCTTAGGATTGTGATTGCAATGCTTAATCTAGAACTCTTCTTTGCCATAGTGAGTCATACATTTATTGTTGTGGAAATTGATTCATCCTACACAAACCATTGAGGATCCTAGCAATTATGATTGCTCTTAGACAGACCGCAAATGTTTTTGCTCATAGTAAATCAAGTTTTTGATGAATCAAGAATGTTTCCAATGGCAATAGCACCTTATGTTACTTTAATTTTTCCCTTCAACAATTTCACAACTATGGGATTTTTACAATATGAATCTAGCAACCTACATAGATCTAGTCCTAGCCTTCAAGTTCCAAACCTATGTAGAGAAACTGATACTAATTTCACTACAAAATTTGACTCTAGACTTAGAAGCCTTCACGCACATAAATATCCTTGTAGGGTGCCTAACTACTAACAAGACATGCAAGGTGTCTTGTTCTAAGGCTTTGACTAGCACAATAAGATCAAGTGTCACTTATTGTCCTACTTTTGTAGTAGTAAGTATGCACGTTTGCTACTCGGTTTGATCTTGATTGGCTTGTAAATTAGTAAGGCAACCTACATAAGAGCAACAACAAGGCAATCGTAAGTAAAAGGAATACAAGCAAGAATCATTACTGAAATAAGACATACTTTTATTAATATATTGAGAGTACAAGGCTATAGTATATACACGGGGAATAGTGAGTAAATACATTTTTTGATCATGAGTAGTTAAGTGGTGAGCATAAACTTGTATCTATAAAAGTATTTGTATCCTTGTAAAGAGCTTTACGGGTGTTTATAAGTCCTACAAAAGAAGACATTAAATTTGAAATGGTAGCAAAAATAGAAATTACTATTCTAGAAAATTTACAAGTCCCAATCCTTACTTTACAATATGTATATGATGTTATAAAGGAAGTGATCCTAACACAAGGGGCTAGCGGGAAGAAATTTCTTGCATCCATGAACAACCAATCATTTGTTCTTACTAATTGGTCAAAACTAGAGATCCACTATAATGAGGTTACTCCATAGTTTTCTGGACAGGCCTCTAAACACGTTCAACTTCACTGGAGTTGATCATTTCAAATCGAACATGAATGCAGAATACGATACAAATGTTATGACCATTGCCCTTGGTACAAACGTTGAAGTAGTGCTGCAGGACACTGGTTTTCTCAACATTGAGATTCATCCGATACATTTTCATAGTTACAACTTCTTTATTGTAGGGACGGGTTTCTGGAAACTTTAATGTTGAGAAGGATCCTAAATCCTATAACCTATATGATCCTCCTGAAAGAAAGGCGGTTGCGATTCTGAGCGGTGGATAGGCTGCAATTCGATTCAAAGCTGATAATCTTGGCATCAGGTTTGTACATTGCCATATTGAGGCGCATGACTTGGGGTCTTTTCATGGCATATATTGTTCCGGATGGTCCCGGGCCAAAAAGAGAAACTGCTTCCTCCTCTTAAAGATCTTCCATCTTGCTACTGTTGAATTATTATAAACGATCTCGGTCTCGTGATGAAACGTTTTGGATTGATGTTTATACTGGTGATTTAGGTAAGTGTCAAATAGCACTTATTTTAGCAAGCTTGTCTGTCATCACTGTCCTTTGTAACGGAGAGATGTTAGCATTAGGCTATGGATGCTGGCTTGAGTCAATGGGCTCGATGTTTTCTTGTGGTTATATCTATTTGAGAATGAATCGCAGTTATTTTCTAATATAATATAATTATGCCTTTTTCTTGATTCATATTTTTCAATGCTCTTTAGCTTATTCTAATGTTATCTCAGTAAAATTATATTGTTATTCCATCAGTTATGGACAAGATGCATCTAAAGCTTGCTATTTACAGGCGCTAGTTAGGGAAAAGGGAAAAAAAGAAAAAAAGAATTTGTTGAGTTTTATATGACAAGTAGATTAAGGTGTGAAAAGCATAAATGAAAACTTCCCTCATTTTTCTTTGTTTGGCACTGTTTAGTTGCATACATAGTGCATTTTGTGGGCATGTAAACAACAGATTATATTAAAATAATGGTACATCATCATAGTTAAGGTTTCTATAATTAAGTGATATAAATATTTATATTTTAATAGATAGACTTGGTTTGAATTTTTTTTCTTAAAAACTAATAAAATAAAATATTAAAAAATAATAGGACGGGGGATTTCCATTTTTAAGTGAATAAAATATTTAACTTTGAGAAAGTATTTCTAATAGCCTTCCTCCATTTGCAAGAAGAAGAAATGTCTTTTTTGTTGAGAAATTATTGAATAGCTTGTGTAAGCCATTAAAATCTCCATCTAAGTATCATGTCTAATTCATAAGTTCCCCTTCATAAATTTCTTCATTAAATGACCATATGAATAATACCCTCTTTTCTTCTGTCCGCTGTTTGATTTTTTTTTGTTTTTTTTTTTTCTTTCTTCAAGTTATAAATAGTTGAGATCCATAACATGGGTAAAGTGGTATCTTTCTACATGCGGTTTGCTTGGTTCCAATGATTTAATTAATGTAACTGACAATTCCTCTATAAAATGTTAAGAAATAAACAAAATGGTATGTTTCTCCACCTATTGTTTTGGTTCAAAAAGTAATTTATTAATAATCTATTTAGCTTAATAATATATTTAAAAAGATTGAACTGCATGTAGCTGAGCTTCTAATTATCTGGGTCACATAGGTGGTGTTTCGGAGGAAACAAAGATAAACGAATTCTATTTTTTTTTTTTTTTAATGTATTATGACCTATGGTTATGTAAAGATAAACGCTCAAACTCGAGAATACATTTTTGTATTTAGAAATTTGAATAAAAATTCCATCATGGTCAAGCTACTAACATAACCATCAGGTTGTGTGGGCTATGAACAATACTTTTTTCTTTTTTTTTTAAGCCTGGCCCAATCACAATAATCAACTAAACTAATGGGTCAGACTTTGAGGCAATGGAGGCGTGGATATGGATATGGAGACGAGCGTAGGAGCAAAACAAATAGCCATTATCAAGAAAAGAGAACATGTAAACTTGAGTATAGATGTATGACATGTTATGCATTTATTTCGTAAATCTTCAATTGCAACAACAAATTTGTATTATGAAAGCACCCCTTCGATTTTACTGGAAGAAAGGGAAGCAATTATTTTATCAAAAATAATATTCTTCCTATTGTAAGAATAATCCATAGATTGAGGAGCGAAATCTTTTACTTTTTAATAAACAGAAGAATACTTCCAAAAGAAAAATATTTTAAATGAAGATAATTTTTATTTTGCATAAAAGGGTTTCTTTTTAATTTTATATTTTATTTTCTTTGATTACTTTTTGTGAGAATGATTTTTGGCCACTAATTAATGACCTTGTTATTATTAGGGGTGAGAAAATTCACGATAGATATGAACCCCCACCCTATACCTATCTCGTAAGTTGTAAGAACAAGTTCTAAAAATACTTTATCTTGTGACCGTTTAGAGGTTACTGGTTCTAAGATATCTTGTAAAATATATAATTATTTTAATACTTTTTCCAAAATAGTAAAATCATCCATATCCAACTTCATGATATTCAAGTGAGAAGTTAATATTGATTCAATATTAACTACATAAATATAATGAATTTCAACAAAGCATGAAGTAATAACAAAATATAGTGTGTATGGGTATAAATTGTATGTACTAAATTTAATTTGAGATAAGATATAGGTTTAGCTATCTAACTTTTTTTTTTTTTTTGATAAAAAATATTAGTAAGATAGTTTGTTCTATCTACTTGAATATTGATTTATATTAAATCTTAAGTAAAGCCAACTAATTAGATTTGTGAAATTTAATTATATTTATTAGTAATATTTTACAAGGAAAGTATATGATAGCTCTAATACTTGTGTTGTCAGAATTGGACCGGCCTAGTTGGCTCAATTGGAATCGACCCAATGAGCAATCCAATCCAAGCTTTAGGCCAGTTTTTAAAACAAAAATGATGGACCCATATGATCTAGCTAGTTAAATTGTGGACCAATCAACCCAACCGAGTCAATTGAGTCCACATGCAATAATTTTATAAAAAATTAAAAAACTAAAAATTTTAGTTTTTAACCCAATTTTGGGCTTTAAGTCACAAGGGCTCAATAACCATAGGCCCCAAGCATTTAATGTAAAAAAATACATAGTTAGATATACATAAGAAGTTCTTTTATAAATGTTGTCTGGTTGAACATATTGATAGACTAATAATGTGACTAACAAAATAAGAACAATAATTAAATATCAGTCCCACATTGATCATTTATTATCATGTTAGAAAACGATACGATTATAAAAAAAAAACTTACAATATTATAATCTTACAAAATTATCTACTTTGGATATAGGAAGAGAGTGAAATAACTTTCTGGTTTCGACAAAGTGGTATGTACACGTTATAATTGAAAACTTCATCTCATTATTATTATTTGTTTTAATCTCCACGTACATAAGGGGATATTAACAATACTTGTTAGTAAACTTATGATATACAACACAAATTCTTGCAACACGAATTGTTAGATCCGGAAAATTCTCTTGGGTTTATTTCAAGTTTTTTTTAATTTTTTTTTCCTTTACATAATTTGAAATTTATTGTATTAAGTAAAAGCAATCGACACTATAAGTATGAGTCTCTTAGATTCTAAGTTATTTTGATACGTTTAATATCTAAAAACATAATAGAATGGAATTCACCTATATATAAAATATTTACTCAATTTCCTTCTTAAAATGCATACTTTCAATACATACATCTTAAAATGAAAATAATTATATAAAATATTAATATAAAAAATATTATTTAGTTTATTTTATATTATTTTTACTTACAAATAAACTTGTAAATATTTGTATGGATTTGATGGTGTAAGTAATATTTATTTATCAATTTTATTAAAATATAACTTGAATTTTATTTTTTTAGTGACCCTAATTCAACCTTTGGTTGAGCTTGATTCAATCTCTTGACCGTTAACCCTCTCACATATTCAAGTAAATACCTCTAGCCAAATCTAATAACATTGCATATTTCGTTGAAAAATTATATTTTACCATATAATATAAAAATTGTAGTACATATGGTAGCAAGTTTCATATAGGTTCAAGGGTTGTTATCTGGTTATATTCCATAATCCACTATATAAATGAATTGAAAATTTTCGTAATAAAAACCTGTTTTATAACACATAACTTCATCGTGAAACTTACTTGAGCTATGTAAATTCCAATCTTAGTACTAACCATTAATACCAAACTTATTCAAAGGATATTGTTTATAAGAGTCTATAAAACACTTATTTGAGTAATGTCCTATTGATAGGCTGTTTAAGGATGCAACCGGCGAGCACACAATCAATGCTTTACTCATGTTTGATGAAATGATAAATTACGGTGGGCCAACTCGAGTTACTCAAACCTCTCTCTCATGTTAAGAAATCATATAAGAAGAATTGGTGCCCTGCCTTTCTTGTGACCGACTTTAATAAATAATAAATCTTAACACTTTGGTGAATATTATTAATGTCACCTTCAATTTCTCTCGTGACCAGTGGCTTCAACATTTTTCAAGTCATGCAGGACTTCTCTTTTGAAATTAATTAAAGATGATACACGTTCAGATCCACACCTTTGAGAGTTAGTTGTATTTGTTCGGAGAAAATGATTTTTTTTTTCTTTTTATTCTTTGGATCCTTATTATAATCAAAGTTTTCTATTTACAAAATACTAGCAGCTAGTGTACATGTATTGCATGTGCTAATAAATAAATATGTTAAGAATCATCTATAAATTAAATTACTTTAAAAGGAAAAATTATATATTACATGTATTATATTGGGATAGTGGAAAGGTTTGAAAAAAAAAGTGAGATCATGAATTGGTGGGATGCAAATTATTTTTTAGAAAGTAAACGATTTATAATGTAAAATAAAAAATGAAAAAAAGAGAGAGTAATATCTAAGGTAGCATTTGGTTATTATAATTTTATGTCACTGAATTGAACAAAATCTTTAATCCGTTATTTGGTTTGCATAGAAGATCAAGTCACAAGGGCCCTAAGGTATCAAACAAGACCTAAAAAATTCGTATCTTATATCTAGTTGTATAAGAATTTATTTCATAAGACAAAAATAAACATATTCTCAAATCTAAAAAAAAAAAAAATTATATCTTCATCATTCTTTTATTCTATCCATATCAAAATTCTTTTGTTAAGTTCTCATGATGATGTAAAAAAAAAAAAAAACCTTTATTATCATAAAAAAGTGTATATTGTATTATATAAATCAAATGTAATATAATAGGATTATATTGTATTGTTCTTATACAATATAATCTTGCTGTTTTTGTATAGTCCAATTCTATAAGCCAAATACTATCTAAAACATTAAAAATGGGTATATCTACTTTAATAATATAGGTAGCGTTTGGTTGCCACAAAAATGTGGTACTGGACAGGACAAATTTTTTTGTCCTGTGTTTAGTTGCCATTCATGAAAAAAGTATTGGATAAAAATTCAATGTGGTACTGGACAAAATGGAAAATTTTTGTATTACATGTAATTAGGTACAAAAAATCTGGTACTTGACAAAAATTCATTTTTTTCAAAATCTCCAACTTGCCCTTCATATTTTTCTCTTTACAAATAAACCCTACCTCCCCAAACCCTTTTCATTCGAACCCATCCGCACTGCACTAGCTTGCCCTTCAAGTGCAGTAGGAAAACTCATCTACGCCGCTCCAACAACGGGATTCATCGTGCAATCGACCGCCATTCGAACGTCGCTGTCGTCACGCTAGAAGTCGCTATCAGGTTCGTATCCTTCCATTCTTTCTCACATTCTTGCTTGCTTTTCTATGTTCCCCGCATGTTCTACCTGTGATTGCTGCCGTCCGTTTGGATTTCCCTCGCTTGCTTTTCTATCTTCGTCGCATGCTCTCCGTCTGGTTGTCGCCGTGCATTTAGATGTCTGTTGAAATGGGACGGTGGTGATGGATCAATCTTTCATGTATAAATAGATCATCACGTGTCTCAACTTGATTCCAAACTTACATTTTGATTTTCAGTACAATAAGAACAAAGAAAATTATATAGCATGAGAAAAATAATATAACATAAGTTTTTTTTTTTTTTAAACCATGTCTATTGTTAATTTCAAGTCAAGATTCTTTTATGTTGTATATTATTTATCATGTATATATACTATATCGGAACATCATTTTTAAGATAAAAGAAAAGTAAGTAATGTGTTATTTTATTAAATATAACATAAATTATTGTAATTTATAATATGAATCAATGGATTTACATGAATTATTTTATATAATTTATAATGTTTTCAAATTGTATTTTCTTATAATAATATCAAATATGTATAAATAACCATGATATAATTAAAAAAGGGTGTAACTGTTAAATTTACTATGTTCAGTTCAATACTTTACAATTCAAAACACTAGACAGCACAAAATATTTGTTCAGTACTGAACAAACCAAACGTGATACAAAAACTTTTTTTGTCCAATCCTTCTTATTTTGTATTGTCTAGTACCAGTAATCAAACACTACCATAAAGTATTAATATAATAAATATAGTGCTAATCGTGGTGTTACTAATAACCAACAACAACAGATGATTTTAGTTAATTTTTTACTGATATTTTCTTTGGCATAGCCACCGCACGGTGGTCGATCACAATCACTTATATTTAAGATCGACTAGTAGCCATAATCTCTTCCAATTACTACAATAAGGTTTATAAATTTTGATTATAATAAATGCTTTTAAAATCTCAAGTCTGTTTACTGTGACAGAATTGTCGTGACTGTTCTGCCAAACAGCCAAACAGCCAAAGAAGTAAAGTACTCGCTTTATTTGGTGAGAGGAAAAGAAAAAGAAAAGAAAAAAGTAAAACATTTTGATAAATGAAAAGACCGACTGAACATTTTGCTAAGTTCTTCTTTTCTCAACAGCTTTGGGGCTGTTGCGCGTGCCAAGATACCCTCAATGGCTTGCTCAAACTTCGAAGTTCCAAGTATAGAAAAATGAAAAGAAAGTATCGTCATCAATTGTTAAAAAATTAAAAGAGGAAAAAATTCGGCCTTTAAAGCCCAGCACCCCCACCCGGTCTATGTAATATTGAAAAAGTGAAATACATTTGTTTTCCCTTTCAGAAAGTGTTCCTAATAAGATCATTCGCAATACTTCTTGAGATAAAATGTTAATGGTTACTTTCATTTACTTGTCATTATCTTCAAATACATAACAAATATTTTAAATTTTGAATATTTTCATTACTTATATCTATTAAATTTCACAAAAGTACCTATTGATCTATTTTTCTTATAAGACGTACTTAAACGGATAATCTTAAAAAATTCTATTATTTACAGGTGATAAATAATGAGAAAAGTGCACAAATTTCTATCTTCTCTCCTAGAGGGAAAATTGCAATTCAGTAATTATTTTTGAAATCTGATTACGATTACTTGAAATCATTGTTACTATTATTTATGTTTTTGTATCATTTTATCAGTTTTATGTGCTAGCCCATATGCCATGGCACCTTCTTTCACATGATAATGTGCCTTCTTGTGGCCAAGGAGAGGGATTTTATATTTAAGTTAGAAAGAGAACTATTAGAAATATTATAAGAGATGTGTTATAACTTCTAAAATGGAATAGATCTCTAAGTTTTTTTCTTTCTTTCTTTTTTTCTTTTGGCAATAAAAGTAGCATAATATTAACATTAATTAAACAAAATGTAGTTGTCTTAACATTAGGAAATAGGGTTTATAGCCCTTAAATCCAGAGTCATTAGTATTATGACTAATCTAGTTATATTTAGTCATCAACAAGAAGACTTCTCTTTAGCCCAAATAAATAAGGTTGCATGCTAGCAAATTCCAAATCCACAATGGGAGAAGAAAGTGCTTATATACTAACTCTAGAGAGGATCAAAAGGTTAGAATCCATCAAAGGAGGATAGAATTAAGCTTAACATGGATGCCCTGTTAGGGTGTAAATTGGAAGAAACAATCATTGAAGGTGTTCTAAGAGATGAAAAAGGACAATAGACTATGGGATTTAGGGAGAATAAAAAAAATAAAAATAAAAAGATCAGAAAAGTGGACACTAACAATGGAGCTTTAGAAAATCTATTTGGTTCTAAAATATTGCAAAGTCCTTAGTTTTAAAAAATTGAACTTAATTTCAATTCGTGGCAATTCATTTGCTTTTAGCTACTTGTTAATTGAAAAAACAAGCACACTAATGTATTATATGCTTGTAGTCAAAAGATATGGAAGCTTGAAGGGAAGATACTTTCTATGAGTATTCCCATGGTTGGTCGTCATCATCACTAGTGGTTAGCCGCCATTGAGTTAGGCCCAAACTCAACATGTAGCCCACAATAATTCTTTTACAAATGCAGCTTTGCCCCTTATGATCAAAACACACCATTTACTCTAACCTTAATAAGAAACTTTTAGACTTGGTATAAAAACTCTTCTCAAACAGATCAAACCTTAAATCAGTTAAGTAAATTTTCTCTCTTCTCTCTTTTTGTTCTTTGTTTTCTTTCTCATTAATTTTTTTTTCATTAGATTTTTATATATGCAAAATGAGTAACCTAGAGTTTATTGTGGTGATATTGCTAGATGGAAGATGATGGTATGAAGTGGCATGTTCGAGGTATAGCCAATCTCTTGAAGATTGTTACTTTTGGGTTGTAACTTTCTTGCCCATTTTCTTTGTTGTTACCCTATTTATATGATGTACACACTACTAAAATATTTGTTTGTTCTGGCTTAATTAATATTTATTGCTCACTACATCTATGTATGTTGACATCTACTATTTTGTGCATATTTTTGCTATTTATTTACATTTTTCGCTACTCCTTTTGTGATTCTTTTCGCTAGATGGTTGTGTTGCTTGTTCTTTGTCTTTTGTTCCTTGCATTAGTCGTAACAATTTTCTCACCTCTTTGAAATCAACCTTATCCTTAAGGTTGAAGTAGAAATTAGCCCAATCTATCAACCCACTTACAAAATCTAGTGACCTTTGTAGTCTATATCCTATCCTTATTTGTCTTGACCAGTAAAATAATGAGTCCAAGTTCCATAGAAAACTTGCTAGTCATCTTTCAAAAAATTTGTATTATATGACAATAATGACTAGGGAACATTAATAAAATGCCATTTGCCCATATCTTTAGATATGGTGGTAGTAGGCTTTCATTATTTCAAATCTACTCCTTGTGCCATTAGTTGAAAACATGATGGTATAACTTTTTCTTTAACTAAGCCTCTAAATTAATGATGTGAATTTGGTCCTAAAGACTCTTGTTGATTGCCTATTAATATGACACGATGTCATTGATACATGAAATGCACAGTCAACTAATTGTAGTTAATAGTGATGAACCTCATGCTCTGTAATCATTGCACCCTTAATACTAATGCTACCCCTTGAATGAGAAGAACATAAAATCATGTTGTGAATAGTAGTCCTTGAATGAGTATTGGTACATTAACACATTGGTCTTCACATTTTAAACATTGTCCATTTTCCAATCATGATGTGAAACTTTAGGGATAGAATGATTGGTAAGCTTAAATGTTGAGTAATACAGCTTTGCATGAAATTGTGAGTACTACCTGAGTCAACTAGCATATAAACTTTATGATTTTGTATTGTTCTTGTGAATCTTAATGTAGGAGGCACCAATTGATGGGAATCAAGTTCCAAACTGGATTCCAACAACAAGGAGGGCTAATGACTCAAGCAAGGATAAAGCGATTGAATCACCTAGTAGAAAGAGTGTCGTAGGGAACTATGATGAGTGAAGAGCAAATTTATTCCAATGAGTTTAGTTCGTAGTATTATTTTGGGAATAAGTTTGTTATTACTGGAAGAAGGAAAGACTAGTTCTGACAATAAAGATGCTTATGGTTTTGATCTAGTTTTGACAAAAAGAACCACGACTTGTTTCTGAAGTGATTGTGAAGATCTTATTATGAAGGTTGGAGAATTATTGAAGGCACCCGAATTAAGTTTGAATATAGAATATTATTCTAAATGGTATTGGAAGTTTTATTTCACTAGAGGATCCAAAAGAATTATTTTAGATAGAGATAATGGTTATTCTATTTCTTGTTTTAGATATATTTACTTTCATTTATAGTTATTTTCTTAATTATAACTGCTTTAATGTACTCATGTAACCCTATGAAAGACAATTAATTAAGTTGAATCATATTACCTTTCTTTATATATTGCATGAGTTTTTGTCATTCAATATTCAACTCTTATCAATCTTTTCAGATTGTGGCGAGTAAACCATACAACCTTCTTATACGTCATATTAAGTAGTTTTTGTGTTGTTCGATCTTCCCTTGGTGTGATATATCTATTAGAAGAGTTGATCATATCCTTATTTATTTTCTATTGATTCCATATTAGAATTAAAACCTAAAAAGAATTGTCTTATTATGTGGTCAAGTGGATGAATTTTCTCTAGATCCTATAGTTTTGATCCCTTGTTCTTATTGGTTAGTTATTATATGCACCAAGCTTATCCTTTAAGAGTGACCCTAGAAATAAATTGTTCATGTTTATATTTGATTTGTGGATTTAAGCGCATCATTTTTTGGTATCAAAGCTAAGGCTTACGGCAAAGGGAAGGGTGAGTGTAATTGTTGAAAGATTGGCATAAGGATATCAGGGAATAATGTGTGTAAAGGTGACAATGGCTAAAATAGGGCAGAGCATACTATTAGGGTCATGAATGGTAGGTTAGGAAATTTAGAATCCTAAAGAGCAAGAGCATGTGGCTAAGCTAGGAGGGTAGTTGTAGATCCTGATGAAAGTGATGGAGATAGCTTTGAGATGGAAGTAAATAATAGACCAAACCATTAGAGGTGAGGAGTAGAGGCAATTAAGATGAAGATTCTACCTTTTAAGTGTCAAGAATCTATAGAAGCATATTTTCATTAGAAGCATAAGGTTAAGGAGAATTTTTTATTGTCATAACTATATGATGAAGAAACAAAAAGTGAGGTTAGCAGCTTTAGAGTTTAATGGGTATACTGCCATGTGGTGGAAGGATCCGAAGGCTCAAAGGATGAGGAGAGGAGATGTAGATAAAGAAATTTGGGATAAGATGAAATGTTTGATGTGTACGCACTTTGTTCTTGAGTACTATAAGAAGGAAATGTATATAAGACTTTAAGCTTTAACTAAGGAGAGCTTAATGTGGAAGGGTATGTTAAGGAGTTTGAGATGTTCATGATCAAAAGTGGGGTCATGCAACCTAAGGAGTGTATTACTTCTCATTTTCATAGTAGGGTTGAGATATAACATCTTCAAGGTAGTGGAGCTTTATAAGATTGACACCTTAGAGAAGGCTATACAATTGGCCATTAAAGTGGAATGATAGTTTACTAGAAATCCTTATAGGGAGTCATTTATGGTGAAGTATAGAGGCTTTGGAAGGTTAGGAAAGGTTAGAGAAAGAATGGGATAAAAGGTGAAGAACAAAGAGAAACTAAGTGAGAAAAAGGAAGATGTTAAAATGAAGGCTTATCCTAATTTCAAAGCTAGCGGAGAAGATTAGAGGTTGATTGGGAGGCATAATAGCTAACCTAAGTATTTTAAATGCTTTAAATTTGGGCATGTGACCATGCAATATCCAAATAGAAGAGTGATGGTGATGGAGTCATTGATGATGACCTAAGCAGAAAGTAAAAATTCCATTAGAATTAGTGGTCTTATGTACATGCTATATATTCAACATTTTTTTTTCTTTTTCTTTTTCTGGAAGTCCAGGGATCAATCCTTAAAGCCATTCGAAAGCTGCTAGAATTTTTCGATGTATTTCTAAAAGAATTCCAGGATCTATGGTACCTAATAAACAAGTGTATCGGAATCCTAAAGAAGAAAAGGAATTAAAGAGGTAAGTGAATGAGTTGATCAATAGGGGGTATGTCATAGGGAGTAAAAGTCTATGTGTTATGTTTGCTTTATTGGTTTCAAAGAAAGATGGGTTGTGGAGGATGTATATAGATAGCCATGCTATCAATAGGATTACTATCAACTATAGATATCCTATTTCATAACTTGATGATACATTAGATGAGATACATAGTGCCAGAATCTTTTCGAAAATTGATTTGAAGATTGGCTATCATCAAATTTGCATGAGACCTACAAATGAGTGGTAGATTGCCTTTAAAACGAAGCATGGTCTCTATGAATGATTGGTCATGCCATTTGGATTGACTAATGCACCAAGAACCTTTATTAGGTTGATGGATCATGTTCTATGAGATTTCATTGGTAGGTTTTTCATGGTTTACTTTGATGTTATTCTTGTTTATAGTAATGACATAGAAAGTCTTGAGAAGCATCTACATTTTGTATTTCTTGTGCTGAGAGGTGAAAAGTTATATGGGAATTTGAAGAAGTGCACATTTTTTTCAATCAAAGGTAATAATTTCAAGGGTTTATTATATTAGAGGGAGGAGTTAATGCCAATCTAGAGAAGGTTAAGACTATTATAGAGTGGCTAATTTCAAAATTTGTGGCTAAAGTTAGGAGTTTTCATACACTTACTCTATTTTATTAGAGGTTTGTAAAAAATTTTAATACTATTGTAGCTCCATTAATAGAGTTGACAAAGAAGAATGTAAACTTCAAGTGGAATGAAATGGCGCATAAGAGTTTTGATGAAGTATAAAAGAAACTTACTATTGCTCCTATGCTAATTCTTCTTAATTTCAGGAAGACTTTTGAATTGGAATGTGATGCATTTAGAGTTAATATTAGGGTTGTTCTAACATAAGAAAAACCACCTATTACTTACTTTAGTGAGAAGCTAAGTGAAGCAACACTTAATTATTTTGTACATCACAAAGAACTTTATTTTTTTTATAAGAGCTCCCACTATTTGGTAGCATTATTTTCTTCCAAAAGAGTTCATCATCTATATTGATTACAAATCTCTAAAGAATTTAAAGGGCCAACAGAAATTATCTTGAAGGCAAGTAAAGCAGGTTAAGTCAAGTTAAGTTTTTAGCAAGCTTTGCTTATGTTATCAAGTGCAAGAAGGGAAGTGCAAACGTTACTATAGATGGGAAGTGCAAACGTTACAATAGATGCATTGTCACGAAGGTATGTGATGATTGCTACTATGCAAATGAAATTGCTTGGCTTTAGTTTACTTAAAGCATAATATGTTAGGGAATAGTTCTTTGGATCTATAGTGGCAAGATGTAGAGATAGATTGGTAGTGGATGACTATTATTTAATGAAAGGATATTTGTTTTGGAGTGAAAATATTTTTAATTAAATAGGTTCAACTAGAGAATTGTTAGTGAAAGAGGCGCATTTTAGGGGATTGTCAAGACATTTTAGGGAGAAAGAACTTGCGATTTGTTGAAGAAACATTTTTATTAGCCTAATATGATGAAGGATTTGCATGGAATGGTAGAGAAATGTGTTACCTACAGGAGAGCTAAGAGAAGGCAAGAAGCTTTTGGAGTTTATATGCCTTTACCAATACCATCTAAACCATGGGTGGATATGGGCATAGATTTTATTCTAAGATTGCTAAGAACTGCTTGAGGAAAAGATTCTATTATGGTGGTAGTGGATAGATTTTGCAAGATGGCACATTTTGTTCCATGCCATGAAGCAAATAACGCTTTATATATTTTTAACCTCTTTTTGTAAGAAGTTGTTAGGTTGTATGGAACTCTACACAACATTGTATTAGATAGGAATGTTAAAATTTTAAGTTTCTTTTGAAAACCCTATGGAAGAGATTGGGAACTAAATTGTTATTCAATATTGTTTGCCATCCTTAAACTGATGGACAAACAAAAGTTGTCAATCAAATGCTTGGAGCCTTACCTTAAGTAATTGTGGGAAAAAATTTAGCAAATTAGGATGAGTGTTTACTTTTGGAATTTGCTTGTAATAGGTTAACTCGTAGTTCTATAGAAAAGTCACCTTTTGAAGTTATGATTTGTGTTTTGAAGTGAATCCAAAGATCTTATTTAAAGGTTGGAGAATTATTGAAGGCACCAGAACTAAGCTTGAATATGGTATACTCCTTTGGATAGTTTTAGAAGTTGATTCTATTACACCAAAGAATTCCGATGAATTAATTTAGGTAAAGATAGTAGTTATTCTATGTCTTGTTTTAGATATATTTACTTTACTTTATAGTTATTCTCATGTAACCCTATGAGTTTTTCTCATTCAATATCATCATTAATTGCTTTATCTTGATAAAAGGGAATATTATCTAACTAAACTAGTTTCCTTGCTATTTACTCTTCTAGATTAAAACCTTTTATTGATAAAAACCTATAATAATAATAAAATAATTAAAATAAAATAAATTAGATAATAGTGTTTATACCCGAGGAAAAAAAAAACAAATCAAAATATAAGAAATAACACGGTCATGACAAATGGAAGTAAAAAGGGCTTAGTAATGGGGATAATTTGATCTTTTGATAGGGGAAAGTATAAATAAACCCCACATATCCTTTTGACCCTTTCCCCTATTTGTGCACTACAGAGCCTTAAGAGAAGATGATGTGCCTAAACCCACTTGGAAGCACAATCGAAAGACTCAAGAAAACAATCTCAAATCAATCACAAAACCGGTCCACCTAGTAAGCAATTCTCGTGACACCTTTGAAGATTTGATGGAAATTGTTGTTCAAATGATTCAATTGTAATCTCTAATGATAGCATTAACCTAATAACCACAAGAGAAGATGAAGTTCACATAAAATCAGATCAAAAGGAAGCAATAAACCAATAAAATCCACTTTCCCCTTCAATCACTAGTTCACGCCAACAATAACAAGGAAGTATGAAATCCAAGTGCTCAATGAAACAATCAATCTTACAAGATTGATGTTTACGAAAATAGAATCACAATTAGATCCAAGAAAGATCCAAATTTACCCTAGATATGACTCACTAGAGAAGAAATGAACATACAACAAAATTGAATTGATATGACTCACAATTCGCCTTCGTTGCACTCGCTACAATTCCAATTCTTGGGTTGAAATTGATAAGAGTTTGGAACTAAGGAAAGAACCCTAATTCACACGTGAAATGTGTCTCTCAAATCTATAAAAATTAGCCTCCTCAAACCCTCTCTGAGGCAAGGATTTATACTTGCTACTCCTAGGATTAAAAAGTGGTCAAAATTACAAGTTTGCCGCTTTTAAGGTGGCTAACCCTAAATGAAAATTACAAAGAAATAAAAGTGTCCCAAAACCAAAATACAACCAAAATAGTTCATAAAACAATTACAAGATACAAAATAACATAAGTCTTCATGATCCAATGCCTCGGAATAGAAAACAATCACAACGGTTCTTTGATTGTCATCCTGAAAAATGTTCTGTGTCCAACAGGAGTTGTAGGATATATTGGCATCCCATGGGGAGTTACCATTGTACCTGTAAGATTATTCTCAAATTTTTATTAGAAATAAAGATATAAGGTAAAATATGAGCAATTTGGATCATCATCCAAATTGGGTTCTAAAAAAGTCGATAGTGTCAAAAATTTTCCCATCATCTCCTCGGGCTTCTGAAAGATTTGCCCTCAAATCTAGAGGATCAGTTGTGGAGCTGAACCCTAATATCTCTGTTGTCCTGCTCTTCCGGCTAACAATGGTAGTGGATGGATTTCTGATCTGTTCCTGAAACCCTTAGACCTTAGATGGAGTCATCGGTAATAGAACTATGCGTGACTCGCCCATGCTGAACATGTAGGTATTTTCAAACCCATCATGTATCACTCATCGATCATACAACCAAGGCTGACCCAACAGTAAATGGAATGCATTTTTTGGACTATATCACACAGGATCTCATCATGATAATTCTGCCCGACATTCACAGGAACCTTTGCCCTAAGGGTAACATGTATACTACCTCTATTATCCAGCCAATGCAAGTGATAAGGACTAGGATGTGGGATAGTAGACAGTTGTAATTTATCTACCAGTGCAACAGATATAACATTCGTGCAACTACCACTATCGATGATGAGTACACAAAGGTTACCTCTGATTCTGCAAGAGGTGTGAAATATGTTCTCCCTTTGAATATCACTGGTATCAGGAGATATAGATAAAGCTCTTAACACATTAAGGGATAGATATTTTCCTCCTGTATGCTCCTCAGGCGCGTTTGCAGTCTGATCATCATAATATTCCTACAGTGCTGTTGGTAGATCTGTAGGTTCAATCTGATCATGATCATCCTCAATATCCTCCCCAGTGTCTTCCATAACAGTCATCACCCTCTTATTTGGACACTGTGCAGCCATATGCCCAAATCCCATACATTTAAAGCATTTTATCTGGCGCGCTTTCCCACTAGTAGATCCGGGAACAGTCTGCTTCATTTCTGGGGCCATGACCTCTTTACCCTTCCCAGTGGGTAAATTTTCTCTCATAATAGTTAGGGTAGTAGTGTCCACTACCTTTACTCCCTCACCTACCGCCTTGGTTCCCCTCGATCGACTATCAACTGATATGGGTATATTAACAGTACTAGGCCTACTGCTCGGAGCCCTAAAGAAGTTGGACCTCCTTTGTCTCCCTACTTTTAAGGCCAACTGAATAGCCTCATTAAGTGTATTATAGCACTGCAGTTCAACAATACACGCTATTTCATATTTTAGACCTGAGACAAAACGTGCTATAGTTTGTTCTGGAGGCTCAACGGACCCACACCTAATCATAAGGGTCTCAAACTCCTGCACATAATCATCCATTGTTTTGCCCCCCTGCCTCAATGTTTGCAATCGCATAAACAGCTCCTGTTTGTAGTGCTCAAGAATGAACCTTTTCCTCAGTAATCTTTTCATGTCCCTCCAGGTCTGAACCTCAACCTCTCCATCCCGATGCCTGCTGATAATCAGATTCTTCCACCAGAGTGCAGCATACCCTACAAACTCAATAGTAGCCAATCGGACCCTGGTATTATCATCGATCTCATAACATTCAAAGAGACCTTCGACCTTGTCCTCCCAGTCTAAGTATTCATCTGCTGATCCCTTGCCATCATAGGATGGCATCTGTAGTTTCACATATTCCAAACCCCGAGCTGGCCTGAAATCCCTATTCTGATTTGGGTTTGCCCCAAAATTATCATCCCTTTCTTCCCTGTATGGAAGATGCTCCTCACCCATCCTTCTATTCAAATTCCCATCTCCCATTACTCTATGTCGATGAGGATTTTGTGGAGCTACTCGAGGTGGTGACTGCTGGTTTACCACTGGTGGTTGTGGTAATGTCATTCTGTCAACTTTAGTTGCCAGTGTAGCAACTATGGTAGTAAGATCCTAGAGTTGTTCTTCCAAAGTTCTCCTACCTGCCACATTATGACCCTGACCTCTACCAACTTGACTATTGGCTTCATCACCAATTCCCCCATTCACACTGTCATTCGACATAGTTGTAGACTCTTGTATACTGATCCTCAAAACAATTTGAATCAAGGGCACACACTCCACTACTACACTTCCCTTAACTCCACACAATAGCAACTACAAAAAGACAAACAAACAAACCCACTTAACTATACAATCATGTTATTGCAACTCACGTGTAGTACTCTTCTCCACAACACGTCACAACAACACGGTGCAACAAATTTAACTTCCACAAGCTACTCCCACGGCAATACACAAGTGACAACAACAATAAATTTGATTCACTTCCACGGCAACAACACAAGTGGCAATAATAACAAATATGCTTCCACTTTCCACGGCAAAGGATGACAACAAAAACAAATATGTCACTTTCCACAAATGTATTCCGAATTCCACAATAGGCAGCAACTTCAATTTGAAATTCAAACCACTTCACTAATTGCAAGCCTTCTTCAATTGGTAAGCAATAAATTCAAATTCAAATAGCACTCATTAACTCCCACAACTTAATGGAATGTGTTTACATTCAAATAGATTCCTTACTAATCAAAACTCAATGCAAATCTGTAAATTGCACTTCTCTAATTCACAATTACACAATGGAAGTCACAACAACAACCTACACATCCTCCTTCATGCCACAACAAGTCACGGCAAGGATTGGTAAGTTTTCAAGTTCAAAAGTTGTTGAATTAAACAACACTTCTATGCTTCTGCCCTTCCACGAAAATTATTGATCATAAGATGATACAACAACCTTCTCAATCCAACTCCAACAAACAGCAAATTAAATTCCAAGCCAAGGTAATTTCGCAAGCTCAAAACCACAAAAACAACACAATTTGCGGTTTCAATTGATCAACCCTAATTGAAGATTAATTTCACGAAATCAAATACAATCAATCCCTTCTCTCAACATGTGCTCTGATACCAAAAAGATGATGTGCCTAAACCCACTTGGAAGCACAATCAAAAGACTCAAGAAAACAATCTCAAATCAATCACAAAACCGGTCCACCTAGTAAGCAATTATCGTGACACCTTTGAAGATTTGATGGAAATTGTTGTTCAAATGATTCAATTGTAATCTCTAATGATAGCATTAACCAAATGACCACAAGAGAAGATGAAGTTCATGTAAAATCAGATCAAAAGGAAGCAATATACCAATGAAATCCACTTTCCCTTTTAATCACTAGTTCACGTCAACAATAACAAGGAAGTATGAAATCCAAGTGCTCAATGAAACAATCGACCTTACAAGATTGATGTTTACGAAAATAGAATCACAACTAGATCCAAGAAAGATCCAAATCTACCCTAGATATGACTCACTAGAGAAGAAATGAACATACAACAAAATTGAATTGATATGACTCACAATTCGCCTTCGTTGCACTCACTACAATTCCAATTCTTGGGTTGAAATTAATAAGAGTTTGGAACTGATAAATCTATTTTAACTCTTATAATTGGAGATGATTAAGTTAATTTTTGAGATAATTGGGCGTGAAAATATAAGATTATGATGCTTAATTGATTTATATTTCATGTTCAGGTGTGGAAAAGGATGATTTGATGAAAAGTATTTAAATTCAAGACGAATTGGAGATAAAAGCAAGTAAAAAGGGAATGCTTTGAAGTTAAAGGAAGTCACACGGTTTTACAAACGGCCGTGTGAAGGAATCAGGAGACTACACGGTTCGGATACACGGGCGTGTATCCGACCGTGTATCAACGTGGAAGAAGAGTTTTCAGGACAGACCAGTACACGGTTGGAATACACACCCGTGTAACCCAACCGTGCATAAGAAGAACACATTGAGGAGGACACACGGTTGAGTTACACACCCGTGTAATCAACCGTGTATGAAGAACAAAGAAGAGAGAGGAATACACGGCTATTACAAACGGCCGTGTGGGATATACACGCCCAGAGTTCACTGATTTAGAGAGATACACGGTTTATCTACACGCTCGTGTAGTATGACCGTGTATCTATCGAAGGAAAGATATCTTCAAATCGATTTTAAATCTTTCGTCCATATTTGAAGGATATCTCCTACACGCAAGAGAGGAAGCTACCCTAGGTATAAATAGTCGTCTTTGAAGAGAGAGAAAGGAGTTTTAGGAAGGCAGAAAACACATCCTGGAATTTTGGAGAACAACAGCAGTCAAAGGAATTTTCGAGCTTTAATTCTAGAAGGGTTTCACACATGGATTTGATTATTTCGTTTTGTTATTCCTTGAGAACTATGTGTAGCTAATTATTTCATACCCGGATCTTACGAAAGTCTGATTACTATGTAACATTGGGTTTATTGCAAAATTAATGACGATTGAGCATCTCTGATTTCATCCATGTTGTTTATTATATATTGTTGATTTGATGTTTGGCCAGCATTAGATTACATTGATTTCTGATAAGTTGATTGGAAAATCTCTTGTTTGAATAGATCATACATTGGATGAAAAGGCTTGTATGCAATCTAGGGATAGAAAGCATAAGTTTTCCGTATTAGATTGGATATAATGATTTAATCTAATTGAGGGTTGTGGTATAGTCATGCAATTTTGATTGTTGTTAATAAAAGAGGGATCTTTGTTAATACGGTTGGAATTAGGAGTTAGTGATTTTGGAAGAAATATTGGCTTAGTGTTAAATGCCCCGCGGATCAGAGATAATCAGTATTCATTAATTAGTTTTCTAAGGATTGAAGTTGCATAGTAATTAGATGAGTAGTAAGAGTAGGGTATGCGTTGGAACATTGGATTTGATAATTTAACTCATTGTTTGATATTCATTGATTTCAGTTCTATTAGATAATTTAGTTTAATTTAGGTAATTTGGTTAAATCAATTCACTCGAAATTGTGCGGTTAGATAGTCAGTTTGAGGTTAGTATTAGTACTTGTAAATCCTTGAGGGAACAATATCCGTGCTTAAACTCTATACTACTATAATCAATAGGTGCACTTGCCTAATTGATCGCAAGGAAGAGTCGAAGTAAAAAGGATTTTAATTTGTGTGATTGCGATTTCATCAACAGGAACTAAGGAAAGAACCCTAATTCACACGTGAAATGTGTCTCTCAAATTTGTAAAAATTAGCCTCCTCAAACCCTCTCTTAAGCAAGTATTTATACTTGCTACTCCTAGGGTTAAAAAGTGGTCAAAATTATAAGTTTGCCACTTTTAAGGTGGCTAACCCTAAATGAAAATTACAAGGAAATAAAAGTGTCCCAAAACCAAAATACAACCAAAATAGTTCATAAAACAATTACAAGATACAAAATAACATAAGTCTTCATGATCCAATGCCTCGGAATAAAAAACAATCACAGCGGTTCTTTGATTGTCATCCTGAAAAACGTTCTGTGTCCAACAAGAGTTGTAGGATATATTGGCATCCCATGGAGAGTTACCATTGTACCTGTAAGATTATTCTCAAATTTTTATTAGAAATAAAGACATAAGGTAAAATATGAGCAATTTGGATCATCATCCAAATTGGGTTCTGAAAAGGTCAACAATGTTAGAAATTTTCTCATTAGAAGAAGGTGACTTTGATCCAATGAACTTGCACACAAGTGACTAGTGTAAGAAGTTTCAATCGTTGAAATGATCTAAATTGTATCAAAACAATCCAATGTCAACAATAACAAAAATTTGGGCAACTGTCCATGGGATGACAATTCAAATAAGTCCTCTAAATCATGTGTAATTGGAATGAAATTAAGAGTAATATTCTTGTAAATTAAGTATAGGAGTATAATAATTGTGAATGTAGGACATAATAGAGGATAATTGTGATTAGGAGAATTAAAGGTATTAAGAAAAGTTTTGTTTTCGCAAAAATTGGAAATTCTAGAAATACACGACCACAACATGGCCATGTTTTTCCCTTGCACTTCAAGTACATGACCACTTAGGAGATTTACATGATTGTTCCAAAAATCACAAATTGAACAATAAGGTACACGGGCAAGAGACATAGTCGTGTGTCTGCTTGTTTCCCTCCATTGCAATAACACATGCAGCTTATGGATGAGAACACACCTGTGTACTTAGGTGTACTAGACTTATGTTTTCCAAAGATGAGTTTTCCTATCTAAATTCGATTTCTAACTTTTCCTAACTTATCCAAATACCTAAAAGTAGATTAAGTAATTATTATAAGCTCTCTAAGCATATGTGCTTATTGATTTGAATAGGTTTCAGGTTTAAGGGATTTCAGTGTTGGGAAGAGATCGTTCATTGCTTATCAGGTATGTTTATATTATGTTTGCTGATTGTGCATATTAGGTTAGAAATATGAATTAACTTAAATTGTTATTGAAACTAAGTAACTATGTGATTATGCTCGGCTAGGCCTAAGGAACCGAAAATGTCGATGATGGTGAGGTGGCACCCCGATAATTAGTATGTGATGTTATCTCTAGTGAAGTCGTATACTGAAATGATCCGAGTAGATTTATGATGTTTAGATTCATGAACTCATGGATAGAGTTGGGAATGCAGGCTGGGCAGGAGGAGCTCACATAAATTTTGCAGGGCGAGTCGAAAATTTTGGCTTGCGAAAGCTGCGGGTCATTTTAGCCTGCACTCGCATGGCCCCTGGGTCAGGGTGGGCCAACTCACCGTAGGCTCAGGTTAGCCCACACGACCCACAAGGAAAAAAAATTAGCTCACTAAACTATCCAATATCAATAGTAAAACTAAAAGTAAAGTAAGTAAATAAATTAAAAGGCAAAAGTAACAACTAAAAAGGAGATACAACACACAAACACAACACGGAACTTTTATATTCAAACTATGATTTCGTGCTCAATCACCGTCACTAGAATATGGAAGAGAAAAAAAAGTTTAACATTGTCTTAGAGTTAAACAAATTAAATGGTTACGAAAAAAAAGTTGATGATGAAAATAATTTTTTTATTTTGTAAAAAAAAAAAATCTATGCAATGCGAGTCGAATTTTTGGACCCGCAACATGTGTGGACCAACACGAGTTAGACCGCTTTGATCCGTGGGCTGACCCATTTGGCCCGCATTCCCGAATCTACTCATGGATAGTGAGGGGCAACAACTGTCGTTTATGTATATAGGTATGATAAAGACTCATGGAATTTGAACTCATTGACTCATGAACATTAGGGAAGGTCTATTATCATATATATATTGAGTATAGTTATGTGTATATGGAGTTTGTGTTACCTAGAGTTATGTGTTAGAGTAACTGATATCTTGTTTGCATCATGTTGTGTTTGTATTTTAGCATAGCATACATGTATGGTTGTTGGTATAGGCCTTTAACTCACCCCTTGTGCGATCCTTTTTCAATTGGAGGTTCTTTTGGTGAAATTGTTGAGTATGATGAGACATTAGTGAACACAAATTAAGACTTAGAAGATGATGTGGAATATGCGTATTATGAAGAGTGATAGGCGGGCTAAAAGAATGTTCATTATTAAAATATTGTGTTTAGAGTATTATGCTTGTAATTTCAGTTGTACTTGACTTTTATTATGCTTTCACTATTCTTAATTGTAGGAGATAGACCATGGTTTAATTATTGTGCATAGTTTGTCCTTTATAGTTTCTTTTTATATGGAGAGACCGAGTGGGATTTGTGAAGCCACTTATTTATATATGTGAAGATTTCTTTTATTGACTATCATAGTGACTTGATACTAATTATAAAGTTTAGCATATTCTTTGCTTGTCTTCACCTAATGAGGACACGTGACAAGTTGTAACGCCCTAAGTTTTGAGACGTTATAGAGCCACTCTTTCTTTTAGAATTAGCCTTAGTCTTCTCAATATTAAAAGTAGAATCACTCTAAACAGAATCTTAAGTACTCTTTTGATCAAAAAATGATACCTCAATGCTTCTAATGTCACCAAACTCTTCCCTAAAACAATGTTATGAATCAAGAATCCTTATAAGTAGACTTGCTCTTCTTCCATTACTGAACCGAACCAGTTAAGACTGTTTAAACCATATTGTTTAATTCTCTCATTCTAACTTGAGTCATTAGTCCACCTTGAACCACAGTTTGATTCTTATTACATGCCACACAGACTAAAGCAGAGTTCAAGTGGGTGGAGGAAAGTTCTCGGCGAATGTTCAACAATGGCTTTACAAGCCTCTTTTGGCATCATAGTTGGGCTACTTGTGGTATTCCTCGTCAACGCTTTGTTAGGCCACTTCTTTCAAATAGTAGTCGGCTTACCATTGCTGATGTATGGATAAACCTAAATGAGTGGAATAAAGAATGCATCGACTTTCCCTTAGAGCAAAGTAGCAAAGTAGCAAAGATCTTCTCGAGAATGCATGGTTATGCCATGAGTCGGTCAGTCATGATACAATTTCATGGAAGCTGGAACTGAGAGGGGTGTTGACTATGAAATCAATTTATGATCGAATTGTACATGATATGGAAAGCCCAATGTCCACAAATGACCAGCGACGGATTTGGCAAATTCCAACATTTCCAAAAATTAAAATTTTAATTTTGGGAATTTTCCATGACAGGCTCCCAACTGCACTCCAACTTAAGACGGGCATTCATGTATAAAGCATTTGTCACCCTCGCAATGATGGAGAGAAGGATCTATACCTTCTCCATGAACGCCGTAAAAGAGTTTGGTTTACTTGTAACTTTGAACCAGCTTTTCGAGCATCTTTCAATTAGGCACTATATGTCTGGCTAAAATGCAATTGCTAATGAAACTGAGCTTGCTAGTTCCTGTTCCTTTTATGGGGTGTTTCATGCAATTGCAATAATAAATTTTTTTCTCCTTCGAAGGATCTCTCAATTTACATGGCCAGATCATGTTTTGATTAGTGCATCCAATTTTTGGGCTGAAAATAAATAAATAAATAAATACACAATATGCAAATGGATCTTTCTAATCAAATTTGGGTGTATCCTCGTTGAAGGTGGGCTACTCTTTTCTGTGATGCATCATCAAATCCTGAAAATGGTAGAGCGGGCATTTGAAGTATTATTTATACTGATTGTGGTTGTAGTCTTGTGCAATGGCTTTATCCTCTCCCGTTGAAGCAGAATTATGGAGCAGTGTAGTAGGATTACAAATTTCTTTTTCCCATTCTATTTGCAAAATTTATGATGTCACGGATTGTATTGAAGCAATTAATGTTATCAAAGATAGTTTTGTTGATGACTGTTTTCTCCATGCCTGTGTGATTCTTTACAAGGAGAGGTTGCGGAAGTTTGAGGAGACAAAACAGTGGTGCACTTAAGGGGAAAATAATCGCGCCGCTGACGCTCTAACAAAAGCTAGTGCAAATAGTTCTAATACTTGTGTCTGTGAAAACACCCCGCTTGTGGGGTTAATCAATAATAAATTGGTTCAAGCTTTATGCGGGCATAGCTAAGCCAGATGCTTCTTGATTATTTTGTTTATCTTTTGGGTGTCTTAGTCCGTATGGTGGCTGGTGTCTTTGTTGACTTCGGTTAAATATTAAAACTAAGTTGATTTTTCGAAAAATAAAATAAGTAGAGAATAAATAAAACTAATCGTTTAGGAATTTGTAAGGTCTTTAAATAAAATAAGTAGGGGATAAATAAGGCTAATTGTTTAGGGATTTGTAAGGTTTTTAATTTTTGAAAAAGGGTGTAAATGTACTTTTAATTTCATGTTTTTGGTGTCTTATTTTTACAAACATAACATTTAAAATTGGTGCAAAAGAAAAAGAAAAAAAATATATGGAGTTTGACATGCCCTTCAAAATTTAAACACCACATATGGACAGCTTGCCAAAATACTCTAGTAGCTAACAGTGATCTTTTTTTTGTAGGAAATGAAGGCCTAATCCATGGTGTAAATTCTATGGTTAAGAGGAATCCGTTGAACGCATCCACTTCCATTGTGCTTGGGTTAAACCAGTTTCGTTTGCTTGTACTCAACCGCGGATTGATGACTTTGGCACTACTAGAACTGACAGATGGCTTGAACATCTACTACGTCAATGTGAGCTCCCATCAACTCACAGTGCTCAATTGTTGTGTAAAGTGGCAGTTACGGTGTGGGAAATATGGAAGCATAGGAATAGCTGCATTTTCAATTATCATCAGCCAGAGCTGCAAGCTGTTATTGCTGCTGCTCAAAGTGATATGTGGGGTATTTATGGACAACGAATACAGCAGGAGCAACACATGAATATCACTTCACAGACTAGAATGAAGCAGTGGAAGCCTAACGCAACAAGAAAGCGTAAAACCGAGACTAGTTCTAGGATTGGAACTCTAAAATAAACAAAAACAAATAAGAGTTTATTCTGGGATTAAATCAATTGCGCACAATTGATAATTAAAGAGAAAACCGTCTTTCAAAGTGTGTTTCAATGATAAAAATAAAGCGCAACCCTAAAAATGACCTAATGACTATTTATACATCTTAGTAAAACATGTAAAAAAGGAAATAAATATGTTCACATGGAAATAAATATAAGTATACACGTCTGTCGTCTGGAAAGTACACGGCCGTGCATATAGGTCGTGTATGCTTATGGGAGAAATCCTGACCAAGTACACGGCCGAACCTCTGGCTGTATATACTTCTCGGAGAAATCCTGACCGAGTACACGGCCGTGCCTCTGGCCGTGTATGGAGACCGTGTATCTTTCTGGAAGTTCCCCTGACATGTTACACAGCCGTGTATCCACCCGTGTATCAACCCGTGCCTCAACCTGTGTCTGCCACGATGTCCGCATCATTCTCTCCCACCAATGAAGAACTCGACTCCGATTTCTCTTCTAGATAAAGGGGTTCGTCATCCGCGTAGAATGGGGATAAGTCAGCTACATTGAAGGTCTTGGAGATTTTCATGCTTTCTCGGAGCCCAACCACATAAGCGTTGTCATTGATCTTGGCGATAATATGGTAAGGCCCATATTTCTTCGGTTGCCACTTGCTATACGTTCCCACGGGAAAGCGTTCTTTCCTTAAAAACACCATCACTTGATCTCCCATCCCGAACAGTTTCTTCCTCCGATGTTTGTCAGCGGCTTTCTTATACTGCTTATTCACCTTCTCAATTTGCTCCTTCACGTCAGATGCTACCGTGTGGTACTGTTCCGCCAGCTGTTTAGCAGCAACATTGGTCTCAACAACCTTGGGTAAGGAAGCTAAATCCAAGGCGTGAGAAGGCGCCTTGGTATAGACCACTGAAAAAGGGTGATCTTCCAGTAGTTCTATGTATGGAATTGTTGTAGGCGAACTCGGCTTGAGAGAGTGCCAAGTCCCATTGCTTCGGCTTCTCTCCATAGATGCTTCGTATTAGATTTCCAAGAGTCCTGTTCGTCACTTCTGTTTGCCCATCGGTTTGAGGGTGGGCTGTGCTGCTGAAGTTAAGGGACGAGTTAAACATGTACCATAGCATCCTCCAGAAATGGCTAAGGAATCGAGTGTCCCTATCAGAAGTGATAGACTTAGGAACTCCATGTAACCTGACCACCTCCTTAAAGAATAGCTTGGTCACGCTTTGTGCATCCGCTGTCTTTCTACAAGGAATGAAGTGAGCTATCTTGGAAAACCTGTCCACAACTACAAAAACAGTGTCAGCACCTCGTTGGGTACAAGGCAAACCTAACACGAAATCCATGGATAGATCTTCCTAGATATTCTCAGGTACTGGTAGCGGAGTGTATAACCCAGTATTCTGAGAATGCCCTTTTGATGTCTGACAAATGTAACACCATTGCACTATTCGCCCGACATTCCTCCTCAACTGAGGCCAATGGTATCTTGCAGCCACTGCTGCTAGTGTTTTGTCACACCCCAGGTGGCCGGCTAATCCTCCTCCATGGAGGTCTCTGATCAATTTCTCCGTAAGGAAGATTTAGGAATGCATAGCTGGTTACCCCTCATTAAGTAACCCTCCAGAATGTAATAACTATCATTGGGTTCCTTATTGGTACATTTCCTCCAAGTAGTTCCGAAATCTTCATCTGTTTCATACAACTCCTTCAACTACTCAAACTCGACTACTTCAGCCCTCATGGTCACCAACAAATCCGCTCTTCGGCTTAACGCGTCGGCTACCTTGTTCTGGACCCTAGATTTATGCATCAGACGAAACAGGAATTTTTGTAGAAACTATATCCATCTGGCATGCATGTCTTTGCAGATACAGATCTGATTACTTAAGTGTTTCAAGGCGACACAATCTGAGTATAAGATAAACTCTTTGCCAATCAAATAGTACTCCCACATCTTTAGGGCTCTGACCACTGAATAAAATTCTTTATCATATGTGGACCATTTTCTCCTAACTTCGCAGAGCTTCTCGCTATAGAAGGCCACGGGTCTCTTCTCCTGAGATAACACGGCACCAATACCTACACCACTGGCATCATAGTCGACTTCGAATAGTTTGTCAAAGTCCGGTAAGGCCAACACCGGCGCACTACATAATTTCTCTTTGAGCACTGCGAATCCCGACTCAGCTTCCCCATCCCAATGAAACTTTCCTTTTTTTAGGCACTCAGTCAATGGGGCAGCAACCGTGCTAAAATGCCTTATGAAACGCCTGTAGAATCCCGCCAACCCCAGAAAACTTCACAACTCGGTAATGGTCTTGGGCGTAGGCCAATCTCTAATGGCTTTCACCTTATCCTCATCCACCGTAATCCCCTCACCACTCACTATGAAGCCTAAGAACAGCAGCCTCGGTGACATAAATACACACTTCTTGAGATTAGCATAGAGTTTATTCTCTTTCAATACAGTCAGAATATCCTTCAAGTGCACTAGATGCTCATCCCGAGTCTTGCTATATATTAGGATATCATCAAAATATACAACAACGAATCGACCTATAAATGGTTTAAGTACCTGGTTCATTACGTGCATGAAGGTACTCGGTGCATTGCTGAGGCCGAATGGCATAACCAGCCATTCGTACAACCCCTCCTTTGTCTTGAAGGCGGTCTGCCACTCATCCCTAGGTCTCACCCGAATTTGATGATACCTACTTCAGAGATCTACTTTGGAGAATATTACCGCTCCACTCAACCGGTCCAACATATCATCAATGCGAGGTATTGGGAATTTATACCCAATTGTGATCTTATTGATCGCCCGGCTGTCCACACACATCCTCTAACTCCCATCCTTCTTGGGCGTCAATAGTGCTGGTACAGTACAAAGACTCATGCTATCTCGAATGAATCCTTTGTCTAGTAAGTCTTGTACCTTCTCTTGTAAGACCTCCATTTCTTTGGGACTCATCCGATAGTGAGGAAGGTTAGGGAGACTAGCTCTAGGCACTAAGTCGATGTGGTGCTGGATGTCTCGCAATGGAGGCAGTCCTTCCGGTAAGTCTTCCAGTACTACCTCTTTAAATTCCTCTAATAACCCTTTCACTTCTTCCGGAGCCTCTATACTATCCATGTCCTCTCCCGCATTCTTCATCACGAGAGCATGCATCAAACAGGATTTCTTAATGTCCTCGGTCATTTCCTTCTCTGACTGAGTTATTGTCAGAAAGGATTTTCCTTCGACTCTCTAGGTCTTGGGTCGCTTATCCGTCAATGGTAACAGTGTATATTTCACCCCCTCCTTCTCTAACCTATATTTGTTTTCCTTCCCGACATGTTGGGCATCTACGTCAAATTGCCAAGGTCATCCGAATAACAAATGACACGTGTCCATATCGACGATGTCACAGTATACCTCATCCCGATATTTGCCTATCGAAAAAGGAACTCGACACCTCTCTTTCACCTCGATTCGCTTTGTCGCTTTAATCCATCCTATGGTGTAGGGACTCGGATGTTTCTCTATTGGTAATTGGAGTTTCTTCACAACCTCCTTTCCGATGATGTTCTCACAGCTCCCACTATCAACAATTAGGTCAAACACTCTCCTACCATTCGTGCACCTAGTGCGAAATAACTGGTGTCGTTGTGAACTACCCTTCTGTCTTGGTGTTAGCATCATCCTCCTAATTACATAGTTAGGCTCCACCGCATCATCAACCTCTTCATAGTAATCTTCGTCACCATCTGGCTCACAACACACCTCCTCCTCCTCTTCCCTTTCGACAATGTTTACAGCTCGTCGATTCAGGCATTCATTGGATCGATGTCCCGGCTGACTACATCTATAGCACTTTCCCAATATTGGCTTGGCATATGGGTTGTTTTGTCTTGATGCTTCTTTGCTCTCAAGTGGCCTCTTTCCCTCAGCCTTGTCTTCTTTTCTTTCCATGCTTCCCATTGGCTCTTCAACAACTCCTCTAGGTCTCTCGCCAATCACCTTGCTACTACTGCCGAGATTATCATAAGCGTAGTTTCTTTTACCTCCTCCCAACCTTGCACTCTGCTCTTGGATTATCATTTCAGCTCGGAGGGCCAAGTTCTTGGCTTCATTCACGGTTCTGAACACCGTCACTCCTATCTTATCTCTAACTTGAGGTTTCAACCCATCTACAAACCGTGCCACCTGTTGACCCTCAATCTCCCTTAGATCATTCCTCTCCGCTAACCTCATGAATTCAGCGGTGTACTCATGTACCGTCCTCTGCCCTTGACAGCACCGTTGATACTGTTGGAAAAGAATTTGCTCATAGTCGGGTGGTAAGAAATCTCTCTACAACAGATTTCTCATGCAGTACCATGTTCTAATAGGTTGCCGCCCTTCTCTTTGCCTTCGGTTCTACAACCAATCCCACCATGCAAACGCCCCGCCTTTCAGTCTACAAGCAACCATCCGTACCCTCCTATCCTCAGGAACCTCCATATAATCGAAGAATCTATCGACCTCTGCAAGCCAGTCCAAAAATTTCTCTATATTGAGATTACCATTAAAAGAAGGAATGTCTACCTTAAGACGGAAGTCACCGCCATCAGCATGATCGAACTCCTGGTGGTTTTGTTGATACCCACCACCGTACGCTTGATCAATCCGGTCATCCCCTCCACGGTACCTGCCACCACCAATGCCACTCCTTCTCGGTGGTTGTCCTCTCCTCTGCATAAATTCTTCCTCTTCCTCAGAAGAGCCTTCATCAATCCTTCTGTTCCATTGATTTCCGACAGCAAGTTCATTGACAGGACCGCTGCGAGCGACTGCTACTCCCGGTCGATTCCCAACAACACCCCTGTTCCCATTGTGGCCCATCACCATAGCGTCGAAATGCGCCTCCAGATCTTCTAGACGCTGTTCTGCACGTCCAAGCCGTTGTTCCATGGTTTCGACCACCGCCCTTGGAGCCCATTGATTGACTCCTTGGACTTCCGCATCCCAATCAAGGTCGAGAACGCGACCGCCATCAACACCATCGTTAGCCGACATCTCCACAGGAATTTGCCTTGCTCTGATACCAACTGACGTAGTGAGGAAAGCATAAAACCGAGACCAAGTCTAGGATTGGAACTCTAGAATAAATAAAGACAAATCAAAGTTTATTCTGGGATTAAATCAATTGCGCACAATTGATAATTAAAGAGAAAACCGTTTTTCAAAGTGTGTTTCAATGATAAAAATAAAGCGTAACCCTAAAAATGACCTAATGACTATTTATACATCTCAGTAAAACATGTAAAAAAGGAAATAAATATGTTCACGTGGAAATAAATATAAGTATACACGTCTGTCGTCTGGAAAGTACACAGCCGTGCATACAGGCCGTGTATGCTTCTAGGAGAAATCCTGACCAAGTACACGGCCGAACCTCTGGCCGTGTATGGAGGCCGTGTATGCTTCTGGGAGAAATCCTGACTGAGTACACGGCCGTGCCTCTGGCAGTGTATGGAGACCGTGTATCTTTCTGGAAGTTCCCCTGACATGTTACACGGCCGTGTATCCACCCGTGTATTAACCCGTGCCTCAACCTGTGTCCGCCACAATGTCCGCATCAAAGCCTCCCACTGGTGAGTTTGAAAAAATTAACTACATGGAGCATTGGATTGTCAACCAAAGAAAGAGGATTAGGAAGTGGTAAGGAACGCTGCTGGTTCGTCGTTACTTGCTTCTGCTTTTCCTGTTAAAAATTGTAATATTGAGACAATTGAAGCTTTACTCTTCTGGAACGTCATTAGGTAGCAATTAGAAAAAAGTGGAGGCATGTCATTCTGGAAATAGACTCAAAATGTTCAAGACCAGGTGAGTAATGAAAAAGCTTGCTCTTGGAGATCTAGCTGTATTATAGAGGATATTCGTTCTTTGATAATCCATTTTGATTGTTGTTATTTTGAATTAGTTCCAAGAGAAGCAAATGCAAGTACCGATTACGTTTGCATCCCATGGCAAGATTGTAATGAACTGCAGTTATAGGATTGCTAAACCCCTATTTTAATCGTTTCATTTTATTTTTGATAGATTCGGTGTATCGAAATATTATTTAATCTTAAATAATGTTTTTCATCTTTGTTAGCCAGAAAAGAAAAAGAAAAAAATATATATGTAAATCTATGTGTAGGAGAAGAAATCATGGTTGAGGAAGGAGTGACAAATTCAAATATTACAATGAAACTCTCTTTAAATCTTATGATCAATCTTAAATTATTTTCCAATGAAATAAATGTAAAAACTACACAACTAAAACCCTTGAACATCTACTATGAGTGTAATTGGGCTAGAGAACAAGTAAATGCGAACTTGGATATAAAACTAGGAAAAGGAAACTCTGAACAAGCTAAAATGCAAAAACTTCAGTTCACCAAATAAGAAAAATAGTCGATCATTCTAGGTTAGAGAGCTTCAGATCTTCACTTGCTTTGTCTATCTACCTTTAATCGACTAAACTTGAATATAAACTTAGGTGAACAAGTATAAGGTAAGTAAGGTTTGAGATTTTACCTATACCTATTTTAGAGGTACTAACTCAAAAATTTTAGAAATGATACCTACCTAAAAATATAAAAATCATTTTGAAACTCATATCTTATAGATTTTATAAAATAAAATACAAAAATAACTTTAAGACAAGTTTTCAACAACCAATCATTTTTTTTTTTATCTAATACATTGATCATTCAGATAATCTTCAACAACATATTTATATATTTTTTAATTATACATTTTCCATAAAGGTATGCATCATGAATTTGATAATATAAATCCAAATAATTTGTCACAAAATGCTATCACAAATTGCAATAATTCATAAAGCCTACTTCACTTGTTTAAAATAAATAATAGCACTAAATCCATTAGAATAATTTTTACTAATACAAGAACATCTTATGGAAAAAGGTACAACAAATAAACTAAGCTTAAAAAATTTCGACTCAAACACAATTATTCTTCTTCAATTGAAAAATTGGCTTTGCCCATGAGTATGTAAGTTAAACATTTTATATTTTAATATATTCAATATTATCTTTTTAGAATTTTTAGAAAGTGAGTATCTTGTATTATAGAACCTTTGATTTCGCAATGATTTGTGATACGAGTCAATAAAATTTAGGGCAGTTGTATGGTATGCAGATGTTATATGTTATACCCAATTTCTATTGATGCAGGTCGTAGAAAATTTAGACCAAAATTTCTCCTCCAACCTTATTAATAATCATCCAAAACCTATTTAATTAAGTATTTAGAATTTTATTGGAGTTAACTGCTCACCCCTGGTACTCCATTCATTTCAGATTTTACGTTCTTCGAAACGAGACTCGAATCATCAATTCGAATAATTAAAGCAATAATCAACGTCATCAAGCATGTGCTGTTAAGGGTAAAAGTAAAACTACCTCCCTTAGGCGGACTTTTGTGATGTGAATGTATGCCCTTTATTGTTATATAAAATCTATTTCAGAAAGAATCATGACCAAAAGATAAGACAGACCCAAGACGACCTGGAGTTAAACATAAATCGATGTTTTCGTGGCCATTTGGTCACGCATCAACGCATCAACAGGCGTAAGAATTGTCGCCATCTCTCTGAACCCTGTACGTTGTACAATGCCCAAGCATAGCACGTTCTGTGGCCTTGTCTTTCTTCTAGCGTTTTGCTTCATAAGATTCTTATGTCCATTATTATTTTTTTTTTCCATTTTTGGGCCTATATTCTTTTGGCAATTGACAGCGAAGCAATGCAATTATTTGCGTACATACACTTTTCATATGTGGCATGTCCCCTTTAATTAATAAGCCTCTGTACATTAATATCAATCGGTATTATATGGAGCATGTCTTTTAATATTAATGATATTTCTTAGCGCATTAGATTGGCTGAAACTAAAAGAGAATAAAATTTCTTCTTCTTTACTTAGAATGATAAAATTATCGACAATTCCAACTTGAAATAAGTTGGGTTTCAACTTTAAGGATTCCCATAATATAGTATAAATGCTTTTGCTTTCTTTTTCAATTAGTTTTAGTTGAAACCTGATAATTATAAATGTGTTAAGATGGATAATTGTAGCTCTATAGCTACCTCTATATTAAGATCGGAGTCCTTTATCTATATTGGTCGTTGATATTTTAAAGAGTTTTTTTATTTATGAATCTTTTTTTTTATTCCTATTTTTAAATTTCACTAAGCTCTCATTAAAAATATCAGCAATGAGTATGGAATAAAAGTTATAGTTATGAATGGATATTTATTGAATTCCAATATTTATAATAAACAAAACAGATTACGTTACATCTTAATAAACTTAAAGGTTTTAAATATTCTGAAGAACCTCGACAAAGCTTATTTATAGTTCAATGGAATGGCTAGTAGAGTAGGTAGAGGAGCTGCTCTTCACGCGTTTGAATACTTTTTAATTACGTTGTTTGGCTCGAATCACTATGACTTTGGGACATCAATGAGAATGAAACAAAGGTAATGTTTGGTTGGTAGAAAAATCCGGTATTAGACAAGATATATTTTTTTGTCCTCCATTTGGTTGTCATCCATAAAAAAAGTACTGAACAAAAAATTAATGTAATACTGGATAAAATAGCAAATTTTTGTATCTCGTGTAATTCGATACAAAAAATGTGGTATTTGACAAAAATTCATTTTTTTCAAAATCCCCAACTTGCCCTTCGTACTTTTCTCTTTTTCTTGTTTACCTGCTGCTCCCCAAAACCTTTCGTGAACCTTCCAACCACGCTGCACCAGCTTGCCATTGAGGTAGTATGAATGCCCATCGGTGCCGCTCTACCAATGGGATTCATCGTACAATCGACCGCAAATTCGAATGTCACCGTTGTTATGCCAGAAGTCACTGTCATGTTCGTATGTTTCCGTTTCTTCTCACATTCTTGCTTGCTTTTCAATGTTCCTCACATGCTCAACAGTGGTTGTCACCGTCTGGTTGTCACCGTCCATTTAGATTTCCCTCGCTTGCTTTTCTACCTTTGTCGCTTACTCTCCGTCTGGTCGAAAGCTTAGACATCGTTATTTTTCGAATGTAAATGGTGCGCTTCATGGGGGTTATAGGTTTAGATTTGTAGGAAGCATTTGACTAATAATGGTCCAGATCGGCTTTTGGGTAACTGGAAAAAACCGTACCATTGCTAACATCCATAGGCAAACTAGACCCATCAGCCAAATGGTCGCTTGGTGTCAACATTTTGTGCCTCTTAAGTAGATATAGGATAAGAGAACTCCATTGCAAATGGTTGCTTCGAGTGCCAGTGTTGCTGCCGGTTCCAAGGACTGAGATAAACAGGAGGGTAGGTAGGGAATTGTGAGAAAAATGGAGAAAAACCAGAGCTTGAAAAACAAGAGACATTGCTCTGCTGCCAATGCTACTATTGAATTTGTTGCACAAATCAGTTGGGTGCTCTACAACCGGTGCTGCTATTGATCTTAACTCCTTTTGCTCTCTTTTATAATTTGCTTACATAATGTTTGTAATTCCAATTCCAACATGTGTGCTTGCCTTGATAAAGCAAGTAACTTCATCTTCAACCTTTCATCCTCAGTTTTGGAAGGCTATTCGTAACTTTCCCTCATTTGAGAGCCGTTAAACATGTATGCCAATTTGTTTGAAGGTAGGTTATTATCTAGACTACTTATCCATTGCCACTAAGTGAAAGATGCATCTTCTTGTGGTTTGTCACAACTTATAGTGTTGGTATATGATGAATGGGAAGTAGGATGATCTTGTATCTCTCGTGGAGTATCTAATCCTGGGCAGTAGATGAGTTAGGAGCTCAATGGGAATGGAGAAACATTAGAAAGGCATTTCAAATGATTGATACGATATTCTTATTTAATTCTTTAGATTGCTTTTATTCTCAACATGATAATATCAATGTGTAGTGTGATTTCAACTTTTCAGAAATGATAAATTAACTATGTAGTCTAAGGACGTTGACTCCATGCAATTGCAATGAGGAAAAAGAAATGACTTTACATTAAGCAATCCCCATGAAAGGGGGCTCTTTTGTTCTTCAAGCAATCACTGAATCATGTTTTCGAAGTTTCTCTATTTCCTCCTTTTTTATTTTATTTTGGCTTGTACTTATACCTATCAACAAAAGGAGCTTCTGCTTTTTGTTTCATGTTTTGACAAAGGCCATGTCAAAACAAAGTTGTGATTTATGTGTTTGCTTGGTGGAAACTGGGGAGAAAAACATAATGGAAGGAGGTATGTTTTCGATGTTGTACGTCATTTGCTATGTTTTTGCTATGTTTATTGAATTTAGATTATGCAGCATATGGTGTTATCCCTTATGTTTTGTGTTATGAAAATGATCTGGGGATTCCCAACGTTATACTCATATTGCTTTCCTTCGATATGTCATATAGATCATGGATCATCATGGATTTCTGATTTACCTTCTTAGATGGAGAGTCTATATCAATATGCTTGCAATGGCTGCTGCTGGTTTCTATTATATGAACTTTGTTTTGAATAGAAGGGTAGAGAGAGGTGTATTGAATAAACGAGCATTGGCTAGATATGAAATCCGTCGAGAGGTGATTGATTCACTTATTAATGGAAGTGATACGAATTGTTTATGGGAATTAAGGATGTGTAGGAATAGTTTTGCACATCTTTGTGAAATCCTTAGGGTATGAAGGGGAATGCATTATAATGGAAGAGCAACAGTTGAAGAACAAGTTGTGATTTTTGTTAACATCCTTGCACATCATACAAAAAATAGAAGTATTCAAGTGAGATTTCGTAGATCAAGTGAGACTGTTAGTAGAAATTGCCATCAAGTGTTAGCTGATATGTTAAGGTTAGAAGATATCTTACTTGCAAAATCCAATCCAGTACTAGAAGATTGCATTGACAAATAGTGGAAATGGTTTAAGGTAATATAATTTATTTATTTTTGGTACCTTGAGTTTATCGACAATGGTCATGATTACTTATAATACAATACAATTTTTTTTTATTGTTTATTAAAACATATTAGGGTTGTCTGGGAGCATTAGATGGTACCTACATAGCGGTTACAACACCAGTTGCAGATAGACCTAGGTATCGAACAAGAAAAGGGCATCTTGAATTGAATGTCATGTGTGTATGTGATTGTGACATGAAATTTATCTACATATTAGCAGGCTGGGATGGGCCTGCATTAGATTCTAGAATATTATGTGACACAGTTATTCAATCTAATGGTTTGAGAGTTGCACCTAGTATGCACTTTAAAAAAGAAAATTGTCTTCATTTTATCTATTCAATATCAAACTTTTCATGTAAATTTATGTGGTTACATTTCTTTTTAGGTTCATATTATCTAGTGGATGGTGAACATTCCAATGCACTAAGATTTCTTTCCCCTTTTAGAGGGAGGCATTATCACATTTAAGAGTGAGCTACAAGTCAATGTAGGCCTCAAAATCATGAGAAATTATTTAACTATAGATATGCAAGGGTAAGAAATGTTGTAGAGAGATGTTTTGGAATTTTAAAGAAACAATGGGGTATTTTAAGGAGTCTATCATTTTATCCCATCAAAATACAATGTCAAATGATTCTATTTTGTTGTCTACTACACAACTTCATTCGAATGTACATGCCACTAGACCCATTGGAGCACGCTGTAATAGAAGGTGATGAAGTTCCAATTGGAGAAAATGGAATTGATGCAATTGAAATGATAGAAGCTACTAAGGAATGGACTCAGATGAGGAATAACTTAGCACAAGAGATGTACGATGAATGGAGGGCACGCCATAGGAACTAGAATGTCACTTCATTGTTGTATTTTCTTTGATTGTGTATCTTAGATCAGTGTCACTATTGATTTTTCGTTAGTTATATATTATTGAAATCATTTGGTTATTAAATTTTCAATTTTATGTTGTGATGTAAATTGAAATATTTTATCTACTATTTGTATACATGACTTACATTTTATTCGTTTGGTTTTTTACTTACAATATGGATTGGTTTACAGTCATGGATAGTAGGGATAAAAAAACTAGGCATTCTTGGAGCTAAGTTGAGAAAGAAAAGCTATTGATAGTGCTGGAGGAGTTAGTTGTTGAAAGATACAAAGGAGAAAATGGAACTTTTAAGAATGGGCCCATGAAGAAGCTTTAAAAAGGATGAAAAGTCACATTCTAGAAATCAATCTCAATGTCAGACAAATTGTTAACAAAATAAAGAGGTGGTCAATTAAGCTAGTGGGGGTTATTGACATGATGCATACTAGTAGTTTTGGTTAGGATGATGCTAAAAAATGTGTCATAGTTAACGGTGATGTAGTTCTTGCCGAATATATGGAGGTATAGTTAACAATATCTTTATTTTGAAATATACTCATTTTTTAAAGTTAATTTTTTGTTGTTATAATAACTATTTCTATTGATATGTAGAAACATCTAAAGGTTGGTAATCATACCAATAAGGAGTTTAAAGAGTTTGAAAGGCTACAAAGAATTTTTGGAAAAGATAAAGCAAATGGCAAAAGGGTTGAGATACCAATAGATATGACATAGGAGTTACAAAATGAGGGTGAAGATACTTTTGAAAAAGATATGGAGTCAAAACAAGTGCCACAGTTTACTGAATCCTCTAACTATGCCTCACGTGATCCATCTATGTGACCAACTCGTAAGCGCCCTATGGCAGAATATGCTGCTGAATTTATATCTATATTTCAAAAGAGCATAAGTGATGTTAGGAGTGATTTTTCTTTACTTGTAGAGAAAATTGCTAATCTTCCAAGGGATGATGTTGTTGCAGAGTTGAAAACATTATGATTATCAAAAAATGAAGAGTTGGATGTTCTTATGCAAATGGCGATAAATCCACAGTATAAAAAGTTTTTTTGGACGCTCCAAGGAGAATAGTGCCTAGCATTTGTTAAGCGTATTATCGGTTGATGGAAAAATGTTTGCAGTATTTGTGTAACTAAGACTTCTTTCATTGGCTTAGTATTATCGAACTTCTCTAGAATATGGTGCCTTGAGGTTTCTATCACTATCTACCCTAGTTTAGTACCTTGCATGGTTGGTCTTGTTTTCATATTTTGTAGAAGTTGTAACCTCATGTATCTCCTGCAACAGACTTGCCAAATTTTCTATCAGATGTAGTTAATAGGTTATAATCATGGAAACCATTTTGACTCTTCCTTGGTATGATTATTATCTTATTTATGCCCTTTTCGCCTTGTCCTTATAAAATCTAAAAGTGGTTGATGTTTCAATCTAATCGATTCGATTTGTTGATGGATTTTGGAATTTTCATAGTTGCCACAACCACACAACCCATACATGCTAGTATTAATTGTATCAACAACGGACTAGTGCCTAAAAATGTTGAGATAAATATGCAAATTAATTTTCATAAATGAAACGTTTTAAGTTATTTAATGTTTACATTCCCAAATTAGATAAGTTCCTCTAGTATTCTTTTCCTTTTATGGTGTCAAAAAAAAAAATAAATCTGACATCTAGAAATCTGATGTGATATGCTTATATGACAATTTAAAAAATTAATCTGGAGTAATAAAGGCTATAGAGTTTAATTTTAAGCTACTAAGAAATAGTTGCATGACAATTTGGTGTGAGTATGATGATGTTGATCTCTTTTAATCAATTAAGAAGGATAGGATAGTAATCGAGTGACTTATTCAAAATGATAAGTAATGTGTTATTTTATTAAATATAATATAAATTATTGTAATTTATAATATGAATTATTAAAATTTTCTAATTAGTGGATTTACATGAATTATTTTATATAATTTATAACTTCTTTAAATCGTTTTTTCTTATAATAATATCAAATATGTATAAATAATCATAATATAATTAAAATGGGTAAAACTATCAAATGTACTATATTCAGTCCAATATTTTGTAATTCTAAGCACGGGACAGCACACAAATCTTTATCCAGTACTAAAGAAATCAAACATGGTATAAATTTTTTTTTGTCCAATCCTTCTTATTTTATACCGTCCTGTACTCGTTGTCCTGTTTAGTATGAGTAACCAAACGCTACAAAAAAAAAAAAATGTAATGAAGGAATAAACAGATACTGCAAGGAGATCCAAGCTTCACGTGCATCCATTGCTTGATTCTTCTAATCCCATCTCCGGGAACATATGAAAGTGACCCAGCTCTTTTGAATGTGAACTTGGTCGGCTGCTTCCACGCATGTAATCGAGACGGCTTCCTACAGATCTTCAACTCAAATTCTAATCTGATCTTGTTAATTTTGAGTTTTATTCCCGAATCCTATCCACCTACTATCAAGAAAGACTAATAGGATAAATCGGTCTTTAATTGCGATTGGATACCTTAGTAGGATAATAAATTAGCAGTTTATTTTAAAGTTATAAGCAGATTGTAAATGTCTCCTTATATTTGTTTTAAGAGCATTTAGATTTTTTTTTTTTTTTGAAATTAAGTATTTAGAATTTTAAATCTTTAAAAGGAAAAGTGCTTTTATACCTTACTTTATTATTGTACAATTAAATAAAATAATGAATAAATTATAAATACGCCACATTATATTTGTCCTAAACTTTGATTATATTATGAAATTAATAGAAAGAGATAAAATCACTAATTGGCCTTAATCTTTGTTGATCATGAGATAATATTTATTTTTTTAAATCAAGATTGATTTAGATAAAAAAAATCACAATTATATTAGATAAGTGATGGTTGTGAAGCAAATTGGCATAACATTCTACATTGCCTCATTATTGCCATTATTGTATAGGCCAATAAATTTGTTACTATAATTGTTTGCAATTAGAAATGGTGTAACCTATCTTGTAAAGATCGACATTGGAAATTTGCAATCAGAAAACCTATCCCTCACATCGAGGAACTACTTTAGAGCTAGACGAATTGGCCGCCATGTCTAGCCAAGACTATATTGATTTTTTCATTTTCAACAATATATAATTTAATAAGAGTAAGCGTACTAATTGGATAGAAAAATTTCGAAGGAAGTATTAAAAACTGCATAGCGAGTTGCATACATACTATTAGCTATGTAAATACTAATTTAGATTTTGTGAATAATGAAAATACAAAATAAAGATAGCAATATCAAATATGTAGATAATTTTCTTAGTTTTCATAAGAATGGAAAATATTATTTCCCTTATCTTATTAGACTAGTTGAGGTTGGAAGTATCCTCAATGAAGGGAAATGAAAATCTACTATAAGAATGCTAGCAATTAATCAATTTCTAATTAATGATTCTATATTTGGGTTTGATAAACATGCATACATACTAAGGAGTCGAACCACTAAGTCCTAGGTCTAGAATGTTGAATCTGAGAATCTGATTTGGCTCCTAATGGAATAGCCTTGAACTTACTCTCTAAAGGCCACTTCAAGTCGGTTTACCAAATTGAATCACCTTATTTCCATTTCTACGTGACTATATTTTCTTTAGTTTGAAATAAATTTAATATTGATTTATGAGCAAGCAATGAGTAATAAAATATTTGAAAAATTATGCATTAATAATCCTCGAATGACATCTAACAATGTACCCTTATTGAAAAAAATATTATTGCACAATTTGAGTTCCCATTGTAAATACATAATATAAAACTTTAATTACATGTTCATTTCAACTAAAAGTAAAATTGTAATAGTTTTGCCACTGTTTATGGATGGAATAGTCAAGTAATGGCTCACTCCATAAGTTAGTTTGACTAAAATATACAATTAGGAATAGACTTGTAATAAAGCGGTTATAGTCAAATTTCCTTTTATGAAATACATAACCCTTAGCCACCTTTCTTAACACCATCATCCAAAGCCCCATACCTTAACCATCATACAAATCCCAAATCTACCTACAGTAGACCCAATGTGGTGGTTAGCATGTGAACCAAGTGGTTTGCGTCTATGTAAAATCAAGTGAAAATATGTGGGTGTGTCTAATCTGGTTGCTTGTGTGGTTGATATATGTGGTCATATGTGTTATTTGTATGATTGTAAAATTAACAATTCTATGTAGCATTATAACACATAAAACCATAAAATTATCATAAAAATGTAAATTTATAGGATCATATATCTAAACTTTTAATTTTACTAAAAATATACAATTTGACTTCCATTTAATATAAGAAAAAAGATATTCATGTGACAAGCCAATATACAAGCTATGAATAGCAATTCATAGATTCTTGATAAGGACTTCATGGTATTTTTCACATTTCTAATAGTTATTCATTTAAAAAAATATTATAATAAAATCTTGATTAAAAATTTAAAAAATAAAATAATTATTTTCTCTATTCATTGCATTTCAAGTAAGCCCACACTAACGTCTTCGCCTACTAAATCTTGAGCCAGAACTAACCTTAAACCAGATATTAACTACATTGTAATCGTAATTACATTATTATGATAAATTCTACCCGCCCAAAACGACAAAAGAAGGAGTGAAATTAAAAAAAAAAAAAAAAAGTTCAGACATGATTACAACCTATGTGTAACTACAACTACAAGCCAATAGGTTATAACTGGATCCAACAACATATACTGTGCACTATGAAGCGAAAAGAACAACAACTGTTTCTCCTCCAAGTTTCCAACCCCACCCCTATGCTTTTCCCCCTCTTTTATTACTTTCACTGACTCAACACTCCCTCCTTTACTCTCTCTCTCTCTCCCCACACACACACACACACACACACACACACAACTTTCAACACCATAAAAACACACAGACAATAATACAATCCAAAAACTTCCAAACCCCCCATCCCCTCTCCTCTCTCATTGCAATGTCAATGTCCTCATCCCCTCCACTCTCTCCCTTCAACTCGATCACCTTCCTCCTCGTCCTCCTCCTAACCGCCACCATTCTCTCTTCTACACCCTCTCTGTCCACCCGGAACCCCGGCCCCGACCCCGCCACCATCCAAAAACAAACCCAACGGCAACAACAGCTCCTCCTTACTCCTTCCCCCTCCCCTCCCGCCACCATTCCGGCCTTCCCCGAACAATCCGCCACTTCAACCTGCCCTCTCTCCCTGCCGTCCTCTCTCTTCCGCTCCCTTTCCTCCGCCTGCTCCTCGTCCCCTCTCCACCGTCTCCGCTGCTGCCCTCTCCTCGCTGCCTTCCTCTACTCCGCCTACTCCTCCACTTCTCTCTCCCCTCATTCTCTCCCTACCACCACCACCTCCTCCTCTTCTCGCTCCTACGACATGCCGCTCCTCCCCGATGACTCCGAAACGTGCGTAGACGATCTTGGGAAGGAGCTCAAGCTTGAAGGGATAAAATTGAATAAGCCAAACGAGACATGCGACGTAGTGTATTGTTATTGTGGGATAAGGTTGCATCCATTGAGCTGTCCAGAAGCATTTGGGTTTAATGAAGATGGGAAGCTGCAAGTGAATCATAATGTGAAGAAGTTGGAGAGAGATTGTGTCAGTGGAAGTACCAGTGATACATTTCCAGGACTTGGTGGATGTTCTAAGTGCTTGAACACACTCTATCTGGTGAGTCCAATTGAATTTTTCTTTCTGGGTATTGGTGAATTGGTAAAGTTAGTTTTGTGCTTTATTTATTTATTTCCCCTAATAGTGGCAATCATGATGACATATATATATATATATATATTATTTTCTTTCCTTGTCTTCTTTGGCACCTAATATTGTAACTTTACGAAACTTCGTCTACAAGATAGTTAAAAGATTAAAAGTTCATGCTTTGGTATGTTTAATCGGTTATATACACAACCGAGAATTTAGGTTTCTTGTGAATTGGATAGTATTGCCTTATATTCCATCGTCTGTGACGTGAACAAGCATCCGAGACGTCAGTTCACATTTCACAAAATTGTTGATGACAATACTTTAAAAAAAAAAAAAAAAAAGCAAGCGTTGTGGAGTTACGAATGTTTTAAAGCACTTAATTAAGATTTTTTATGGTAAAATTATCCGCAGGGTCTGTATTTTTAATAGAGGGGCAAGATATGAGTATTTGTTGTAAAAGGAAAAAAATGTAGTAGGGATAAAATAAAGTACATTGGAATGCCTCTCTAATTCCTTTGGAAAAAAATTCGAAATTTTCATGATATATTGCTGAACAAATGTTGTAAATGCACTACTAATGTTTGGTTTGAAAGATCAATCTATTATTACTGCTGGCTTAAGGCAATTAATCCTGGCAAAAAATTACATACGGAGTCCGCAGTTATATGAATTAACTCAGATTAAGTTAAAGGGAACACAGATCTGGTTTGTTTTAATAAGTGGCTTGCCGCCATTGCCTAATCTTTCACATTTTTCATTTTGAATTATTTTCTGAAGTTGACACGTAGAGTCTGCAATATTTAAACATCATTCCATGTAGAAGATAAATGATGCGCTGGATATAAACATAATATTGATTCATTCCTCAAAAATTCCTAATCGTGAAGTTCCTTGTTTCAAAGTGTTGTAACATGTGGTAGATCCACTGAAATATGATATTCGTATTACGTGTGCAGTATTTGTTTTAATAGGGTTTAAATGAATAAGTTGTAAATATATATATATATATATTAAAAGAATGCAGTTTCTTAGTGCTTTCTGGCAGTTTGTTCGGAAGCGATATGATCTTCTTGTTGGGTAATGCTTATAGTAATAGTCTGGTTGTTAATTGGAAGAGTTAAAAGTTGGAGCAAAACATTTATTTATTTATTTTTTGTTGGGTTTAATGTTGTACCTACTACTACTATTACTAATCAGTGGCTTAAGGCCAAAGGCCACCAAACTCACTCTTTAGTTTGTCCAATCACAACACATCTCTAACATGCTTGTTTTGCATTCCTTAAAAACAGCTTAACAAGAACACTTCAGCATCAAGCAAACTGGATGACAACAGGACCACCAAAATGCACAACAAGGACTGCCAAATAATGGGTCTTACATGGCTTCTTGCCAAGAACCAGTCGGCTTACATCCACACGGTTACCGCCGTCCTGCGAGCCCTCATGACGAGCCCAGACGGATCTGATCCACGGTCTTGTACCCTCAACAGCGACGGCATGCCCCTAGCCGTCGATTCCTCAGAAATCTCCAACACTTCCTCGCCGGACATTCTCCCATCGTCCCTCTATTTGTTTATTGCTTTACTTTGTCTCTTGTATGTGCATCTCTTTGTATGATCAATTCCGAACTGCTTAGGCATAAGCCATAGGATTTAGATGTTTTTGATCAATGAAATCGATTGTGTTACCACTGTAACGATTCTTGTACTGTCCCTTGTTCCTTGCAACATGTCATGTGATGTAGCAAGTTGCTATGGTTTCTCTGACTTCTATTCTTTTGTATTTTTGTGGGAATAGATAAGGTATGATCAAATATCTAGGAAAAGAAGTTAAGGTATCCTGGATATTTGATAAGAAATCATTCAGAAAAAGAATTTCTCATATATATAATATATATATATAGATATAGATATATTCGTTTTTCTGGAATCGACATTGCAAAGTGCAATTTAATAATAATAATAACGAATGTTTTAAGAGGATCAATCAACGGGATCCAATGAAAATTATCTCATTGGGTCTTCACAATAACATGCTTCACAGGCTTAGGAGACATGTATTTGAATATTGACGTATAGCCAACTTGTTTGATTGAAAATTTTGTAATAGCACGGTGTATATTATAATGGATTCACGGGACATATTTTGATGTCAGTATTAGAGGTCGGAGGGCCATGGATTTTTTGTTTTTATTGTTCTTGAAACACCAAGATGACGGAGATGAGGATCCCCGTCTATAAAAAACTGTCAAATTATACTGTATGATCACACGATCTGGTTGTAATGTTGGTAAGGCAATAATTAAATATGTTGTCAATAGGACATACTCTTTGGGACATTTGTCATGTCTAGTCTTTCTCACAATGCGGTGGACGTCTGGAATGATATGGCTTCAACATTGGATTTCATTTTTAAATTTTTTCATGGGGCCCGCCTACTTCAATTTTTTAAATCCATTTTAAACAAAGGCTTGTCAAATTGAAAGGTAATAATATAATTATACATAAACTCCATTCACAAATTGAAACACACTGTTTTTACAAAATAAAACTCATAAGATATATTCGTAAAAACATACTTTAAATCATTCACATTTTCAAATACACGAAAATATGAGAAAACTTATCCATTTCAATGAACTAATTAATATTTTTAACATGGCCTATCTTGAAAATCACCAACTCGAATTCTTAAATCTTCATTTTCCTATTCACAATCTTTTTCTTTATTACTAACTTAAGGTTTTTGTGATTAAAATATACAAAAAAGACAACCTATTTGAATGCTAGTGTGATGTGCTCAAAACCAAGTTCAAGCACAATCAAATGACTCAAAGAAAATAATTCTCAAGTCTCATACAAACCGGTTCAATCAACTAGGAAATTGCGTGACCCTAATGGAACTTTGATGAAATCTAATGGTTCAAAGGTTCAATTAACTTCCACTAATGATCAATTTCACTAATCAACAATAAGAACAAGTGAATTACACGTGAAATGGATGAAAAAGAAAAGCACAAAACCGTGATGTACCCTCTTCCCACACAAGCTCAAATTCACGCTAATCACTAAAGTGTATTCAATCTCAAATGAACAATCAATCTTATAAGATTGTTTTCCACGAAATACAATCACAAATATGTCCAAGAAAGATTCAAATCTACCCTAGATATAACTCACTAGAGAAGAAATGAACATACAACAAAGATGAAATCGATATGACTCACAATTCCACTTTGTCGCACTCGCCACAATTCTAATTCTTGGGTTGAAATTGATAAGAGGTTTAAACTAAGGATGAACCCTAATTCCACACGTGAAAGTGCTAAGTTTGTTCTGCAAAATATGGCCTCCTCAAACCCTCTCTTAAGCAAGTATTTATACTTGCTACTCCTAGGGTTAGAAAGTGGTAAAAAATTACAAGTTTGCCACTTTTAAGGTGGCTAGTCCTAAATGAAAATTACAAGGAAATAAAAGTGTTCCAAAATGATTGCAACATAAATAGTCCATGCAAATGAAAAATATATAAAAGAAATTGGTCTTCAAGATGCAGGTCTTCTATAGGATTCATCGGCCCAACTTATCGCCGGTTCAGATCGTTCCATGGATAACCCACAAGCTGAGTCTGAGTGAGTTTATCTATCACCCTATAAAATGTGATAAGTGTGCCTGTTGGAAAACACAATATAAGAATAAGAGAAAAGAGGTTAATTTATAAATAATTCTGGGGTCGATCTGCTCAAAATGGGTCCTCATCGCCAAAATTTGAATTTCTTTAGTTCTTGCCCTAATGATAGGTTCTGTCGGATTTTGATTCCTATCATAGTGTGAAAAAAAAAAAAATAGACGAGATACAAATTAAATAATATTTCATACATTAAATTCAAGAATAAAAAAAAAAAAAACCAAAGAAGATATTGCAAATCCTTCACCAGATAGCAACTTATCAACATCATAATTACAAGTTCTTAATAACAAGTTTTAGGATAGGCATGTAAGGTGCAACAATTAGATGTAGTTATACATACATTGCAGCTATTCTATAATTTTTTAACTTTATTTTCACCACAATATCATAATTAACACCTCGCACGATCACCACTATCAACTACCACAACCGTCACTCCATTTAGTCCCAGTCAATTCAATGACTACCTCCACTACACCACCATCATTTCTATCACCTCTAAATTATTCTAGTGCTAGTATTGTGATGAAGGTAAAGATGGTCGTGTGTTGTAAGTGGTGAGAGTAGTGATGTAGCGATGACAATAGTAGCAGTGTTGGTGGTTGCATAGTGGTAATGGTGGAGAAGATAACCGACTGGTTGCAAATTATACCATTTACTTATGTTTTTACAAGAGAAATCAAAAGTTTATGGATCAAGAAAGAATGGTGCAAGCGGTGCATAGTGGAGATATAGCTGGCACATATATCAAACTAAGGCAATAGTCTTTTTCTAGTAGAAGTTTATTAATCATGAAAACTGTAGTGTACGAGTATATGAAATTATATCAAAGGAGACAAATTTAGGGAAGAACACAAGTTTGCTCATGGAAAGTTGTTTAAAGGAAGTTTGATTATGTTAAGTGTTTAAACATGTCATGGAGTTATGATAATTGATAAATTAAAGTGAAAAGAACTATGCTAATGTTGTAAATTATGGATCCTTACTGATAGGAATCAAAATACTATAAGACCTATCATTAGAGTAAGAGCCAAAGGATTTTAAATCTTTACAAGGTGATGGACAAACTCACTAAGACTCAGCTTATGGGTTATCTATGGATTGACCTAAACCGAAGATGAATTGGACCGACGAATTGATTTAAAGAATTGGCTTGTAAGGACTATTTTTGTATTTTGTTATTTTTCTTTGAACCATTTATTTTGTAAGCTTTTGGGACATTTTATTTGATTGTATTTTGGGAATTAGAACCAGCCACCCTTTAGTGGCATAGTTGTAATTGTTTAGACATTTTAATCCTAATTAGAGCAAGTATAAATACTTGCTAACTAGGGTTTTTAGGGGACTTTTTGAACATTGGAGAAATCTAAAAATTGTTGCCGTGGGAGCCTCCTCTTCACGCCATCTACTCTTATCAATTTCACTTGTAAAATTGTGGCGAGTTGGCTTAGCAAGTCTTGTGAGTAATATCAAGAATTTACTAAGTTGCTTCTTGTTATTACTAGTGTATAATATCTAGTGATAATAGGTTGATCTTTGTTTGTCTATTCACGCCTAAATTAGGGTTCATATATTGCTTGGTTTTCATGTCAATTGTAAGGATTGGAATTGAACTATTCCATTGAATTTGATTGGTATTGGAATCCACTTATTGTACTTCTAATTTGGTTCACATCATTGAGGGTTGTGGATCTTTGATTTCATGCCATTTGGGGATTTTATCTACAACTTATTCACGCCAATTTCATTGTAATAGAATCAATTGTATGTATGTTATTGTTGATTGGTATTACGATCCCTTGAACAGATCATCTTTTGATCATCCAAGCTTACTTGTTCATACAATTAGGGCTCATAATACACTTGTTGTCACGCCACTTTTGGGGATTTATTGAAGTGGTTCTTCAATTGGTTTCATATGCTTGAATTTGATCATTTAGGCACATCATAATTTGGTATCAGAGCTTGTGGTTGTGAGAAGGGATTGTTTGATTTTGATTTCGGAAATTTTAGGGTTCTTATCTTGAATTGAAAATTGAAAAATGAAATTAAGTTGTTTGATGTTGTTGCTTGAAGTGGAGTAATTATCTTACTTGAGGAGTTGAACTTGCTGATTATTGAAGTGAATTTGAGGTCTTATTGAAGCTCCTTTTGGTTGATAATTTTCGTGAAAAGAAGAGGAGTAGTGGTGTATTATTGATTCAAATTTCAGAACTTGAAATTACCTCATTTGTGAAGAAGTGGAGGTGTATTCTTGCTTGTATTATTTTCGGACATAAAGAGTTTAGTGTGCATTTTCATAATTGAGTGTGTGGATATATGAAAGCTATTTGATTTTCAAAACACACATTAAGTGATAGAAGTTATTGTGTATTCATTTGAATTTGAAAATGGCTCCTTGCCAATTGTGGAAAGGTTACAATAATTGAACTCATTTGAATTTTGAATTGAGCTACCATGTTTGTAATTTGTGGTTTGGAAAGTGTATTTAAAGTGGAGAAGTGTAAGTGTAGAAGAGTGTGTGTGTGTGTGCTACAATGTGTGTAGAAAGGTGTTTGTGTGTGGCGTTGTGTTTTGTATATTTAGTGTAGGGTGTATGTGTGTGGCATTGTGTTGTGTGTGTTGATTAAAAGGGATTGCAAGTGGTGTATGAATTGGTGGAAAGTGTTTGCACCGTGAGTAAGGGAAGGAGTGGCGGTGTGAAATTGTACATTTGTGTGTGTGGTGAGGTGCTACACATTGTGGTTATTTGTAGTGTGAAACTGTAGTAAGAAAAGGAAGGTTTAAGTAGTAGAATTTGAATTCAAAAATAAACAATAAAGTGTGAAAGTAATTGAACTCATTACTTAACACTTGTGGTTGAATTTAATTTCTTAACTACTTAGAAGTATTTATTTTTGTTTCAATTATTTTACTTGACTTTACTTAAAGTGACAATAAGTATTTCTTGTATTGGTTGTGTGTGGACCGTGGGTGTGTTGTTGTAGTGCGTGTAGTGAAGTATGTTTTAACTTGTTGAAGTTAGTTAGCAACCATGTCAAATGATGTGTATACTTCTACTACTTTAGTACATCAAGTATTGACTTCTTTTCCAACCATTGATGATGGACAAAGAGAAAATTTGTTTCATATTTCTTGTAGGGTACAAGGAAACTTGTGCGAAATTATTGTTGATGGTGGTAATTGTACTAATGTTGTAGCTGGATCATTAGTATTGAAGTTGAAAATTGTAACTACCTCGCATTCTAAGCTTTATACATTACATTGGTTAAATGATCAAGAGTGTCTTTGTGTGACCCAAAGGGCTAGGGTACCCTTTAGTATAAGGGATAAGTACTGTGATGAGCTTGAATGTGATATTCTTCCTATGTGTACATCCCATATATTACTTGGTAGGCCATGGTTGTATGGCAGGATGGTATTACATGATGGGTATAGAAATACTTATATGCTCCAATAGGATGGTAAACGTATAGTATTGAATCCTATGTCGCCATCAGAGATCCAGAAGATGCAAAGACATATAAGATAACCATCAAAGATTCTTGAGGATCATAGCCACATGATCAAACCTTCTGAGGACCAAATTGTACAGAAGTAGCTATGCCAACCTTTAGAGGCTCCTGAGGCTCTTAGTTACACAAGCCAACCTATAGAGCACAAAACTTGTCAAACATGGATGTGCTAACCTTCAGAGGATCCTGAGGGTTAGAGTCAGATGAGCCAACAATTAGAGGACCAAACTGTTTAGAGACAGTTGTGTCCACCTTCAGAGGTTTTAGTAGGCCATGAGCAGTTGAGCAAACCATTAGAAGGCCATGAGGGTAAAAGACATACAGGTGAATCAGGAAAGAGGGCAACAATATCAGTGGAATGGGTAGAGATAGGGAGTCCTTAGTAGATAATAGACCATTATATATGTTGTAGATGAGATATGTCCTAGAAATGGAGGAGAGAAAGCAATCACCCTTTGTGGTATTTCAAATATTGGGATTCTATAGTGATACTTCTTCAGATAGCTTGCTAGGAGGATATAGAGTCTCTACTGCATTTGATCTGTCAGATTTGAGGACAAATCTTTTTGAGGCTTGAGGAGATTATAGGAATCAAAATCCGATAAGACCTATCATTAGGGCAAGAACCAAAGGATTTCAAATCTTGGCGATGAGGGTCCTCTTTGAACAAACCGACCCCGGAATTATTTATATACTAACCTCTTTTCTATTACTTATGTATTGTGTATTCCAGCAGGCACACTTATGAGGCTTTATAGGGAGATGGACAAACTTATTAAGACTTAGCTTGTGGGTTATCCATGGACCGACTTAAACCGAAGATGAGCTGGACCGACGAATTGATTTGAAGAATCGGCTTGTTAAGACTATTTTTGTATTTTGTTATTTTTCTTTGAACCATTTATTTTGTAAGCTTTTGGGACATTTTATTTGATTGTATTTTAGGGATTAGGACCGGCCACCCTTTAGTGGCATAGTTGTAATGGTTTAGACATTTCAACCTTAATTGGAGCAAGTATAAATACTTACTAACTAGGGTTTTTGAGGGACTTTTTGAACATTGGAGAAATCTAAAAATTGTTGCCGTAGGAGCCTCCTCTTCACGCCATCTATTCTTATCAATTTCACTTGTGAAATTGTGGCGAGTTAGCTTAGCAAATCTTTTGATTAATATCAAGATTTACTAAGTTGCTTCTTGTTATTACTAGTATGTAATATCTAGTGATAATAGGTTGATCTTTGTTTGTCTATTCATGCCTAAATTAGGGTTCATATATTGCTTGGTTTTCATGTCAATTGTAAGGATTGGAATTGAATTATTCCATTGAATTTGATTGGTATTGGAATCCACTTATTGTACTTCTAATTTGGTTTATGTCATTAAGGGTTGTGGATCCTTGATTTCATGCCATTTGGGGATTTTATCTACAACTTATTCATGCCAATTTCATTGTAATAGAATCAATTGTATGTGTGTTATTCTTGATTGGTGTTACGATCCGTTGAACACATCATCTTTTGATCATTCGAGCTTACTTGTTCATACAATTAGGGCTCATAATACACTTGTTGTCACACCACTTTTGGGGATTTATTGAAGTGGTTCTTCAATAGGTTTCATGTGCTTGAATTTGATCATTTAGGCACATCACTTACTTTCATTGTTGCATAAGAGACTATTATAGGTGATTTAAGAATTATTAGATCGAACTGATTTAGGAGTTTAAAAGTTTAGAGATCAAACTAAAATATTGGTGTAGTTGAAATCAAGATTTGGTTTATCTAATTTGTGCCAGGAAACATAGAAAGAATTGTGGAAAAGAAGAGGCGTTATTATTGTAAATATAAAAATGATATTAGAAAAAGAACTATTAGCAAATGATTTCTTATTTACTTAAGTTAAAATGGAGTTTTGTGAATTCATGTGAAATAAATATAAAATTAATTAAATTAGACAATCAGATAGCTTGAGGGTGAGGTCAATAGGCCATTGAGAGATTGGTCAATTGGCTTTAAAGGGAGATTTAATATTTATTTATGAAGGTAACTATTTAGTTAGTTAATTAGTTAGATGTTAATTAATTAATTTGTTAGCTAATAGTTATTTAATAAGTTAGTTGATAAGTTATGCTTAATTAAATAATGAACTTATAGAATGTGAAACCTTAATTACTTAAGCCTGTGCTTGGACAATGCTAACAAGACTCAGGGTGGCCAATGATTTAGATAATCTACCTAATGATTTGGTTAGTTAGGTGCTAATATTCTCAATAGGTTGCTAACTTTAGTGATATTGTGAATCAAGTTATTGGAATCTCTTCTTTAAGCATCACTAATTCTAAACTTTTGTTGTGATCAATAACTTCTGATGGAGCCTCTATAACCTCAAACTCATCCTTAACCTCAATATACTCTCTTTGTGGATAGGTTTGTTTCTATACTCCCTACCCCTTTACTAATCTCTTAATTGTTTTTAGGCTTGGTTACAAACTTTCTATAGCCAAACAGTATTAACACAACTTGATATTCCTTCATAAAACAATATATATTTTTCAACAAGTGATGTATTGCATCACGATATGATTGCTATGGCTTTCCTAGTTATATGTGATAATCTTCAATTATAGTGACATCAAATAAATCTCATCTTGGTATCTATCACTAATGGAAAAGGCAATCCTTACTTATCTTGTCCCGCTAATCACCTTATGATCATAGACATGCCTGTAAGGATAAGGATGTTTAGCAACTCTTATGCCTAATCTATTAATCAATAGTTCAACAATAAGATTAGTAGGACAATTGCTAACATAAAGCAACACTATTCCCCATTTAATTAGACCAAGAATATAAAATTTCTCCATCACCTAATATAAACTAAAATCTCAACAACTTAAACCTTAATGCACATCATATATTCTATTAATCTATAGATAAAATCAATGTGATTTAAAGCTTACCAATTTTGAAGTGCATGAACCTTCACTTTGATACCAAATATGATGTACTTGCATCCTCAAAAGAATCAGAAGCAGTAACTTAGGATTGTGCAATGAACCAAAGATTGAATTTTAATTGCTTTGCTAAAGAAAGATTACATGTCAAGGAGGAAAAATCACTAAACCAATGTGATCTCAATAGCATTTGAAAAACCAATCTAAGGAGATAGCTGCTAGATCTCAATTAACAAGATGTATTTTTATGGTTTTTTTTTAATGATTTTATGATAAATATGAAATTGAAAAAGATATGGATGAATCTTGAAATTGGATATGACACACTGATTTAAGAAACAAAATGGGTCTTGATTAATATTTAGGAGTTAATATGACATATGTTCTTATAATTAATTAGGTATGTCTGCAAATCTCATGAGGAGATTGATAAGAATTGATGTTTGCCACAGCTAATGGAATAGAATGATAAAAACAAAACAATTTGGGAAAAACTCAATCTGGAATAATATATTAAACTTCAAAGTTACTCTTTACATTCCATAGCATCACTTATATTAGATGGACAAGGATGATTACTAATATATAATAACTATTGGCTAATCAAACTACTAGATTAGGAAACAAGATAAAATAAAATAATTTTCTTAATAACTAATAGCTAAGAAAAATATACATTAACCCTATTTAGACTAACTTCACTAATTGTAAAGAGGAAACTAATGTTTCTAACCAAAATGAAAGAAAAACAAGGTACATGAAGATATGAAGATATAGGATGAATATTTTATAAAAAAATAGCTAAATTGGATTAAAGCCCATAATCACAAATCAAAATGATAGTATAGTAAGACACTCGGAATTGGAAACTTGACTTGATAGCATGGGTCTTGCTTGGTGTAGAACCATAGATTCAAAATTAGAAGCAACATAACAATTAGAATAGGAATCTCTATGGTCATCAAAACCTAAAGCTTAGAACAAATAAAAACCATATATTATCTTCCAAAATCATATGTTAGAAGCACGCAAGTTAAGAGCTTCTTAGCAATGGTCTTGGTCTCTAGTATTATCCCCATTAATATTCCTTACTATGGCATTATCAAAATAAACTATGATGGAGTAGTGGGTTTGAATAACAAAAAGGCCAGTTTTGGCTTATTAGCAAGGGATCGTAGCTATAAAATTCATTAAATTTTAGTCCCGTATAATAGCAAAATAATTAAAAGATTGTACTAAAAGCCTTAAACACACTTCATATAAAACTATAACAAAAGAAATAATCATACAGAGGGCAAATCATGAGAAATTATTGATTAAACAATAAAATAAATTAAAATTATAGACTTAGGATTGTCAAATAGGAATTCAGAGTAAATATTCACACTTGAAATAATCAAATTAGTTTAAGCGTAAAATTTCGTAATAAAATGTTAAAATCTTAAATTTTATTCGACGCCGTCAAGCGATGCGAAAATACATTAGAAAATTTTAAAACCCTAATCATAATAAAGTATTAATTAATAATAATAATAATAATAATAATATTTAGACATAGTATATATATATATATGTTAGTCTTACGTGGAGGACCTACGGCCACCCATAAAGTAACAAAGAAAAAGAAGAAAAAGTAAACGAGAGACAGCGAGGGATAGTGAGAACAGACCACGCAGACAAGAGGACAACAGGGAAAAAGAAAAAGTGGAAAACCGAACAAAAAAATCATAACTCACACATATGACCTCTGATTGATGATCCGAGACCACCAACGTGTTCATCGAGATGAGTGCAACTCAACTAGACTAATTTTTCGTAAAATGGAGTTAGTTTCTAAAAGTTGTGTACAAAGAACAAATAGATATAAAAATTAGTATTTTACCTAAAATTAGTTATAACTAGAAAAATACTAGGTAGAATGATCTAGACCATGTGTAGCATGTAATAATGTACTTTTCCCTAATTTTTTAGGTAAAGAAAATTTCGGCTCGAAGATACTCGAAGACTATTTTGATTAAACCCCGGAAAAAAAAGACCAAGATGAATAGGACTCCGTGACGTGTTATAGAATGTGTATATTGTTGTGTTATGTGTGCCTAGTTATGAATTTGTTTGTCGTGTTACTATATATATATATATAATAGGTGTTGGAACATGTGGCGTCGTCCCTTTATATATATATGTATATGCAAATTGTAGTTGGTTGCTAATCTTCCACTTCCGTAATGGGTGTGTGTGACAGTTTCTACTCATTGGTGGCAATTTTTTTTTCTTTCCCTTCCTCTCCTCTGTGCAGGTGGAGTCCTTCGTGCAGTACATCAACCAGATATATGTATATGTATATACATATAGGATATTTAAGGAGTGTTGGGCATTTTTCTTTTCCTTTTTGCTCATTTGGCATGCATGTGTGAAGTTTTTGGTTGCTATATCAACATATATATATGCTTACACACTGGTTGTTGGGGAGTGATTGCATATGTGTAAGTATATGATATTGGGGAAGGCTGGAAGTGGAACCGCTGGACGTCATTGCTGCTCTCCGCCGTGAGGAACCATGTATGTGTACGCATATTACGGTAGATTGCAAGAATGTGGAAGCTATATGAGAAGTTGGTTGCTAGTTGACGTTCCAAGGTTGCCGTAACATATATGCGCATATCCATATGCAGGGGAAGGGGGCATGTGCTGCTAACAAATGATTGGGTAAAGACATATATGAAGATGCTGGTTGCTGTAACTATAAATAAATATATATATGCATATGGGTATATGCACACTTTGTTGGATTGGGAAGCTAGTGGGAATACTATATAGGTATGTGTTTATATGTGGGATGAAGGCGGCGAAAATGGAAATTCTACTTGAGTATGTGGGCTATAAAATGACATGGATGTGAAAGTGAGAATTATATTGATGTTGGTTTGTTTATGTGCTTGTGTGTTGGGAAATTGGAAGAAGGATGGAAAATCCATGAATGAGGATATGAGACAACATGTAGGAGCATATAGGTGTTGGATTTATTCAGTAATGTGAGTATGTATGATTTCACTAGTGGTAGGAAAGGAATATATTATGGCATATGTGTTGTTGCGGATGGTGGTGGTTGATGTAAAGAATATAGATATGCATAAATGTGCATTACAAATTATGGGGAAGAAATTTAGTCTCCAATAACCTAAATCCTTACACATGTACATATATGTGTTATATGTAAGTGAGAGGGAAGGATAAGATGTTGCAAGTGACATAAGCTATGGTCATATAGATTATATAGGAGTAAGGAAGGAAGGTGGTTTTACATGACCACAAACAATACATGCTTATACTTATGACATGTATATGGTTAAAGGAGATATGGGAATCTAACTTAACATCCATATGCTATAGGCCTATATGTATACATATCTAAAGATAAGACTTATAATTATAATTATGAGTGCAAGTTACAAGAATGAGAGAGAAAAGGGGATTGCAACGAATTTAGTTGATTTAGAACTCTCTTGCTTAATGATTTCTTGCTTCAATCATATAGACGTTGTTTCCTTATTGATGTTACATTTATGCCTTACTCTTTAAAATGATTAAATGTGTTATGAGTAGATTGTTGACATGATTGACGCTTGCATATGTGCTTGACCTTAGATGATCACCTTAAAACTTTAACTAATTATGAGATCTAATTAAAAACCTAGCATGCATTGCATTGTTCAAGGCCATTACAGCTATAGGACGTGCCAGAAGTGATTAAAGGCTCACTGTTTTGCCAAGTGCAAACTAAGTGATTAGGGGATTATAGCGCCTTGATGATTCCGAGTCCGACCTGTCTCTTGAGGTTATGTAAATGCTTGGTGTATAAGAGGCACCTAAGCCTAGATCACTAAAGCTAAGACATAGATATAATAAAGCGATAAGAGTAATTAAATTGTGTGTAAGACCTAAGCTCTGATGGTAGCTTTGGAATCCCGAACCTAAGTTCAAAGGGGGGCATAAACCTTAGACTTTATGTTGGTTACCAGAAGACCACGTGAGATGCTACATTCATGTAATTGTTCATGCATAGCATTTGTTTGATAACTTGCTTAAAATTGTTGTGTGGTTGCAACATTGAGAGATTGCACTTTATCTCACTTAGCCTTGGCTTACCCTTCTATAGATTTTTCCTTGTAGGTCAAGAATACTTAAACTTCCTGATGAACCGATGAACCAAGGTGAGTACTCGTCACCTAACTGGGGGCATGGTTGCGAAAAGAATGTGAGGTCTAGATTGAGGTAGACATCATTAGAATGGATTTTATAATTGATGTAAATATATTTAAGTGATCTGATAAGATCTTGGGTGTACCTGTGGTGCTGTAATGGGATCTATTTGATGCCTGGTGATAATATTGTAATTAATTGCTTTATGAGTAGGGAGTGTTATTACTATGATTAACAGGCACAATACTGAAGATGAGACACTTTGTGATTGCTTAATAGGGGGTTAAGCGATCGTGGTGGGTTGTCACAAGGAGCCCTCAGAGTGGCACATTATAGCTTTTGTTGGTATTAGAGCCAAAGTTAGGTTAGGAACAGGATATGAACTGAGGATATAGGGGGTTGGGAGTTAACATCTTAAGATATTGATTTAGTAACCCATTAGATAGAAGAAAACCTACCATAGTAGGAGAGAGTAGGTCGAACTTGGGAGTTGAATTAACTAACTTAAAAGCTTAAGATTTCCTTGTATTCAATGAAATGTAGGGTATGCTTCATCATCTTAATAGGAAGTGGAATACTTACGGTATAAAGGATGACGACGACTTGATTAACTATCTACTGAAGATGGAGATATTGCTACTCCATTATGATTACTTTTCTTGTTACAAGATGGTTGATGAATTGATTGAGGAATAGAGAATGGGATTGATTGAGTATTAGCAGGAGCAGTTGGACAACTTGAGTGAGAATCTTAGGGATAGGTACAGTAGGTATATAACTATACCTACTATTGAGGCTAGATTCGCGCAGATGAAGGGTATGCTAGAGATACCCTATGAGATAAAGTTTATAGCTCGATTTGACTTGGGGAGGGGGTATCCCCAAGAAGTGCTAGCACCTTTCATTACATCCAGACAAAGCAATCAGAGATATAGGAGGCGGATATATGATTGGAAGCCAAAAGTCGATTCAGGATTCCTATACGATGAGGACTCTTGGGATACTATAGACTATGTTAAGCACCGAAAGTTTGAAATTGTAGACCAAGGGGACATGTTTGTGGTAGAAACGGAGTTATGGGAAGATTGGGAAGAAGATCTAGAGGAAGACTCATCTCCTGAAGAAAACTTTGATGTGGACGGTGCCCCGAAAGATGATGCTATGCTCTCGAATTCTCTAAAAGAAAAAGAAGAGGAAGAGGAAGAAAAGGAAGAGGAAGAAGAAGAAGAAGAGGGATATAAAGAAGAAGAAGAAGAAGAGGAAGAAGAAGAGGAACTAAAAAGCGATGAGGATATGAGCGAGTAATAGTGAAGTCTAGCCTAAGATGAAGAAAGTAGATGTAAATGTCATCTTTTGGAAAATATGTACTTAAAGATTAATAATGTATATGTTCGTTAGTAAGGCCTACGAGGGAAAATTTTTGTAGAGTAATGTATATATATCCCTCTATGTTAAATTGTGTGCAAGCAAAAAACCCCAATATGTAAATTTTGAAAAGTATGTATGCAATATCTAGATTTTCGTATGCCTACAATCTTTAGTGCAAAAATAGGGATGCATTATAGACTTTTGTTGATATTTGTATCACTCATGATATCTGTATCATTGGAATGTCCTAACATATTTGATATGTTGTAATGAGGAATTTCAAAGGAGTTACTAGTAGGGGGCGAAAGGCCACCGCGTCACCAAGGCATCAGGAGGATGAAGGGATCCTAAAAATGGAAACACCACCCGTGGTTGCGCAAGAGAATCCGGAGATTCAATCCGTAACGCTGAGACAAGTGGCTAGGTCGGGATGACAAAGTGCTACAGAGGCTCCCATTGAAAGAGGAGGGAGTAGAGAAGAACGTATGATGGGGCTCGAGGCAATCGTGCAACAATTAGTATAACAACAAGCCTTGTTGATTCAGCAATTGATGCTAGGAGGCCAACCATCATCACAGTCGGTCCCTCAACCACCTTAAGCACATCCAATACCATTGGTAGCACCTTAACGATCCAAACAAGAGCCGATAGGAATCAAAATTCGACAAGACCTATCATTAGGGTAAGAGCCAAAGGATTTCAAATCTCGGTGATGAGGGCCCATTTTAAGCACATTGACCTCGGAATTATTTGTTTACTAACCTCTTTTCTCGTATTCATGTATTGTATATTCCAATAGGCACACTTATCATGCTTTATAGGGCGATGGACAAACTCACTAAGACTCAGCTTGTGGGTTATCCATGAACTGACCTAAACCGGCGATGAACTAAGCCGATGAATCCTATGGAAGAGCTAGCATGATAAAGACTATATTTATTTATAATTATTTCTTTGGATTATTTATGTGTAAGCTTTTGGGATACTTTTTATTTGTTTATAATTGAGTTTTAGGACCGGCCACCTTAAAAGTTGTATAGTTGTAATTTTGTGGACTTTTTAACCCTAAAGGGAACAAGTATAAATACTTGCTTAAGTAGGGTTTTGAGGGACTTTTGCTAAATTTTTAGAAATAGAACAAACACTTCATGTGTTGAGGGTTAGGGTTTCCTAATTCCAAAATTGCTCTTATTAATTTCAATCCCAAAATTGAGATTGTGGCGAGTGGTCTCAAAGTGAATTTGTGAGTAATATCAAGTTCTCTTTGTTGTAATTTCCTTTTTATCACTAGTGAGTTATATCTAGGGTTGAATTGGATGTTCTCTTGGTCGGATTAGATTACATTTGTAATCATTTTTATGTTGTTATAATTGATTGGTTTTAGCCTTTAGTTTTAACTATCAATTTCACTTGCTTTGGATCGTGGATCAACTTTGTTGGGAAAGTGGATCTCGGATTGGTTTTTGCTATTCTTATGTGTAATTCACATGGAATTTCAATTGTGTTTAGTGTTGTTTTGAGGATTTTATCAGTGTGGATTTTTTCATTGAAAGTTATGGCATTCGGATTTCATTTTACTTCGTTAGGGTTCATGCAATTCTTGGAATTTTGAGCCGAGATTAGACTAGTCCTTTGAGGTTTGTACTTTGTTCCAATTACATGTGCTTAACCCCTATTTTAGGCACATCATATTTGGTATCAAAGTAATCTAATTTGGATACTTAAGATTGATCACATCCTCGTTTGAAGAATTAGTTATAAACATTGAGAATTGATGCCATTTAGAAGCTAGTTTGATTGACATTGCTTAATTATTTTTCAAATTGGTTTTGCATGTGCTTAATCTTGGTTTTAGGTACATCAAGAGCCGACACCAGTACCATTAGCTTCGATGACCCACATACCGCCAATGTAAAGTGTATTTAGAAATGACTAAGGGAGAAGTGGTTGGATTCAGAAGAATACATTCCCCGACTTTATACGTTCAAATTGATTCTTTGATGGGGTGTATGGAAAGCCAGAAGAAGCTAAAGAATGGATAGCCCAGTTGGAAAGGTCATTTGTTATGTATGAGGTGGAAGATCTTTAGAAGCTGGCCTATGCCTCTTATATGTTGAAAGCCAGAGCCAGAATATAGTGGGATGTAAGGCAAAGAGCATTGGCCCAATTGATCTCTTGGGAAACTTTTTGGGATGCATTTTTCAAGGAATATTTCCTAGAGAGTGTTAGGACTCGATTAAGCAGGCAACTAATTTAATTAAAGAAAGGCTGGAGAAGTATCGATCAATATGAGCATGAGTTTCTTAGGTTGCAGTTCACTCCAAATGTTTATAAGGATTCAGATGAGTTGAAACGACAACTATTCATGAATGGATTGGATGCTGAAGCTCAAGGATGAATCATGGAGTTTGAGCTTAAAACATATGTAGAGGTAGTAAATAAGGCTCGAGCTTTGGAATAGACTAAATTAAAAGTGGAGGAACTGAGAGCCTGAGCGAAACCAAGTGTTGGACCTCGCATTCCTACAAAAAGACCTTTATTCCAACCCACCCTAAGTGATAGGGGAAAAAGGCCAATGTTGAATGTAAAGCCTTTAAGTGTAAAGCCATTGTCCATTATCCTTTGGGAAAAGCTAATAATAGTAGTTTGTTGGAAGTGTGGAAAGATGCATTATCTAAGAGACTGCCCTTACCTAAAGGGGAAATGCTTCAGATGTGGGGCGAATGAGCACAAGGCTAAGGATTATCCACGGAAGAACTATGATCTGTTATGTGTGTGCACAAATAGGGCACATAGCTAGTACATGCCCTAAGAAGTATCAAAGACTTAGACCTAAGGTCATCGGACCTAGAACAACCATTAGAAAACCGACCCACAGACCACTAGGACCGGGAGTCCAAGGAACTAACCCTCAAGCTCCCAATGCCCAAGTATTCACCATGGAGGGCATAACAACCAGAGAATAGGAAGGATAGGAGCCAAAACAATATCAAGACATTGATTTGGCCGCTATGGAGTATTCTGAGGAAGGAGATGTGGTAACAGGTATGTTGAAACCGAAACTTACTTGTTTATGATATTTTATAGATGTAAAGCATAAGTAAGAGATAAATTGCAAGGATTAGGAGATGTGAAAGATCTACTATTAAGAGGATTTAAGTAGGTAAAGTGAATAATCGAATATTACCTAATTGATAGGATCTATCTTAATCGCTGCCCAACCAACCTTAGTTCTTTTCAATATGAGAGCTACATATTCCTTCATAAGCTTAGCTGTGACTCAATAGCGGAGATTATATGTTCAACCTTCTCCAAGGATCTTAAGAATCAATACTTCTACTGGAGAAAGGGCTATTGCTAAAGAGATGGTGAAGAATTGCCCGATCGAGATCCAAAGAAGGAATATGCCTGTGGATCTAATTGTTTTACCTATGAGAGGCTATGAAGTGATCCTAAGAATGGATTGGCTATCTAGAAACTTCGCCTATGTAGATTGCAAGAATAGGGAGGTGCAGTTTAGCAAGCCAAAGATAGAAATAGTAGTGTATCAAGGGCAAGTAAAGAGGACTCTAGAAGTTTTAGCTAGCCTAATTGAGGAGAAAAAGAAAGGTCTTCCAAACTGGAATATGTACTTAATAAGTGTGGTGGAGGTAGAGAAGGCATCGCCGAGATTAGAGGAAATACCAATTGTTAATGAATACCTTGACGTATTTCTTGAAGAACCACCAGGACTATCACCTTCGAGAGAATTGGACTTTACTATTGAGATAAAGCCTGGTAGCGAACCAGTCTTAAAGGCACTATATTGAATGGCTCTAGTCGAATTACAAGAATTGAAAAAGCAGTTATAGGAATTGATCAGGAGGGGGTTCATTCGCCCAAGTATATCACTATAGGGAGCCCCAGTATTATTTGTCAAGAAGGAAGACAAATTTATGTGGTTATGCGTGGACTATCGAGAGTTGAACAAAGTGACCATCAAGAATAGACATCCACTACCAAGGATTGACGATCTCTTTGACCAACCGAGAGGAGCAAATGTCTTTTCTAGAATTGACCTGTGATTTGGATACCACCAATTGAGGATCAAGTTAAAGGATATACCCAAAACTGACTTCCAAACAAGATATGGTCACTATGAATTCCTAGTTATGTCTTTTGGATTGACAAATGCTCCAACTGCATTCATGAACCTCATTAACAGGATCTTTAAGCTGTTTTTGGATAAGTTTTTCATAGTTTTCATCAACGACATTCTGATCTATTCCAAGATGCCGCTAGAACATGAGGAACACTTACGAATCACCTTGAGATTGCTGAAGGAGCACCAATTGTATGCGAAACTATCTAAGTGCGAGTTCTGGATGCATCAAGTGGCATTTTTGGGACACATTATATCTGGTAAAGGGATAATGGTAAACCCAGCAAAGATCGAGGCTATAGTTGATTGGAAGACACCCACTACAGTGATAGAGGTTAGGAGTTTCCTTGGGTTAGTTGGACATTACAGACTATTTGTGAAGAATTTTTCACAGATATCAAAACCTTTGACTAGACTGACCTAGAAGGAGGTGAAGTTTGAGTGGGATGAGAAATGTGAAAGAAGCTTCCAAGAGTTAAAGCAACGATTAGTTACAGCTCCGATCTCGACATTGCCTAACATGGAAGAACCTTTCAGCATATATAGTGATGCTTCTTAAAATTGATTAGGTTGCGTGCTAATGCAGAATAAGAAAGTTGTGGCTTATGCTTCCAGGCAATTGAAAACACCTGAGAGAAATTATCCTACCCACGATCTAGAGTTGGCTGCGATCGTGTTTGCCCTAAAAATATGGAGACATTATTTATATGGGCAAAAGTGTGAAGTATACACCGACCATGATTTGTACAAATTAACACTCGTATTTTTGATGAATTCTAGTGGTATATGTAATAAATTGATGTTATTTTGAAGAGTTTTGATACTTAAAAGAAAAAAATATTTCAGTTTTAGGACTGAGGACCACTATTTTGAGAGAAGATATCAACTTGGATTGAGATTTGATAAGAAAACACGAAGAAAAATTGCTTTCTGGAAGGAACAGGGGAAGAGCACGACCGTGTGTCAAGGAAAAACGCCCACAGATGCACACACGATTGAATACATGGTTGAAGGCACGGCCGTGTGTTGTTCTTGGAAAATCCACAGAAACACACATGGTTGAAGGCACGGCCGTGTGTTGAGCTTGGAAAATCTACAAAAGCACACACGGTTGAGTACACGGTTTAAGTACATGGCCGTGTGTTATTGGCCGTGGGTTCTTTTTACTTCAGACACTATTGCAAGGCACAACCGTGTATAACCATAGGTCGAGACCGTGTATATGGAAAAGTTTGGCCGTTTCAGGAGATTTTTCGGTTTCCATATATATATATCTCTTTGTTTTCCAGATGGGAGGAGTTCCTAACCTAAAGGAGATAGAAAAAACGAGGAAAAGAAGAAGAGGAAGAGATGGGGAAAGCTTATCTAAGGGAAAAGCAACATCAACGGATTCATCCTTTTCTTCCGAAGGGTTTATGCACACGGGTTTTTCATCTTCATTGATTTGTAACTTAAAAACCATGAGTAGCTAATTTATTTCATACCCGAACCTTACGAACCCTAGTTGTCATGTAATATTGGATTAATTGCATAGTTAATGAATAGTGGAATTCTCTGAATTTATTCATGTTGTTCATTTAGTGTTGCTAATTTGATGTATGGCCAGCATTGAGTTTGCATTGATTTCTTAGAAGTTGATTGGAAAATCTCTTTTTTGAATAGATCGTGCATGAATAAAGGAATTTGTATGTGATCTAGGGATAGAGAACATGAATTTTTCGTATTAGATTGAATTAGATAATTCGACCTAATTGAGGGTTCAAGAGTGTTAATTCAATTCTAATCGATCTTTGATAAAAGAGGGATCTTTATTAATGCGATTAGGTTTAGGAGCTAATAAATCTGGAAGGAATATTGGCTTAGTGTTAGATACTCCGCGGTTCAGAGATAAGCATTGCTTTTTAACTAATTTATTGAAAGGGTGAAGTTATATGACAATTAGAGGAGTAGTAAGGGTAGGGTATGTTCTTAATTATCGGATTTAGTAATCAAGTTATTGTGTTAGTTTTAATTGCTATAGGTTTTGTTAAGTGTTTTTAATTTAATCTGAATCTCTCAAATTTGTGCGGTTAAATAGTTGGTTTAGAGTTATTATTGGTAGTTGCTGATCCCTGAGGATACGATACCCGAACACAATTCTATACTATTACAATCGATAGGTGCACTTGCCTATTTGATTGTAACAGAGAGTCGTAGAAAAGGGATTTTTAAATTTGTGTGATTACGGTCATCAACAAGTTTTTGGCGCCGTTGCTGGGGATCGGCGATATTAAGAAAGCTCAATGTTGACTACTTTAACCATTTATTCTTTAGTATTTGTTGTGTTACATTCATTCTTTTGGAGGTAACTAATTTTCCCTTGATTTTCTTTGTGGTTTATGACAAGGAGCTCTTCGTCCAAACTTTTTGCTTTTGATCCAGAGATTGAGCGGACATCCAGAAGAAGGTTGAGGAGTGCCTTTGAACAAGTCGCGGGAAATCCAGTTTTTGAAAATCAGCAATTAGGTGAAGAGGAATTGCATTCTAGTGAGGGTGAGAATTCAGTTGTAGAAATGGCAGTTCAACGCCGAACGATGGTTGATTATGCCAGACCTTGGATAGCATGGGATCTTGTATAGTTAGACCTGCAATAAACGCCAACAATTTTGAAGTTAAAGCCTCTACAATGAACATGATCCATAATCAATGCCAGTTCGATGGTTTAGTTGATGAGGACCCCCATGATCACATCCAGATGTTTTTAGACATCTGTGAAACAGTTAAACAGAACGGGGTGACAGATGAAGCTTTAAAGTTATGTCTTTTTCCTTTCACATTGAGGGGAAAAGCAAGGCAGTGGTTCAGCTCCTTAGATCGGAACTCTATCACAACTTGGGCCCAATTGGCGGAAACATTCTTGGACTACTACTTCCCGCCTTCTAAAACGGCCAAACTGAGAAATGATATCACATTGTTTACTCTGATGGATAATGAGCCCCTTCATGAATCTTGGTTAAAGTTTAAGGAATTGCTCAGGTGGTGCCCACATCATCAGATGCCCAATTGGTTACAAGTCTCCACCTTCTATAACGGGCTTGATTATCCAACACGACAAACCATTGATGCTGGTGGTGGTGGTACACTTAATGTGAAGACTCCTGGGGAGTCTCTACAGCTGTTTGAAAACATGGCGATGAATAACCATCAGTGGAGTAATGGCAGGACAAGGCAAAGAATAGTAGGGATCTATGAAGTTGAAATGATGACCACCTTTGTAGCAAAGGTTGATGCTCTAGCCAAAAAGGTTGATGGGATGGCAATATCTGAGTCACCCCAATATTTTCTAGCTGAGCAATCAACCGCATCAGTAGCTCATGATTATATGGAGCAAGTTGATTATGTTAACAATCTTGTGCGATCTCAGAACAACCCTTACAGCAACACATATAATCCAAGCTGGTGCAATCACCCTAATTTTTCATGGAGTAATCCACCAATTCCTCGGGGTAATGAACCTGCACCTGGATTCCAAAGGCCTCTTCCACCACCTTTTATTGAAAAGAAGTCCAACCTAGAGGATATGATTTCCAAGTTCATTCAAACCTCAGAGCAGTGCCAGCAAGCAACAAATACTGCTTTGAGAAATCACGAGGCTTCCATTTACAATCTAGAAAACCAGGTGGGTCAGATTGCAAAAATGTTATCAAAGAGACCACAAGGGTCCTTACCTGGGAACACAGAACCTAATCCAAGGGAGCAGGTGAAGGCAGTGACCCTTAGGAGTGGAAGGGAATTGCATTGTGACACCATTGGAGTGCTAGAGGTTGTATAAGAACAAAAGGTTAAGGTTAGACAAGACATGGTTGCTGAAGAGAAACAAGTCATTACATAGGGTAAGGAAAAGGAGCTTGATAAGGAGGAAGATCTGGGAAAGGCCAAGACATCAACAGTCTAACCCTACAAACCTTCAATTCCATATCCGGGCTGCTTGAAAAAAGATTAAAGAGCAAGAACACTTCGGTAAGTTTTTAGATTTGTTTAAACATTTGCATATTAATATACCGTTCATGGAAGCTCTTGCGCAGATGCCTAGGTATGCAAAGTTCTTGAAGGATTTTCTATCAAACAAGAAACGGCTAGAAGAGGTTTCTACTGCAGTCATTGGAGCATAATGTTCAGCTATTTTACAGAATAAGTTGCCTAAGAAACTCAAGGATCTAGGCAGTTTTACTATTCCATGCCTAATTGGTGAACTGCCTGTGGAGAGAGCCTTGGCAGACCTTAGGGCAAGTATAAATTGGATGCCATATTCACTGTTTAGGAAGCTCAAACTTGGTGAGCCAAAGCCTACAAGGATGGGTTTGCAGTTGGCTGATCGCTCGGTTAAATTCCCCAGAGGAATCATAGAAGGCGTCCTAGTAAAGGTAGAAAAGTTCATTTTTCCTATTGACTTTGTTATCTTGGACATGGATGTAGATGTAGAGGTCCCGCTGATCTTGGGACGACCATTCCTTGCTACTGCACGAGCAGTGATAGATGTTGCTAATGGGAAATTGGTTTTAAGAGTGGGTGAAGATGAGTTGATTGTGATAATCTCAGCAGCTTTGAAACAATCTTTAAGCGCTGATGATTCTTGCTATGCTATTGACTGTGTTGATATGTTTGTGATGAGTTCTATGCAGGAATTGTTATGCCATGACCTTTTGGAATTTAGCTTGACAGCAACTAGAGGAGAAGAGTGTGAGAACTTTGATATTCAGAATGTGATGGCTCAATTGAATGCTTGTGAAGAGTTAGTATGTAAAAGAGGGTTTGAGAAGATGGTATCTAGTGAGGAAAGAAGGCTGAAACCATCGATTGAGGAACCCCCAAAACTCGAGTTGAAGCAACTCCTAGAATATCTGGAGTATGCCTTTTTGGAGGCTAATTCTAAACTCCTTGTCATTATTGCTGCTGGTTTGACAAGGGAACAAAAGGATAGCCTATTGAAGGTCTTGAGGGAGCACAAGCATGCTTTCGCTTGGAAGATTTCTGATATTCGGGGTATTAGTCCTTCGTTTTGCACCCATAAGATTTTGCTTGAGGATGATTTCAAACCAGCGGTGCAACCTCAGAGGAGGTTAAACCCCAATATGCGGGAGGTTGTGAAGAAAGAGGTGATCAAACTCATGGATGCAGGGTTAATATATCCTATCTCTAACAGTTCTTGGGTTAGCCCTATATAAGTGGTACCAAAAAAAGGAGGAATGACTGTGGTGCCCAATGAAAGAAACGAACTCATACCCATGAGGACTGTAACGGGATAGCGAGTGTGCATAGATTATAGAAGATTGAATGAGGCAACTCGCAAGGATAATTTCCCTCTCCCTTTTTTGGACCAGATGCTGGAGAGGTTGGTAGGACATCTATATTACTGTTTTTTAGATGGAATGTTAGGGTATTTCCAAATTCCAATTGCTCTTGAGGATCAGGAAAAGACCACGTTCACTTGTCCTTATGGTACTTTCGCGCATAGGCGTATGCCTTTTGGGCAATGCAATGCAGCAACGTCTTTCCAGCAGTGTATGCTAGCCATCTTTGAGGACTTAGTGGAAGACATCATGGAGGTGTTTATGGACGATTTTTCCGTATTCGGTGATTCTTTTGATGATTTATCTCATTAATTTGCAAAGAGTTTTAGTGCGATGTGAAGAGACAAATCTGGTTTTGAATTGGGAGAAATGTCACTTTATGGTGAAGGAGGGCATCATTCTAGGGCATAAAATTTCTCATAGAGGAATTGAAGTGGATAGTGCAAAGGTGGACACAATTGCAAAACTTCCATCACCTTCTTCGGTCAGAGCCATTCGGAGTTTCCTTGAGCATGTCGGCTTCTATAGAAGGTTCATTAAAGATTTCTCTAAAATAGCTCATCCTCTAACACGACTATTAGAAAAGGACATGCCTTATGAATTCACTAATGAATGCCTTCAAGCGTTTAATACGATTAAAGAAAAGTTAACCCAAGCACCTATCATGGTAGCTCCTGATTGGGATCTTCCTTTCGAATTAATGTGTAATGCAAGTGATTTCGCTGTTGGAGTGGTTTTGGGTCAAAGGAGGGATAAGCATTTTCAGCCTATTTACTATGCTAGTAAGACCCTCATAGGTGCCTAAGAGAACTACACCACGATGAAAAGGAACTTCTTGTTGTAATTTTTGCTTTTGACAAGTTTCGGTTTTATTTAATTTTGTCTAGGGTAATTGTTTACATTGACCATTCAGCTCTCAGGTACTTATTATCCAAGATAGATGCGAAAACGCGACTCATTCGGTGGATCTTGCTTCTACAAGAATTCGATTTGGAGATTCGGGATAAAAAGGGAGCTGAAAACCAAGGTTGTCAAAATCGCGATTTTACGTAGAATCGCCAGGGGGTCCATAGAATCGGAACGTAGAAACAGAACTTAAAAATGTAAGTTTTTACAACCTTTATAAAATAACCTTTAAATATTAAAAATTTACTTATAGTAGTCATTAAAAAATATAATGGATAATATAAATTAAAAATTTCAGCATAGAATTGGATCATAAATCACAATAAAATTCATAATATAGATAATCAAGCATAAGTTGTATAATATAAATAATCAACCATAAAAATAATCAACCAAAAGTCTCAATAAAAGTTATGAAATCGTAAATCATATTACAAAACAAGAACTAAAATAAATCATCACAATTTCCACCATCTCTCTCATCCATATCATCATCATCATTTGCATCTTCATCATCTTCTTCTTCATCAATGTCAACATCATCATGAGGTGTACTACTACCAATGATTTCCATATCCTCTAATTCCAAATTTTTTGAAGTTCCTATTTGCATTTTAACTTCAACATTATCAATATCATGAAGGTCCAAATCATTTGGGATTAGGGACTTATTGACAGGACCCTCCAAATTGACATAAGCACCAATTTCGTCCTCCTCCGCATCATCTTTATCTTCATCCCCTAGACTTGGAAAGATATGCAACACACCTTGACCTTCATTCTCATTTGATGAGTCAAACACATTTTCTTCTTCAACTATCCATTCATCATCAGATGAGAGATCTTCAACAGTGAAAGTAGAAGTGTCAGTGTCAGCAATGCATCTTTCTTTCCGATTTCTTAATTTCAAGTTATGCATTACAAAGACTAAATCATTCATCTTTTGTTGATGCAGCCTATTCCTCTTTTTAATATGGACCTGAAAATGAAAAAGGTTATACATAACTTTATAAGATTCATAATCTTAATAAGTAATAATATATAAAATTGAATAAAAGAACTATATGTATCGTACCATTTCAAATGCACTCCAATTTCGCTCACAACCTGAAGAACTACAAGTCAAACTTAAAACACGAATATCAAACTTTTGTAGTTCTATGCGTTCATCTCCATATGAATCCTACCATTTAGCTGGAGCTTTTTTGTTTCTTGCTAACCTTGAAGCTTTAATGCCAAATAGTCCCTTAGCATCCTTAAATCTTTCAAGCTACATATCAATCTTACACCTTTCTGTTGGATTAGAAACCATACGCTATATGCAACCATATAATCCAATCTTAACATTGGCATCAACTTTAAAATCATCACTATAAGGATAATGGGGATTCAAATAATAAGCTGTAGCATGTAATGGTCTATGAAGTTGAAGCTCCTATCTCTTGTCAATAATCTTGAAGATAGGTTCATAACTACATTAAATAAATATGATTTCAATTTAGAAATGAAACTTTAAAATTAGCACTAAAGAATATATATATATATATATATATATATATATATATATATATATTTATAGCTAACAAGTTACGATATTACCTTTTCTTCACATTGTTGAAGTTTGCTTTAATTTTCTGCTTAGCACAATCCATTTCTAGATAAATGAAACCCATAGCTGGCTGATCATCAGAATCCACTAATCTAAGCACTTTAATCAAGGGAAATGCAGCTTTAAGGCAAACAATAACATTTTTCCAAAACCACTTGTTGAATCCACTTTCCATCACTTGTGGTCGAATACTTACATGATTTCCAATGATTAGAAGTGAACATCATCATCAATGCAGTTTTTAACTCACTAAGGCAACCTAATGTCAAATACGAAGTGGCAAAACGAGTTGCACCAGTTCTAATCAAGTCCCTCCCTTTAGTGTATCTTCTCAAAATTGAGATAAGTATAGTCTTGGAATAAATATATGTAGTAATTCGACTTCCTTTTGCAATTATCCCCTGATGGATCTTCAAATTCTTCTCAAAGTCTTCCAAGATCAAATCGATGCAATGTGCAGCACAAGGTGTCCAATATAAGCATTTTCTCTTCTCCATCAATTTTTCTCCTGCTGCTTTATAATTTGCAGCATGATCTGTAATAACTTGTACAACATTTTCCTCTCCAACCTTCTCCACAATATCATCTAACATTGCCAAAACTTTGTCGGTTGTCTTGGATACATCAGAAGCATCTATAGATGATAAGAAGACCGTTCCTTTAGGGCTATTAACCAAGAAATTGCATATGGAACGCCTCTTTCTATTAGTCCATGCATCAGACATAATAGAGCAACCTGTTTTTTTCCATTCAGCTTTGTAGTCATTAAGTAATTCCATTGTTCGAGCTACTTCTTTCTTCAAACAAGTCACCCTTAGCTCATGATAAGAAGGAGGTTTAAGCCCACATCCATATCGACCAACCACTTGAAGCATCTTCACAAACTTTGGATTTTTGACACAATTAAATGGAATTGCACTAGTATAGAAAAAAACGAGCAATTTGTTGGCTACATTCTTCTCTCAAATCTTTCTTCATGAATTGGTTAATTGTACCTTGCGTTGCTCGTGTTCCACTTTCACAATTTTTTTTTTTTGTTTCAAAAAGAAGTCCATGCAATTCCTTTCTTTTTTGTTTATCCCTATTTGCTCCACCTCATCATCAGCATCATCAGAATCTTCAATACCATGAATTTGCTTTCTCTTCATTTCTGATAATTTTGCCGCTTTTAGCAACATTGTTAACATTTCATTTTTTACATCATCCGGGACACTAGTGCATGGCTCTACATCTTTACGTGTACACCCTAAGTGATTCTTGAATCTGTAAATGCCTCCACTAACAACTTTATTACAATACTTACATTTAACTTTTTTCCCATTGTTGTCTACATTAATTCTATGCCCCCAACCTACATCAGATCTACTTCCAAGTGAATTCTTTCTTTTCGAACTCTCTTTAGACGATTTGGAATATGACATTTTAACTCAATCAATACTTAAAATCCTGTAAGAAAAAAAGAAAAGAAAAAAGGAGTAAAGAGAGCTATGGTAGAAAGTAGAAAACTAGAAACTATAAAGTACTATTACATATTTACAAATTACAGATATAAAGTAAATTGCTCATGCTCATGCTCATGCTCATGTAACAAGTAATTACTAATTACAATTTACAACTAGAAGAGATAGTAAGAAAAATAACTATAAAGGTTTTCTTTAAATCATCATTAAGAAAAGGAAAGCAAAACATAAGGGGTAACAAGCTTTACATTCCATAAAGCTAGAAAAATGAGTATATTATAAATTTATAACTAAGTAATATAATCCCATTTCCAAATTATAACAATATAACTTAGGACACCACATGCTCAACCTAAACTCTCCAAATGCAACTTGTATGAAGGATTAAGTTTCTTTAGAATTGGCTTCATTGATATTTAAGCACATAATACATTTGGATGGGATATCAACTTGGATTGAGATCGGATAAGATAAGAAAACACGAAGAAAAATGCTTTTTGGAAGGAATAGGGGAAGAGCACGGCCGTGTGTCAAGGAAACATGCCTACAGAAGCACACACGGTTTAACACATGGTTGAAGGCACAGCCGTGTGTTGAGCTTGGAAAATACACAGAAGTACACACGGTTGAACACGTGGTTGAAGGCACGACCGTGTGTTGAGCTTGGAAAATAGACATTAGTACACACGGTTGAGCACACGGCCGTGTGTTGAGCTTGGAAAATCTACATAACAGAAGCATACATGATTGCGTACACGGTTGAAGGCACGACCGTGTGTCGAGCTTGAAAATCCATAGAAGCACATACAGTTGAGTACACGGTTGAAGGTACGACCTTGAAAGCCATCAACCCATTCAAATACCCATTCACAATCATAACTCGCAAGCATAAAAATTCACATGATACACTACATTACAACTGTATAAGTACAAGTATAGTCATACAAGTCATACCTAACACAAAACTCGAGTTTATGAAGATGGATCTCAACTCAGTGGCCTGCTGCAAGAACGATCACTGCTTGGCGGCACTCACTCGTCTACGAAGGAGAAGGATCGCTGGCTCACTGCTCGGTGTTCTTTGTTCTGATAGTATCAAGTATCAACTCAGGTTAGTGTGGAAGTGGATGTGGAACTATGGATCTCGCCTTTCGACTCACGCTTGCCTCTCCTGTTTAGCTGTTTTCGCTTTTCACTGTCTCTCTTCTCCTCTCTCCATTGAACTCTAAAGAAGTTCAACATACAGGACAGGCTACAATAGCAGCAGCAAGCCAGGGCTGAGTTGCCGATTGGGCTGGGCTGGGTTGGGCTTGGATTGATCCGATCCGAATGGATTTAAGCCTGCAACTGGATAATTGTGTGGAATCGTTTAAAAAGTTCAAAATCGCAATTTTATTATGATTTTGCTCCTTTCCGATTTTGTATGCGAGTTAACTGGGAATGTATATACAAACTCGTAAAAACGTGGAATCGTACGAGTTGAAACGCGATTTTGACAACCATGCTAAAAACTTAGCTGCTGATCATCTATCTCGGTTGGAGAACTCGAAATTGGAGAAGTTGAATGAAGAGGATATTGATGATACTTTTCCAGAGGAAGGACTCTATCAGATTAACAAGGTAAATAACACCTCTGAACCTTGGTTTGCTGATTTTGCAAATTACCTTGTCTGTAAAGTACTCCCTAGTGACAAAACTTCTCAGTAAAAGAAGCTTTTCTTTGCTAAGTTAAAGCACTATTTTTGGGAGGAACCATTCTTGTTTTGTGTTTGTGCAGATTAAGTGATTAGACGATGTGTATTCGAGCGAGAAGGGTAGGAGATTTTAAAGCACTGTCACACTAGGCCAACTAGCGGTCATTATAGTGTGAATCGGACAGCCCACAAGATTTTGGATTCAGGATTTTATTGGCTAACTATATTCAAGGATTCCTTTAACTTAGTGAAGACTTGTGACAAATGCTAACGAGTGGGGAGCATGTCAAAACGTGATGAAATGCCCCAAAATTTCATATTGGAGTGTGAGATCTTTGACGTGTGGGGGATTGATTTCATGGGACCCTTCCCCAATTCTTTCGGAAACAAGTATGTACTCGTGGCGGTGGATTATGTGTCTAAATGGGTAGAGGCCCAATCTTTGCCCACCAATGATGCTAGAGTAGTGGTAAAGTTTTTGAAGAAACTTTTCTCTAGGTTTGGAACACCACGGGCTTTAATTAGTGATAGGGGAACACATTTCTGTAATGTGCAATTGGAGAAGGTGCTGAAGTGATGTGGGGTCACCCATAGATTAGCAACCCCCTATCACCCACAGACGAGTGGTCAAGTAGAAGTTTCTAATCGTGAGCTGAAAAGGATTCTAGAGAAGATAGTGGAGCATCATTGAAGGGATTGGTCAAAAAAATTGGACGATGCGTTGTGGGCCTATAGGACAGCCTTCAAAACTCCTTTAGGTACCACCCCATACCGACTAGTGTTTGGGAAAGCTTGCCATCTGCTAGTGGAGTTAAAACATAAAGCTTTCTGGGCTTTGCGTACTCTTAACATGGACTTAGAGGCTGCTGGTAAGAAGAGGAAGTTTCAGCTGAATGAACTTGATGAATGGCGTGCAATGGCTTATGACAACATGCGAGTTTATAAGGAGAGGATGAAGAGGTATCATGACATGTGGATTCATCATCCGAAACAATTCCGTGAGGGAGATCATGTTCTCTTATTCAATTCGCAACTGAAGCTTTTCCCAGGTAAGTTGAGATCGAAGTGGTCCAGGCCGTTTAAGGTGATAAAAGTCTCCCCTCATGTAGTGGTGGAATTGGAACACTCGAGTGGACATACCTTCAAGGTAAATGGGCAACGATTGAAGCTATATTTTGGGACTCAAGGGGAAAAAGAGGGCCAAGAGGAGTTTAGACTCCACCCTCTTGTGAATTAATTAGGTGTAATCTCATTTCATCGAGCAAACGACGTTAACCAAAAGCGCTTGATGGGAGGCAACCCATGCATTTCTTTAGGTAAGTTTTTCTTTCTTTAATCCATTCAATTATTCTCTATTATTTTTGGCATTAACTTAGCAGGAAATTCCATCTTTTGTGGATCTAATGCATGAAGGGAGGGTGAGGCATGCAAAAAGGAGGTAAGTTGAACATTTTACAAGTTTCATGGGAATACACGACCGTGTATGAAAAAAAAAATCCACAGAATGATACATGCCCATGACACACGATCGTGTACCATGGGTGTGTGTCTGGGAGAAACCACATGGGCGAACACACACTCGTGTAGTTGACCGTGTATCTAAGTTTATTCAAAAAAAAAAAAAAAAAAACAGACACACAGCTGTGTATATGGCCGTGTGTCAGACTGTGCCTTTCTAGCACGGCAGGTTCTTTTATTTCAAAACCCTCCAATTTTTATTTTCATTTTCAACTATCCTCTCCATATCAATTCACTCCTTCTCCATCCTCTATTTCATACATTCTAGAATCCATTTCAGGCGGCAAAGGTAAGATTTCTCCGTCAATTCTTCTTCAATATGCAATTTTTCCTCCATTCGTTTAAGTTTTTCGGATTACATAGCACTTCATGCATGATTTCGAGAGTAATTCGAGTTTTCTCAAGAGGCTTTTGTATCTTTCAGTCGATTCTTTCCTAGTATTGATCTTTTCTCATGTTTTTACTTATTTATACTAGGATTCAAGACGTATTTTGCACAATTTCCATGTTTACCCTAAAACCTAGGTTTTATATTCTTATTTTGAGAATTTTTGTGGAACCTAGGTTGTTATTAGGTTACATGGTGGGTGGTTATTAGCTTATTATCGATGATTTTGTGCAAAATGGGTTTTACACGGTTGTTTCCTTGGGTGTGTAGTTTTGAACGGTGGAGGGAAGCGTTTCTGCGAAAGACACACCTGTGCATGTCACAATACATGGGCGTGTGTTTAATTATTGGATTCTTTTTGCTCTTCTTCCTCTGATTTTAGTCCTTATTCCCTCATGCATGGCCATTCCTCATCATTATTACAACTTATTGTGCGATAGATGTAATAAGTTATAATGGAAGTTATGAGCATTTTCTCTATTTTCTTGTTTAGATGACTCACACGAAGACAGTAGCACAAAAGAGAAAAAGATTAGAGGAAGCAAGTAGTAGTAGGGGAGCATCTCGTTACCCGGTTGGCATGAGACAAGAGCACAAACCCATCTACGACAAGTTCAAAAACTTGAAAATTATTCGACCCAACGTCGTGATTGATTGGGAAGTATTAGATCGTTTTGGTATTGGGGGTGCATGTGAGAATCTTCTTCAAGATCAAGCCTAGTGGAATCTTCTTGCTATTGAGGAGAAGATTTATAAGGAGATCACACTCACTTTTATCTCTACTTTTACTATCCGGGATGGCATTAGCGCAGGGTTGGACAACAAGGTAGAATTTTTGGCCATGGGAGATTATTGGCGATATTCTATGATGGACTTCATCGAGGCAATGGATCTTTATGATCCTCCTTTCCTCTAGAGCCAAGAATTCCGCCAACTCCCTGTGTCATTTCCTCGAGGATTTCGACCTAGCGATTATTGGAGCAGGTTGGGTAGACTATCATATAATGCTTTTGCTACGAAGGGATCTTCCTTTAGTCAGCTGTCTTATCGGGTACTACACTACATTTTTGCTCGCTCCACCATGGGCCGCACGGATTTTGGGGGTGTGGTGAACGCCCACGATGTGTTTTAGTTATGGAGCATAAATTCCCACACCAGGGTAAATGTAGGGGTATTTGTTGCATTTTGCATACTCCACCAATCTGAGGCTAGGAGTCTAGGTGTCTTCATAGGAGCATGGATAATGCACATTTTGAGGAACTTAGAGTTATTTCCCGTTTGGGAACCCGGTGACTGTGTGGGACAGTCGGTGCACTTAACGGATGGGCCTATTATCAGTTAGGGGCATAGGGTTCCATAGCGGGATGAGGAAGCTGAATTAGAAGGAGATCCTATTCCTAAGGGGCAAGAGGAGGCTGAGATTCGACAGGATGAGCCTCAGGAACCAAGAGCAAGGAGGTCATCAGCTGAGCTTCTTCAGGAATTATCTATTAAGGTTCAGTCTCTGCAGGAGGAGCAATAGAGGATGATGAAGAAGCAGAACAGGTTAAAATGGTTCCTTCGGAACTGTTTTACCAAGTTGGGTGAGACGCTTGGGATAGACTTCGTGTCTTGCAGCTATTCTAGCGATGAGGATGTCTGGGTTGATCCACGTACATGGGTCCCAGGTTCTTCTCTTCGACGGGAAAAAGGCGGACATCGAGATGATTTGGACAGTAGGGATGAGGATTGAAGGATAATTGTTGGGACTTAACTATTTGAACCCCTTTTGTGGAATTTCATTTATATTTTTTTTTTTGCTAAAACTTTGTATTTAAACAGGGATGGACGATATTTCTGTATGCCTTTATTGTTCTTTCTTTATGCTTTTATCTTTTTCTTTTGGTTTTTGGTTTTTCATTGTAGAGATTTTGTTAGATTGGTGGAGTACATGACTTTAGTTTCACATGTTTGGTGTACTTTTCAAGGAATCATGGTTAGTGCGCATGAATGTTAATGATTTGAGTCACTTCTGAAAAGTGGAAATGGAAGTGCAATTCTGATTTTGATCTAAGGGAGTCCTATTCTCTTTCACCTTTATTTCCATTTTCCTTCCTTATTGTGTAGTTCAATGTAGACATTGGGGACAATGTTTAACTCTAAGTGTGGGGGGAGGGATTTGAGTAAAGGAAGTTATATGAAATATAAGTGTTAATGAATCAAAATTCAAAAGTTTCCTCACTTAAGATGTATTTAATGAATTACTAATAATCAAGAATTGCTGAGATTTAGTTATATGATTTACTGAGATGCAAAGTCTTAGGAATTTTGAAAATTTTTACTTTTTTTTATCTTGTTTTATAACTACTTTGCTAGAATTACGAGTTGAAATCTAAGGGAAGAGAATTACTTGTTATTTAAGCATTTATTTCAAGAATTGAGAGTGGATCAAGGTCACTAGTAAGTTTAGTATGCTTTTTCTTTTGCTATTAATGTGAGTTTTGTAATTTTGAGTAAAGGGGTAGATAATACTTGCAGCTTAGTGATCCCTTTTCGTAATTATTGGAACTGAGAACTTTGAAAAAAAAAAAGTTCAGAAGTGGGCCTCATACACTTGAGTAATTAAGCTTGAGGGGTGCCCTTTTGAGGGAATAACATCTATTGACTTCGGTGACGAACTCGGGATCAATGACTGAAAGTTCGCTACAAGGGTCGTGAGAAAAGTCCGAGAAAATTGAACTTAATTGAGCTATAATTGAAATTAATTAATTGAGATGGTAGAGGTTCGAAGGGGTATCTTAAAACTTAGTAGCCTAAGACCGTCTGGTTTGGGACTTACTGTCCAAGGAAACCATTTCAGTTGAAAGGTTAAAGAAAATAGATAGTTGACTTGACTCGAATAAGTAAATCCGAGGGACGCCCTCTACGCTGAGGGGATAACGTCTGTTAACTTGAGTGATGAGCTCGGGATTATCAATTGAAAGTTTGCTACATGAGTCGGTTAACTAAGTAAAGTACTTAATGGAAAATCTCCCAATCTTGTTTAAAAGGATTAAAGAAAAGGGAAATCCAAGAGATAAGTAGACACAATGTGCCTTTACTCTTTATTGCATTACTTATAGGAGTGGTTAAGAGGGAAGTATACTCTACTTTACTAGTATTGATCCTTGTTCGGTTTCACTTTTGGGAATTTATGTTTAAATGATGAGAGTAATAGTTTAAGTCACTTGGATTAGTCTTGAGAATTCTGGTATTTGTATTTTGTAAACAACTAATGGTGGGATTGAGTAGAGATTGCATAGTATGGAGGTAGATCGTGAGAATCAAAGATGCGAAAAGAAGTTCATGATTGTTGAGTTAATGAAAATTTTGTCCTTGGTTTTTCTTTGGCTTTATTCTGCTTGAGGACAAGCAAATGCTTAAGTGTGGGGGAGTTTGATAAGTACAAATTAACACTTGTACTTCTGATGAATTCTAGTGGTATATGTAATAAATTGATGTTATTTTGAAGAGTTTTGATACTTAAAAGAAAAAAATATTTCAGTCTCAGGACTGAGGACCACTATTTTAAGAGAAGATATCAACTTAGATTGAGATCGGATAAGAAAACACGAAGAAAAATTGCTTTTTGGAAGGAACAGGGGAAGAGCACGATCGTGTGTCAAGGAAAAACGCCTACAGAAGCACACACAGTTGAAGGCACGGCTATATGTTGAGCTTGGAAAATCCATAGAATCATACACGATTGAAGGCACGGTCGTGTGTTAAGCTTGGAAAATCTGCAAATGCACACACGGTTGAGTACACGGTTTAAGTACACGACCATGTGTTATTGGCCGTGGGTTCTTTTTACTTCAGACACTATTGCAAGGCACGACCGTGTATAACCATGGGTCGAGACTGTGTATATGGAAAAGTTTGGCCGTTTCAGGAGATTTTTCGGTTTCCATATATATATCTCTTCGTTTTCCAGATGGGGGGAGTTCCTAACCTGAAGGAGATAGAAAAAACGAGGAAAAGAAGAAGAGGAAGAGACGGAGAAAGCTTATCGAAGGGAAAAGCAACATCAATGGATTCATCCTTTTCTTCCAAAGGGTTTATGCACACGGGTTTTTCATCTTCATTGATTTGTAACTTAAAAACCATGAGTGGCTAATTTATTTCATACCCGAACCTTACGAACCCTAGTTGTCATGTAATATTAAATTGATTGCATAGTTAATGAATAGTGGAATTCTTTGAATTTATTCATGTTATTCATTTAGTGTTGCTAATTTGATGTATGGCCAGCATTGAGTTTGCATTGATTTCTTAGAAGTTGATTGGAAAATCTCTTGTTTGAATAGATCGTGCATGAATAAAGGAATTTGTATGTGACCTAGGGATAGAGAACATGAATTTTTTGTATTAGATTGAATTAGATAATTCGACCTAATTGAGGGTTCAAGATTGTTAATGCAATTTTAATCGATCTTTGATAAAAGAGGGATCTTTATTAATGCGATTAAGGTTAGGAGCTAATAAATCTGGAAGGAATATTGGCTTAGTGTTAGATACTCCGCGGTTTAGAGATAACCATTGCTCGTTAACTAATTTATTGAAAGGGTGAAGTTACATGACAATTAGAGGAGTAGTAAGGGTAGGGTATGTTCTTAATTATCGGATTTAGTAATCAAGTTATTGTGTTAGTTTTAATTGCTATAGGTTTTGTTAAGTGTTTTTAATTTAATCTGAATCTCTCGAATTTGTGCGGTTAGATAGTTGGTTTAGAGTTATTATTGGTACTTGCTGATCCCTAAGGATACGATACTCAAACACAATTATATACTATTACAATCGATGAATGCACTTGCCTATTTGATCGTAACAGAGAGTCGTAGAAAATGGATTTTTAAATTTGTGTGATTACGGTCATCAACAGACCATAAGAGCCTAAAGTAACTATTTACTTAGAAGGAGCTCAACATGCGACAAAGGAGATGGCTTGAGTTCATTAAGGACTATGACCTCAGTATCGGCTACCACCCGGGAAAAGCTAATGTAGTGGCCGATGCATTGAGTCAAAGGAACCATGGCCAAGTGGCAATGTTGTTAATTGAATAATAATAGTTCATACGAGAGTTTAAGAAACTTAGGATTGAATTCAGGTGGCATAAGGAAGGAGAGGCTCAAATAGCTGCTTTAGAGGTACGACCTATGCTTTTAGATAGATTAAAGGAAATGCGGCGGGTTGATCCAAAGATCACAAAACTTCAGGGAAAGGTGGAACAGGGAGTCAGCACTAACTTTGAGGTAGATCTAGAGGGAGTCTTAAGATTAAGAGGTAGATGGTGTGTACCATCGGATCTATAATTGAAAATTGACATCCTCGACGAAGCCTATAATTTTGGTTACACCCTGTACCCAGGGGGAAATAAGATGTACCAGAAACTTAAGAGAGGTTGTTGGTGGCAAAGGATGAAGAGAGATGTAGCATGGTTCATTTCGCAATGTTCCATCTGTCAACGAGTTAAGGTTGAACATAAAAAACCTGGGGGATTGCTGCAACCATTACCGATTCCAGAGTGGAAGTGGGAACGAATCACAATAGACTTTGTTACGGCATTATCGAGGACTAAGGCTGGATATGAAGCAATATGGGTAGTCGTGGACTGATTAACCAAATCCGCCCATTTCTTACTTGTTAATATGACTTATTCCTTGGAAAAGTTAGCCGAGATCTATCTACGGAAAATTGTGAGGCTCCATGGGGTGCTACATAGTATAGTGTCTGATCAGGATCCACGATTTGTATCAAAGTTCTAGAGAAGTCTACAACAAGCTCTAGGGACTAAATTGCAATTCAGTATAGCATATCACCCTTAAACAGATGGACAATTTGAGCGGACCATCCAAACTTTGGAAGATATGTTACGAGCTTGTGCATTAGGCTTTAAGGATAGCTGAGAGCGACATTTGCTAGTGGTTGAGTTTGCCTACAATAATAGCTACCATTCGTTGATCAAGATGGCCCCTAAAATGCAAAATACTTTAAATATGTAGGCATCTGTTATGTGTGTAGACAAATAGGGCACATAGCTAGTACTCCTTATAGTAGAAGACAAGCGGCTTAAAAGGACCCAAATGCAAAATACTTTGAATATGTAGGCATCCTAAACAATATCCTTGCTAGCAACATATGAAGAAATGCCAATGAAATTTTGTAAGAGAATGAAAATAGGCTCATAAAGCTTTGGATGAATTTCGTCAAGATATGGCAACTTAGCAATTAGTGATGGAAGAAATTGATGATTAAAAAAATATAGCTTATTTGATCATATAGGCTTCTATAGCAATTGTTTAATGTGAATAACAGTTTGAGTTTGAAGCATCAACCTAAGTATCAGGGATTGGGAACCAATTAAGAACCAACTAGGTCTAACTACCACTTGTCCATGAAAACATAGGAAGAATTACAAGGATTTGCCCTACCATTCAAATGGTAGATACATCTAAAGTTGCCATCAGAATGGCATGATCATGCCATCTAAATAATAGGAAAATCTAGAGCTATCATTTAAATATGAGCACAATGACACTCACCACAAAACCACCTAAGGTTCCATCTAAATGGCAACTCTTAAGCATCTAATTAACATGCCTAAGTCTAGTCAAGACACATATGTTTTTAAATTTATTTAATTACCATATTAGCCCTATTTTTTGCACTATTTAAAAAAACTTGTTTCACTATAATATATTAGACTTTATTCCCTCTAAGACTAGCAATGATTGAGAGATTTTCTTTCCAATCATACTTGCTCTTATCAATCTAATGACTCAGATTATGATGAACCTTGATTAGTAGACTATTGTAAATTATATCAATGTCTTTTAATCAATGTATTGTTTTCTTTAATTTTGAGTAACGTTAATTTTAAAAATCAACCTTAGTTTATTTTGTTGATTAGTGAGTGATATTTAATTGACAAATCATCCATATTCTTTAATTTCTACACCTTGAAAAAAAATTCCTTTAAACCCACAAAACCCCCAAAAGACAATTTGCTTAGATTTTAGAGTTGAACACAAGCCAAGTCATGTTCATATGATAATTATTTGGCATAAGAGCTCTTAGTGAGATACAATATTCGAAGAACTTGTGGTAAGTATTGCAAACTTGCATATTGAGATTTTTAAATAAAAAAAATTGCTACATTGGATTATAATTGTTGCTGCTATTAAATTTTTTACTTATGTTTGTTGTAGTAGTTGTGAAGTGTGTTGTGTTTCTTTTTTTTGGAGTTAAAATTGTCAATGGATAGTGACATGCCAAATTTAAGAAGGAATCAAACAAACATAAAAGTTCTAAAGACAAATTGCAATAAACCCAAATTGAATAACCTAGACACCACACAAAACACACCCAATCCCTTACCAGATGTGACGCACTAGTAGAGGAGGGCCTAGCATGGTTTTGTTGATACAACACACAATAATCCCCATACCTTCACTCGCCACAATCAATGGATTGATAAAAGTTTTTAAAGATAAGTGAATAGCTCCACTCGTGTGCATTATGAAAATGTCAAAAAGTCCCTTTGTGTTCTATTAACAAGGTATTTATAGTAGCCTTTTAAAGAAACAAATGTGGACCAAAAAAATGAAAGAAAAACATGAAGTAAGCTGACCAAAACAAGTTGTAAGCCGTTGGCCTAAATGGACTACACCGTCAGTTCATGGTAAGCTAGCCTCTTTTAGTTTACTTGATTGTTGTCCTAAAACACTGATAAATGTACTTGATTCAATGTAAAATAATCATGTAAAATGAATGAAAATACTATGTGATTTTCTTTGGGTTCCATCTGATAAAGTAGAACTTGCAATGATAGATTTTATAGTCCTTTGGTTCTAGCTCGACTAAGTGGTCCTGTAACCGAAATGATTTCATTGCTATCATCTCCTTGGGCTTGTGAAAGATTTGCCATCGAATCTGATGAGTCTTCATGAAGATTTTTTTGGTAAGTAAGGTGACAGATCTGAAACATTGAATCTAGTAGAAACACCATAGTCTCTTGGTAATTCTAACCTGTAAGCATCGTCGTTAATGCACTCCAAAATCTTGAAAGGTCTATTTGCTCTAGGTGAAAGTTTCTATGACTTCTTGTGAGAAAACCGATCCTTACTAAGATAAATCTAAACCAAGTCACTTGGATTGAAAATCTTGGCTTTTCTGTGTTTGTAGCCTTAAAGTTGCTGCTACTCTTGAGTTTTCTTAAGATGTTTAGATGCCTTCTGATGAAGTTTTTGAATCTCTTAGGAATGCTTCACTTCACTTAAACTTCCTTCCTTTGCTGCTGGTTTAGCTATCAAATCCAATGGAAGGGTAGGATTATAGCCATAAACGACTTTAAAGGGGAACTTATTGGTTGAACTATGAGTCGACTTATTATAAGAAAACTTAATAATAGGGAGACATAAGTCCCAATTGGTAAGATTCTTGCTAACCATTGCTCTCAGTAAGGCACCAAGAGTACAATTAACCATCTATCTGAGGGTGATAAGATGTCCTATACATGAGCTTAGTACCAAGTCGCTTCTAAAGTGTCTTCTGGAAGAAGTTGAGAAACTTAGTGTCTCTATCAGACACTATGCTTTGGTGAACACTATGTAACCTTACAATTTTCTGCACAAAAAGGTTGGCAATAGAAAGTGCATCATCTATTTTGTGACAAGGTATGAAGTGGGACATTTTACTAGAGTAGTCGATGATCACCATGATGGAGTCTTTGCCTCTACGTGTTTTGGGAAGACCTAAGACAAAATCCATACTAACATCAATCCATGGATATGTGGGTAAAGGTAAAGACATATATTTACCCTAAGTTTCCTTCTTTCCCTTTGCCCTCTTATAAACTCCACATCTCTCCAAAACCTTGTGTACATCTTTCAACATACCCCTTTAGTAAAAGTGTTTCTTTAACAATTCTAAGGTCCTTTTCTTACCAATGTGTCCTGATAATCCTCTGGCATAAGCCTCCTGTACCAACAATTCTCTCACAGACCCATAGGTATATACAGCTTCCCTGCTCTATACAAAAACCCATCTATCATATAATAACCCTCTACTACATCTCCTCCAGAACATCGCTTAACAATTAATTTCAAATGATCATCATGAACATATTGTTCCTTCATTAATTCAAATCCAAGAAACTTTGGCTAAAGAGAAGTGATAAGTACATATGTAATATATGGTATTTATATATATATATATACATACACACAAGTAAATAAATAATATAAAGTTCTGGGAAATTTTGCAATTACGAATAAAGGATGGGGGTGGTTTTATCTTTTCTTAGCGGGATTATATATATGTTAAGATGACCTTGGGTTCTCTTTTTGCAAATCCGACATTCCCAACCAACTAGAGAGATCGGTTGACAAAGAGAGACATAGAAAGAGAGGAGGCGTGTCTAAGAAGACCTAACGAGATTCGAGGGAGTAGCGTGGCGAAGCAAATGTGAACGTAAAGAAAAAGGAATTCTTGGATCAAGGAGTTGATACACGGGAAAATTCAATGTAAGTATTCTAACTACGTTATTTCAGAAATAATTACATATCTTTAAGATTTAATGGAGTTCAGGGATAAAAAGGATTTAATTTAGGGGAAGTTGGAGTTAAATATTATGGTTTGTGGGATTGGTTGAGATATACATGGCTTCAAACACGGTCATGTTATAACCGTGTTGAATGTAATAGTATACTAAGAGATACACGGTCCCCAACATGGTCATGTTACGACTGTGTTGAATTTAAAAGTGTCTTGAGAGATATACGACCGTACAATACGATCGTTTTGCTCTCGTGTTAAAATGAGAAGAACTTGGCCTCCCAACACGGTCGTGTTTCAACCATGTTAAGTCCAAAAGTCATGCTGAGAGATATGCGACCTCCTAATATGGTCGTGTTTTAATCATGTTGAATTAAGAGAAACATCGCCTCCCAATACAACCGTATTCTAACCATGTTGAAGCCAAATCTCACTGAGAGATACACAACCCCTAGCATGGTTGTGTACTAGCCGTATTGAGCAACACAATCTCCAACATGGCCATGCTAAGTGATGAACATTATTATTATACATCAATTTATCTTCTGAATTAACTAAGTTCCACATAACTGAAACAAATTAGTGAAACCTTAGATGACTTAATAGAATAAGAGGAATTAGGAGAGTTATATTATGTTGGATTAGTACTAAGATTAATGTGTTGATTATACAAATATTAACTTAGCTTAAGTTCGGGACAAGAAGCACATAAGGCTAGGATTCCAGGTACGTGTTTACTTTATTTGTTGTATGTGATAGTTAGGAAGCTATATAATGAGTTGTACATGAAATAATGAAATGCTAAGATATAATGTGAATCATGTGGTATTATGAAGTAATCTAGTGTTATGGGAATAGAATGAGATAGGTTGCTTGTCCTTGGCTCAACCTAGGGGCCTGATAGAGCCATTTTATGCTTAATCTTTATAGTATAAATTGCGCTAATTCATTATTGATTTTATAGAAATCATAAGGAGATGGTACTTAATTCTATTATGGTGATAAATCAGGTTAAATGGAGTCAAGGGTGCCAATTCAAGTAAATTAGAGAAGTCATCTACAACTTGGTTCAAAGACAAGGATTTACACCGCCGGAGGGAAGTACATGGGCGTGTAATTGAAGTACACGGCCGTGTACTTGGTTTTGAATCAACAGGAAGATACACGGTTGAAGTACACGGCCGTGTATCTGCCTAGGGGGAAGCACGGTTTGAGGCACGACCATGGTGAAAACCGTGTTACACACTGGACAAGAAGGCGGAAATGTGGACTTTCAACAGAGAGAGACACGGCTTAGGGCACGGCCGTGGTGGCAGCCGTGGGAGAAACCGTGCTTGGAGCCATGGTGGAAGCTAGACGTGCCAAGGAGAAGAAATTGTGGAACTTTGACAGAAGATGACACGGCCTAGGATCTAGCCGTGGTGTAGACCGTGGTATACATTGGACAAGGATGAAGACTTGTACATCATGCACAGAGGAAGGCACGGCTTGACCCACGGCCGTGTGGTAGGGCGTGCCAGGCAGACGAAGATTCACTTCTCGAAATCTACTTGGAAAAGGAAAGATATTTTCGTATCTTGCTAGCAAAAGATCACATGCCATCCCTCTAACAATATAAATAGAACCAACCCTAGAGGGTGAGGGCAACTTTTGAATCTTTTAATATGGAATCTTTGGATCATCTTAGAGGTAGAGCAGGCAACTGGGTTCATCATGTCTCTACTTTTTATTTTTGTTTTGTTGGTGAACATGAGTAGCTAAGCTACTTTTCTAGCCAAAGGGTCATAGATGTTTAATTCTCCACGAATTGTGAGGTCGAATTGACTTGTATTTAATCTATTCGTTGTTTTCGGATATTCATATATCTTCTGATCGTTTCGTCATTATTATCTTTGTTGATTAGTACGAATAGAGCTCTTCTACTCAATTAGCAAGTTAATATATTGTTAACTAGTACGTCAAATCTGTAATTGTTTGATTGTTCTAGTCTTAGTGACACAATAACATGTTTGGTTATAAAATAGATGATCGAATTCATGTTATGGAGGTGTGTGATCATGTTTAAATAGGTTATCTTATAATCTACTGGCATGAATTGGTGGTCTCTCTAGTTTTTAATGCTATTGGTAGATTAAATCCTAAGCGCTTGTCTGGGGTTGTCTAATCGATAAGAGAAATAATCAAAGAGCTTCTCTTGGTTATCGAGGAAGTACGGAGAGATAGGTTGTTAGAGCTAGTTAATAATCATAACCAGTTTATCTAGGAATAAGAATAGAAAACATTTGCATCGATGATCAATTCCTTGAATTAAACTATCTTCATTCCTTTGGCTAGGCTTTTATCAATATACGATTCTATTATCTTGCTTCGACTTTATTTTGATTCATAAACAAAACCCCCCCTCATTTTCTTTTCATCTTTATGCCCTTTGAATAGAAATAAATTTAACCAATCTCTGTGGATTCGAACCTACTCACCACTATATGCAAATCATATAATTGTCTAGGAGTAGGTTTTATTTTTGTTGGATTCGACACCCATCAGGGCCCATAGCAGCAGATTCCTAGGGGACACCTCGATGATCGATATGCCACGTTGTCCCTAATGAAGTCGTGTATCGAAATGCTCTAAGGTAGATTAGGGATAGACGGGGCCCGCCGAGGTAGTTCCCACTAAGACAAATGTTGTGTATACCAGGGTCATGAGTACCCCTATGTGTGATAATTCTTTTGGTATTGATGTGTGCATGGAATTGTGAATGAGTTGTGGAAAAATGTTGCATATATGCATATGATATTAATGTGGTGTGTCATGCGCATGTGAGTATGGTATTTACGTATTGAGCTTAGGCTCACCCTTCCTTCCTATATTTTTTTAGTTGTAGGTGAAAATGATGAACAACTAGAGTATGATGAGAACAAAAACTTAGTGGGACATTACATGGATGAGATGGGAAGAGAACACTAGTACTACATGGTGGAAGAGTGACAAGAATTATGAATTATTGTAAATTGATGTTTTATTGTTAAATTGAAATTATGGGTATAGATTATAGTTGGAGACTTTGTGGTTATTAAATAATGAAATTTGGAATGACTCATCTATGAGTTATTCATTTGATTATAGTTATAGTAGTATGATGGATAATGTATATGAGCAAGTTTTGAAGTATGTTGAAGTTTTAGAGCCTTAGCGTGTCGCTTGGTAGTAATGACACGTGGTGGGCTGTGGTGCTCCAGGTTTTGTGGTGTTACAATATACCTACGTGATAACGCGTCAGTTATAATATTTGTACTTTTTTTCTTGTACTTAATTACATAAGCAAAGCTCTCTAGAAATTCTACCCACTTCGCTTGACATTTAGATAAATGTTGTTAGCCTTTGAAGTGCTTTAAAGATTCATGGTCTACATAGATAATAAACTCCGTAGGAAGGAGATAGTGCTACTTCAATATCAATGCACGCACTAAGGAATAAAACTCCTTATCATGCATTGAGTAGTTCAAAGGTACACCACTCAATTTCTCACTTAAATATGTAATAGGCCTTCTATCCTACATCAACACTACACCAATGCCTAATCCTGATGCATCACATTCCAGGTCAAAAATTTTGTCAAAATTCGGCAATGCTAAAGTTAGAGCACTAGTTAACCTCACTTTAACCTCTTCAAAACTCCTTTGAGCCTGGTCTCCCCAAACAAAAGGAACATTCTTTTGGTTAATTCAATCAGTGGAATTACAATGCTACTGAAGTTCCTAAAAAATCTCCTATAGAAAGAAACTAAACCATGGAAACTCCTTACATTAGCTGTTGACTGTGGCATTGGCCACTCCATGATAGCCCTAATTTTCTCTTCATCAACTCTTACACTAGAACTAGTTATAACAAAGCCCATAAATGTTACCTTTGATTGACAGAATGGGCACTTCTTGAGATTCTCATACAACTTCTGATCTCTCAAGACTGAAAAGACTACCTATAAATGCTCAACATGACTATCTAAGTATCTATTGAAAATCAAGATGTCATCAAAATATACGACAACAAATTTTCCCAAAAATTCTTTCAAAACATGATTTATAAGTCGCATGAAGGTACTGATGGTGTTAGTCAAGATAAACGGCATGACCATCTGCTCATATAAACTATGCCGTGTCTTAAAAGCAGTCTTCCGCTTATCTCCTGCTTTCATACGAATTTGGTGATACCCACTCCTAAGGTCAACCTTAGAGAACACCTGTATACCATTTAGTTCATCTAGCATATCATTAAGTCTAGGAATGGGGTACCTGTATTTAATGGTAATTTTATTGATAACTCCGTTGTTAATGCACATACGTTATGTACCATCTTTCTTTAGAACAAGACATGCAGGAATAGCACAAGGGCTAGTACTCTCTCTGACAAAATCCCATTATACCAATTAATCTGCTTGTCGCTTCAACTCTTTTGCTTCTTCGGGATTCATGCAATATACGGGCCAATTTGGTAAGATTGACCTAGGCTACAAATCAATCACATGCTCAATGCCTCTCACTGGTGGTAATCCCTTAGGTAACTCCTCAAGGAATATATCCATGTACTTGTCTAGCACCTAGTTCATAATAGGAGGTAATTGTTCTTGCCCATCAACCTCCAACACATACTTCATCTACAATAAATATACTGGCCTCTCTTCCTGAATTGCCTCTTCTAGTTCCTTCTGCCCCACAAATAAGGTCTTCTTTTTAGTGGTTTTATTGATACGTGTTTATGCCTCTTGTACTTCAACTGGTGACATGGGATTCAAAACAATTTGCTTGCAATTTTTCTAGAACACATAGGTGTTCTTAAACCCATCATGCAATACCTTCCTATCAAATAACCACGGCCTGCTAAGTAGATTGTATGATGCACACATAGGAAGAATATCATAGACAATCTCATCATTATATCTCTCTCCTATGTTGAATGGAACTTTAGCCCTTTGAGTAACATGTAGACTGCCATGCTCACTCAACCAGTGTAACTTATATGGCTTAGGGTATGGAGTAGTGGCTAGTTTCAATTTATTAACTAATGAAGCAGCCACTACATTGGTGCAACTACCACCATTAATAATAAGAGCACAAAGGTTACCTTAGACCTTGTAGGAAATATGGAATAGGTTCTCCCTCTATTCTTCTTCATTAGTAAGAAAAGTAGTCATCACCTTGCTCAAAACATTGATAGCCAAATATTGATCATCCCCTTTATCATCATGCGCCTCAGCATCTGCTTCCCCATAATACTTATCTAGCATTGTTGACAAATCTATTGGCTCATCTAACTCTTCCTTGTCAACCTCACTCTTTACCTCCATAGTAGTCATCACCCTTCGGCTTGGACACTAAGCAGCCATATGTCCAAAGCCCAAGCACTTGAAGCATTTGATTTGGCTGGTTTTCCTTCTTGATGACCCGACTATTATTTGCTTATTTTCAACCCTAACAACTGCCTTCCATTTCTTAGAAAATCTCTTCTCCCCTTTAACGTCTATAATAGCTGTATTATTTTCCGCATTCTTACTATATCCCCCTTTATCAACGTGCTTACTATCTGAAGCATACAATTTATTAGAGGATCTATACTTATTACTAGCTATTCTATAACGATTATAATGCCTCTACCTCTTAACCTTTAAAGCTAGCTAGATGGCATCATTAAGGGTATCATATCGCTGTAGCTCCATAATACAAGCAATCTCATATTTTAGGCTCGACACAAATTGTGCCATCATTTGCTTAGGAGGCTCAACGACCACACATCGAATCATCAATGTTTCAAATTCTTAGACATATTCGTCTATGGTTTTGACTCATTGCCTCAATGTCTGGAAGCACATGAATAGCTCATGCCTGTAATGCTTTAGGATAAATCTCTTCCTCATAACTCGCTTAATCTCTTGCTAAGTTCGAATCTCTACGTCACCATCTCTCCTCTTACTAGCCACAATGTTCTTCCACCATAAGGCGACATATCCTGTAAACTCTACTACTGCCAGATGTACTCGGGTATTGTCATTAATCTCATAATATTCAAAAAGCCCTTCCACCTTATCCTCCCAATCAAGGTAATCCTCAGCAAATCCTCTTTTAGCAAATGAGGGCACTTGTAATTTCACATACTTTAAGCTCTTAGGGCCTGAACTCATGGTTATGATAGAATTTATCTTCAAAGTTAATATTTATTTCCTTTTCTGTAGGCGAGGTAATCTACTCCAAATCGCCTTCTCCTATTACCTCCCAATGCTCTTTCCTTATGAGCATCATTAATGGCTACCTAAGGTGGTAGTGTTTACGGATTTGCCACTAGTTGTTGTGGAAGTGTTATTTGATCCACTTGTGTAGCTAGATCATCAACAATGGTGGTTAAATCTTGTAATTGTTCTTCTAAGGTTCTCCTACCACCTGCAGCACGGCGTCCTTAACCTCCTCCTCTAACTTGATTGTTAGCTTCATCCTTAATTCCTCCATTCACACTATCATTCGACATAATATTTGAATTGCAGTCTCAACACAAATGTCTAAATAATGATCACACACACCGTAACACAACCCTAATGTTAACCTTCATTTAATTCCCAAATCACAATTCCACAATTCACAACACAAACCCAAATCTCAACCCTTGTTCAATTCCAATCCACAATCACGTGAATCACAACATAAACCCAAATCACAACCCTTGTTCAATTCCCCAATCATAATCACATAACCATGACACACACACTTTAATTTCAATCTCAATCAGTTCCAATTCGCAACAAGTAACCCACGGCATAAACCTAATCTCAATCCAAAATCACGCAACCACATCACAACATGGCACAACCGATGGCATAAACCTTAATTTCAACCTTTGTTCAATTCCAATTCACAACAATCAATCAACCTACAGCACAAATCATGGCACTAACCCAATTTCAATTCACAATCAAGCAACCCATGGTACAACTCACAGCACAAACCCTAATTTTCAATTCTCAATCAAGCAACCTATGGTACAACTCACGGCATAAACCTTAATTTTCAAATCTCAATCAAGCACCCACATTACAAGCCCTTCTCTTAATCGTGGCTTTGATACAAAAAATTATGATATGCCGAATTCAAGAAGGAATCAAACAAACATAAAAGTTTGAAAGACAAATTGCAACAAACCTAAATCAAATCACCTAGACACCATGCAAAATACACCCAATCCCTTACTAGATATGATGCACTAGTAGAGGAGGGCTTAGCATGGTTTTGTTGATAACAATCCCTATGCTTTCACTCGCCACAATCAATGGATTGATAAGAGTTTTCAAAGATAAGTGAATAGCTCCACTTATGTGTATTATGAAAATGTTAAAAAGTTCCTTTGTGTTCTATTAATAAGGTATTTATAATAGCCTTCTAAAGAAACAAATGTGGACTAAAAAAATAAAAGAAAAACACAAAGTAAGCCGGCCAAAACAAGTTGTAAGCCGCTAGCTTAAATAGATTACACCGCTGGTTCAAGGTAAGCTGCCTTCTTTTAGTTTACTTAATTATTGTCTCGAAGCACTAGAAAATGTACCTAATTGAATGTAAAACAATCATGTAAAAGGAATGAAGATACTATGTGATTTTCTTCGAGTTCCATCTGATTAAGTAGAACTTGCAATGATAGATTCTATAGTCCTTTGGTTCTAGCTTGAGTAAGTGGTCCTGTAACTAAAATGATTTGATTCCCATTAGATAGCATTGAAGTAGTTGCTAGAAGAAGGTCAAGTGTTCAATAAAATTCTTGAGTGAACTTTTGTTGAATTAAATTTGTTATAGCAAGTTGGGATGTTGGAAGCTAGTGTATATAGAGGAAAAATTAGGATGTGCCTAGATCATTAGAAGAGTTAGAAGCACAATCTTAAAATTACACAATCAACTAAAGATTGGATTTTCATTGCTCAATCTCTACCAAAATATGGCATGCCTAAGAGGAAGATCATTAAACTAATGTGATCTTAAGAGCACTAAAACAATGTGTTTAGGGAAATATCCACTAGATCACAAGAATAAACAAATGTATTTTTTTTTTTTTGTAGATTTTATGGATAATACAAAGATAATAAAAGGAGTAATCTCCAGAGGTTTTTATGATTTTATGAAATGGGGAATTATAAAAATAAAAATGTGGATGATTCTTGAAATTGGATATGGCAATCCAATTTAATAAATAAACTAAAGGTTGATTAATCTAAAGATTGATATGATTTATCATCAAGGAAATAGTCAAATCATTAAAGAGGGTTCAATATGTTGTACCAATCCCATTAATAGGGTGTTTGCTACAATCTTTAGAAAGAATGATTTGAACGATAATCAGGAGACTTCTTATCCATTGCATTACATTGTAGGCCTATTTATAGGTAAAGAAAATAACCCTACTAATAAGGTAAATATAGAAAAAGAAAACTAATAATTCTCTTAATAGAATTTTTCCTAACTGCTTTAAAATTAAAAATACATAAGGAAACTAACATCAATAATACATTAAAAGTGTGAGATGACCAATATACATTAGAGCCTTTGTTGGATTAGAAACAACAACTATAAATAGAATATCAGGCTCAGACTAAAGGCAACAACCATAACTAAAATTAGAAATAACAATCAGAATCAATAGCTTGACTTGCCTTTAATTCAAAGTAGAATAGCAACCAAAGCCAAAGATATTGTAGATGCTAAAACTAGAACCTTGACCTAACAAGAAGGGCCTACTATAGAAGGATCAGAATCTTAGGTAATAAAGCAAGTAACCAAAAGTAGCGGTAAGTATAGGTTGGAAGCTTCTTCTTTCCAACATAAGTCAACATCTTCTTCACTTTGGTCTTAGTTTGATTCTGATTCCCATCATTACTACTTTTTTTTTTTTTAAAAAAAGAAACTCAAATAAATATTTAACACTATCAACTATTGACACTTCTTCCATTCATCATAGATCCTATCAATCAAAATCAAATGACACTAACAATTTTGAGTTATTGGGATGTCATAATGCATCTTTGTATAACAACTTTTGGGACACATAAGTTATTGGGATGCAAAATACTTTGAGGAGTATACTTAAATAATATGATTATTTTTTTTTTATGAAATAGAATACTCAAAAAAATTATTCTAAAAATAGGTTTTGAAGTTGTGGATTTGGAATACGCTTTTAGTACACACCACCACTTCCCGTATAACTAATCCCACCGTCGAATTTTTTTGTTAAAGATCCATTGTTTACATGTGCATTGCAAGCCTATAACCTGCAAACTTGAAAAAAAAATGCGTGCAGATCTACTTTAACAGAGTCATAGATGCTATAGTGAATCAAATTAATAATACAAATGTAGAAACATGACACATTTATTTTCATTTTACTTTCTACAAATTCCATCTTTTCGGGTTTTTTTTTTTCTCTTGTTCATAGGAAGAAGAAAACGTTCCTGTGCAAATACAGAATGGTGGGATTTGAAGGAGTCCATTGAGATCTACCATTTCCTCAACAAAAAACTTGATTAATTTACATTCTGGTATGTATTTTGACAAAATGTTGATTTTTTTTTTGTTACTATGTTAGTTTTTAGTGCTTGAGAAAATTGTTGCCTTAATGTTATGTTTTTTTTTTTAAATATTACTGCTTGTTATTAATTTGTAGTGTGTTAAACATGATTTATGTAGATTTTGTAATATGTAATATGCGATAGTTAATTTTTCCGTTAGTATGGAAACAAGATGAACATTGTGCTAACAAAAAACCTCATATTATTTTTAAATGTCAAATTTAGGTTTATTATTTGTATTGTTATAAAATAATAATTGTAATTAAATAATCCTAAAAAAAACTTTAAAAGTTTATTTTTAAAATAATTTTTATTGTATTGTTGTTTAAATTTGCCCATTTTTGTTGCAAAATTTTGAAAAAGAAAAAATTAAAATTAAAATTCAAATGTAAACTTTTTTTTTTTTCTAGTAAGAAAAAGATTAGTGCTGTGTATTGTAAATTTTAAAAAGCTGATATTATTTGTTTTTGTGGAATAGTTGATAATTTATATATATTATGGATAGGATAACAATGGGTGATTACATAAAATTGATGATCTATGCATTTAGAGATATTATGGGTGGTAATTGAAAGCCAGAATATGATAGGGATTCGATTAAGAAGTTAAAAATAAAGAAGAATGTGAATTACACCGAATTCTTATATAGAATATGTTGGAGAATTGGAGTCGATCCAATCAAAGTGGGAGTTGAGATAATTCATAGACATCCTATTTTCCATGAGGACAATACATCTTATGCCTTGATAGCAATCAAAGATAATGATGATGTTGAAAATCTATTGAAATAGTAGAATCCTTTAGAGATCATGGCATACAACGATTATATGTTAGAATTTCTGAAGATTTGGGGGATCCCTTTGAATGGTAGACATTCCAAGAAAGTAGGCACTTGCATTCCTCATCTAACATGAAAGAAATACCTCTTAAACTGTTGACACTTGAAGCATATGTTGGAACCCCTGTAAAAGAGGCACCATTGAATAATGAAAATGAAGTAAATAGAGTATTTACTTCGATGTTACAATGACTGGACACACGTGATCAATACATAGTGCATATGGGTGTGAAACTGTAATGGACATCGATGTGGGAATGGGTTGTTGAGGAGGAAAGTTTCAATTATGAGGACAGATTTGAGGAGAAAGATGAGGAAAGTAAAAACGATGGAGATAATGCACTTGAAGAGGATCCTTCAATCGTACTTGCGTACTTGACACAGGCAATATATCAGTCAGTGTAGGCTAAACCACTTAATATAGCAGTCAGAGATTTTGTTCCCTACTATAACATTGGCGGTGATGATGTTTACATCTATTTCAAGTAGAAGCAAAATATAATGTGTAGTGGTTCAAGCAGTAATGATGAGCTCTATATAAGCATGAGATTTTGGACAAAAGCAAGTATGATTCAAATAGTTAAGGCTTACCACGTGAAGAACCATTGTAACTTCAATATTATAGAATCTAATTCGTTGCTTTAGTCTATTTATTACTCGAAAAGAGAAGATGATTGTAAGTAGAGGCTTTGGGCTCAAAAGAAGAAGTTGGAGGGGCTATTCGTAATTACTAGATTTGAAGGTCCACACACATGCATCAACTTGGTGATAATTCATGATCACCCACAATTGGATTGTAATCTTTTTGTAAGTCGGTTTGTAATTCTTGTCATAGAAAATCTTGACATGAAGGTTGTAGAGTTTGCTTTTGTTATCAAATAGAAATTTGGATACTAGATAAGTAGAAGATGGGTTTTGAAGGGTAAGAAATGGGCTATTGAGCATGTGTACAAGAATTGGGAGAAGTCTTCTAATGAAGTCCCTAAGCTTCTAAATGCCATGAAAAATACAAATCCCAGAACACGAGTTGATTGGAAGTGGAGAAGATTGACTACTCTTGGGGTATCCATTCTTAAATGGGTTTTTTGGGCATTCGAGTCATACACTATACCATGCAGATTGCTTAGACTAGTTGTTATCATTGATGGAACTTTTCTATATGGAAAGTACACATAGAATTTGTTGATTGCTTGTGGCATTGATGACAACAACTATATACTTTCGCTGGCATTGACTTTTGCAGATGAGGAAACGGTTGAAACATGGGGCTGGTTTTTGAGGAAATTGAAGGAACATGTGATTAGCAATTGTGTAGGTCATGAAACCATCCGCCTTATATCAAATAGACACCTTGGCATTAAGTCGATAGTTGAAGCCTAAGCCAATGGATGGCACCCACCATTCACAGTGTGGTAGTTTTGTTTATAGCACATTGTAAGCAACTTTAATAAGGTACACAAAAAGAAGCAATGCAAGAAGTTGGTTACATATGTCAAGTTGCGAGCACACGCTTGGAAACTAAACTATTTGATGGACTAGGTGGGGACTATTAAGCCTGATGCCTTGACATAGTTTGATGACATGTTAATGGGTATGTGAACACCGGCTTATGATGGTTACTATTAGTTTAGGTATATGACCTCTGACATTATCAAAAGCAATAATTTCATCTTGAAAGGAGCTTGAGGGTTACTAGTGACTATTTTGGTGAAGAAAAACTTTTACAATTGTGTGGGGCATTTTGTTAGGAAGCATTTAAAGGTGCTTAAGAATTTGGCAAAGGATAAAATCTTCACCGAATATGCCACCACTAAGATAGATGGATGGAGTTTATGAGCTAGCAACCATAGGGTTATCGACTACAGCAGGTAGGCGATAATTTTTGAAATGCTCACCAATAGTCGTTGTGTAGTGAGCGGGTTGAGGGGAAGGGGCCAGATGCACACAATTGACTTTGCTTGCGGTAGTTGTACTTGTCAAAAGTGGCAAATATACCAAATCCCATGTTCCCATGCCTATGTAATAGCCACTTCAATCAAGCTTAATATTTCGATATCTATATCGGATTGGTACAAGTGGATACACCAAGAGTCGCATATAGGACCCACTTCTTGCCTATAAGTGATGAGCTCAATTGGGAGCCGATACAGTTCCCATTACTCTGTCTATGACCGAAGCTTGCACAAAAAAAGGGGAAACCAAAGTGAAAAATATACCATATAAAGATGGACATTAGGGAGTGTCTAAGTAGAATCATATTGGACTTTGCCTAGGGGAAGGCCATAATAGAAGAGTGTGCTTACGTCAACACGATAATGATAATTGAATCTTAGCTTACCCTTACACATTTATGATATTGAATCATTGCTTGTCTAATGCCAACATTTTTTGTTTTCATTGTATAAATAGATAAAGTCTCAACCATTTCATCAATTTTATTTTAACACAATAGGAGGGAGAGCTTTCATGATGTGCCTAAAAAGGAGTTTAAGCACATGCAAATGAACCAATTAACAATCCCTAGAGGACAAGAACAAATCGATTCAAATAGGAGCAAAATGTTACGTGACCCTAATTGTGTAAGATGAATTGAATGCTAAACTTCAAGGAAATGAATATCACAATGATGTAATCCTCAATGGAGATCACTAAATATACTCGAAGTCCACGTGAATAATACAAAAGATCAATAAGAACAATGACAGTGATCCACTTTCCACACAACTTGATTTCATGGTTCAAGAGTGACTAAATGAAAGACTAGAAATCAAGGATAAAAACTACTCAATTAAGCACTAATAATTCGATTACAAATGCAATCAAATCTAACCAAGAAGACATCTAATTCAACCCTAGATATGACTTACTAGTGATGAAAAGGAAACACAACAAAAAGTAATTGATACAACTCACAATTTCTACTTATTACAGTCGCCACAATTTTAATTATTGAGATTGAAATTGATAAGAGGAATTGAACTAAGGAAGAACCCTAATTCTCTTACGTAAAATGATGAGTGTTTTCTAAAAAATTCTTCCCTAAAAACCCTACTTAAGTAAGTATTTATATTTGCTCCCTTTAGGGTTAAGAAGTCCACAAAATTACAACTATGCCACTTTTAGGATGACCGGTCCTAAAAGACAATTACAAACAAATGAAAGTGTCCCAAAAGAAAGATTACAACATAAATAGTCCAAATAACAATTACAAATACAAAAATAATATAAATCCTCAAAGAACTAATACATCGAAGTGATGTCAATCTCAGCGGGCCATTGGATGATAATTTGATGATATCTCGTGGCGATCAACTAATGTAAGTCATTTGGCATCCCATGGAGAAATATTATTGTACCTATAAGATTATTACTCAAACATTTATTAGATAAAAGAAATAAGGTGAAATATGAGTGACTTGGATCATCATCCAAATTGAGTTATGAGAACATTTAAAGTGCCGGAAAAATTCCCATCATTTCATGAATGTTGGTGATTCTTATACATTAATATTTCAAATTTTGTAATATCTTTATATCTTGTAATAATTATTTTTTTTTCTATTTTCCTATCTACACTTTTACATTTTCTTTCACAATTATTTCTAAACTTTTTTTTGTCATTAATTTTTTTTTTAATTATAACTTTCCTCAAATTACTTTTTTTAATTTTTTAAAAAAACATTAAAATTTTACATAATAATGAAAGAAAATAATTTCCATAAATTTAAAAATTATAATAATTTACATTAAAATTTTTTTAGCAAAACTGAAGGCATGGACCCTATTCGCACCTTCAAGCAAATTACTGTTTTGCCAAAATGGGCAAAACTAAAGGCATGTTTTAGGCTCGCGATTTTAAAACCTATTTTTGGAATAATTTTTTTGGGTACAATATTTCGCAAATTAAAAAAAAATCATATTATTTTAGTATATTACCCAAAATACTTGCATCCCAGCTATTTCCCCTAAGTGGCTATGGCAGTAGGTATTTGGGATGTGATACGTGTCCTAATAGGCCAATACCTATTGAGATACATTAAAGCATGCCAATAAATTTGGAAATACAACACCAAATTGCATCTCTTTAGCTTGTTTTGTTGCCTTTTTTCGTAAGGAAATGCACAAATTTAGGACATCAATTTAGGTCTCAATACATTTTTAATAACATGATTTTGTATCCTAAAAAGTTAATGAGACACTATATTGCCATGGTATTAGTTTTAAGGACACTAAATTGTGTCTTAGTAATCACAACTCACAATCATGATTTGGAATCTACTATTATGACATTTTTTAGCATCCTAATAGCATATGGTTATGTTTTGTCCCAAACATCCCTTGTATTTTTGTTAAAAATTCATGAAATTACAAGACATTTGAGAGCTTTTAGTATTCATCCCATATATAGTCAAATGGGACATGATCAATAAAAGACACAAAATAAAGTGTTACATCAAAATTTTCCATTATATGAATCCATCATATAAGGAATTATGTATAAGTAATCTAATTTACGTACATTATAATGATATCATAAACCAAATCCAAGCAAAAATTATGACAATTATAAGTGTGTTCTAGCTGATAGCTAAGACATATCCATTTATCACAGTAACAAATAAAATTTAATAAAATAAACATATTGTAATGCCCCAGAACCTCGGGCTGTACTACTGCTCACCACATGTCCTTATCATATCAGAACATGTTAAGGCTATATTCTACTCTGATACCTATTAATCCTATGATTCTTGTAAATCAAAATTCAAATGTATCTTGTACTTCTAACTTTATGTGAAAATATTCCAACTCATCTATTAACCTTGAAACCAATCCAACATAAATCTACAATCAACATCTAATGTAGCAGAAGTCTAAAAACATTAATTAAATACTCTTTAGAAACTTCTATTAATTAAAATCAAACAATAATATCCTCCTAGGTTCACCATAATAGTAGTGATAACTATCTTCTTTCTCATGTTTTGGTTCATTCACACCCATATTTCCATCTAGATTATTAATACCCACTATACTTGCATTTAAAAAAAAATATTCCCCGAAGGGTAAGCTAATGCCCAGTACGTATAACATAAGCACACACGCATGAACAAATATGAACAAGTATCACATGCATTATGTAGCACTTGAATAGTAACAATCATTTCATGATATTATTTAAGCCTACAAGCAACAATAAGGTACTTATGACCCACTTAACATACTTGAAAACAATGGATCATGATTGGTGATGGGAACTGCCACTATGGGCCCCACACCTATGATCACTTAAACACTTAAACCTTAAACCAACCTAAATCATTTTCAAGCACGACTCCACTATGGATAACATCATATAAGGATCATTAGGGTGCTCCCTAGGGATTCGCCACTACGGGTTCCTAGGCCAAGCTAAGCATAAGCAGCATACACTTAAACACTTAATCAGTCTTATACTTAATCCATTTCAACAATATATTTTAACTTAAGCAAACACAAGAAACTCACAAGTTACATGTATCTTGAATCTTAGCCTTAAGCACGTCTGGTCTTGAACTTAATCTAAGCTAAAATTTATACAACATCAATAAGTCCTTCTTAGTACTAATCTAACAATAGTATAATCTCTGAATTCTCTTAATCTATTATATTATCTGAGGTCTTACTAAATATCTTGATTGCGTGACAATTAGTTTAATTAGAAATTAAATAGGTATATAATTAGGTTAAGTTTCACTCAACATGGCCATGTTAGAGGCCGTGTCACTCAACATGGGGTGGAACATGGTTGTGTCAAGGGTCATGTACCTTTCAATGTAGGAGATAATTTTTACATAAGGTGAGACACGATTATGTTAGGAGGCCATATATCTCTTAGAATGTTTGGGTTTAACATGGTCGAGACATGGCTATGTATCTTTTTATAAGGTTTAAGTTCAACACAGGCATGATACGACCTTGTTGGGAGGCTACATATTTCTCTGTACAATCTGGGTTTAACAAGGTCAAAACACGGTTGTTTTTGGGAGGCCGTGTATCTCTTGGTGTCTCACAAAGCCTAATTTATCTATACCAATTCATCTTAATTTCGATTCTTTTTGTTTCTAGGTTTATTTTATTATCAAAACATGTATTTTCTAATTATTTTACATGGATTAGAATACTTACATGTAAGTTTCTATAAATCAACTTCTTGATTAGATGGGTTCCATGTCATCTTGTCCCCTCTTTGATTCGGATTCTAGATGAATAAGACACGATAACTAGGTAAATCTTCAATTCAATGTTCTAATTAGCGATTTCATAGCAAAACCTTACCTCGTGTAATTGGATAGCACATCAGCGAATTCTTCTTAGTTTCCTTAGGGTTTTTCTCTAGAGAGCATCACCAAGGTTTTCTTGTTTTTTATTATGAGGAGGTGAAAAAAAAAAAGAGCCTTAAGTTATAATGGAGTATTTATACTTTGTGCATAAAATGACTCATTTACCCCTCCAGTTTTATAAAATCCCTCTTTTGACCTTGGTTATATTTTATAACATGTATCAATATAAAATAACAATTTGGGACCCCACCCCCCTTCTTTACAAGAACTTTCGTCTTCGAAATTACTTGATTCTAGAGTAGTTCTAGATATTTCTTCTTCATCTCTTCTTCTAATTCCCATGTCACTTCTCGTTCTATTTGATTCGTCAATTACACTTTGACTTAGGGAATTGTTCTCCATCTTAGTACTTGTTCTTTGGTGTCCACAATTTTAACTACTCTTTTCATAAATGTTAGGTTTAGCTATACATTCAATGGCTTGAAAGCCACTAGCTGATCTAGGTTGGATATATATTTCCTCAACATGGATACATGGAATACATCATGTACCTAAGTGAAACTTGGTAGAAGAGCCAACCTATAAGCCATCGCACCTATTCTTTCCAAGATCTCTAATGGACCTATATACCTTGGGTTTAGCTTTTCTCCCAACCCAAATCTGATTATTCCTTTTGCTAGAGAAATCCTCAACAAGACCTTATCTCCCACTTAAAATTCTAAAGGGCATCTTCTTTTGTCTACATAGCTCTTCTATCTAGACTGGGCTATATGTATTTTCTACTTAATCAGCTTCATCTTATCTATTACCTTTTGTACTAACTCTAGTCTCATCATCTGTCTTTCTCCCATCTCGTCCTAGTGTAGTGGGGATTTGCACCTTTTTCCATAAAGAGCTTCATATGGAGCCATCTAGATGATTGCCTAGTAACTATTATTATAAGCAAATTCAACCAAAGGCATGTGCTCATTCCAATTACCTCTAAAATCCAATGCACATGCTCTAAGTAAATCTTCCAATATTGATATAGTCCTCTTAGACTGACCATCTATCTGAGGGTGAAACGCCGTGCTGAGCTACAGTTTAGTGCCTAATGCTTTATGTAAGCAACTTTATAATCTACTTACAAACTTAGAGTTTCTATCAAAAGTGATGGTCACTAGCACTCCATACAATCTGACTATCTCTTGTATGTATATCTGAGCTAGTTTCTCCAACTTGTATCCTACATTGATAGGTATAAAATGAGAAAATTTAATTAACCTATCTACTATTACCTAAATTGCATCCTGTTTCTCCTTGGTATTTGGGAAGGCTGTAACAAAATCTATTGTCATATGCTCCCATTTTCATTCTAGTACTGGAAGAGGCTATAATTCTTCAATTGGTCTCTAATGTTCTATTTTGATTTTCTGGCATGTGAGGCATCTAGCTATATACTTAACTATCTCTCTTTTCATGTTTTTCCACCAATAGTCCCTTCAGGTCTTTGTACATTTTGGTGCTTCTAGGGTGTATTGTATAGGCTGAGTAATGTGCCTTTTTCATCATCTCTCTCTTCAATTCTACATTCTTTGGCACACATAGTCTCATTTTATATTTCAAGATCCCCTCTGCATCCAAGTTGAATTTCAAAGCCTTGCCTTGTTCCATTTTTCTCTTGATCTCTTATGTCTTTATCTTCTATCTAACCAGCTTTAATTCCATCCATTATGGTTGGTTGTATTATTAAGGTAGTAATTTTTGCTTCCACTTCTTGTGTTAAGATTTTCAGTTTTAGTTTGCGCATGTCTTCTAATAGCTCTTTCTATGAAGTGATGAGAGTGACTACATTACCTTGTTTCTTTCCACTATTGGCATTTGCCACTACATTAGCCTTTCTTGGATGGTATTGTATCTTCAGGTCATAATCTTTGATTAGTTCTAACCATCTATCCTATCTCATATTCAGCTTTTTTTGTGTCAAGATATACTTTAGGCTCCTGTAATCAGTAAAGATCTTGCATTTCTCTCTATATAAATAATGTCTCCATAGCTTCAAGACTAGTATCACGGTTGCTAACTCTAAGTCATGAGTTGGTTAATTCTTCTCATAGGGCTTCTGCTAGTGAGATGCATATGCTATTACTTAACCACCTTGCATCAACACACACCCTAAACCTTAAACTGAGGCATCATTATATACTGTAAATTCTTTTCCACTCTTGGGCAATGTCAAAACTGGCACTGACATAAGTTTCTCTTTGAGCATCTAAAAGTTGGCTTCACATTTGTCAGCCCACTAAAATCTTACATTCTTCTATGTTAGTTTGGTGAGAGAAATTGCTATTTTGGAAAATCCCTTTATAAATCTCCTATAGTAGCTTGCTAGACCTAGGAAGCTTCTTACCTTTATAACTATCTTTGATCTATGCCAATCCACTACTGCTCTCACCTTTTTAGGGTCTATAGATATCCCATGTTTATTAACCACATGACTTAGGAAGACTACTTGTTCTAGCAAAAATTCACATTTATTAAACTTGGCATACAACTTTTCTTCTTGTAACCTACCCAATACTAGCCTCAAGTGATCTTCATGCTCTTTAGTACTTTTGAAGCATATTAGGATATCATCTATGAAGACAATTACAAACTTATACAAAAAATCCTTAAATACTTTGGTCATTAAGTTTATAAATGCAGCTGGTGCATTCATTAGTCCAAAAGGTATCACTAAAAACTCTTAGTGCCCATATGTGATCTTGAATGCTATCTTCTAAATGTCGTCTTCTTTAAACTTTAATTGATGGTAGCCTAATCTCATATCTACTTTTGAGAACACCTGAGCTCCCTACAATTGGTCAAATAGGCCATCTATCTTGGGAGGAGGATATTTATTCTTGATAGTGACCCTGTTTAAATCTTTGTAATCTATATAGAGTCTCATACTTCCATCTTTATTCTACATAAACAGGACTGGTGCACCCTAAGAAGAGACACTGGGTTTGATGAAACCTTTATCTTGTAGATCTTGTCATTGTTTTCTCAATTCTTCCAATCCCACTAGTGCCATCCTATAGACTAATTTTGATATGGGTACCGTACCCTACATTAAATCAATGTTAAATTCTATTTTCTTGGCTAAGGGTAAATCGAAAAGGTCTTCTAGAAACACTTCTGGAAATTCCTTTACTATAGGTACTGTTTCCATCTTGGCTTCTTCACTAGCTTTAATAGATATAGTTGCCAATACATTCTTTCAACACATCTCAGGTAATTTAATGGGCTTTTGCACTTCTAACTTATATTCAAAGTACTCTTCCCTTGGTAAATTAAACTGCACCACCATATTGTAACAGTCAAGGGTGGCATGATATCTTGACAACCAGTTGACATCTAGAATAATGTTAAACTCCATCATCTCCAATATTATGAGGTCTACTAGCATCTCCCTACTCTGTATTTCTATTCCCACTCCTCTACATATTCCACTTATTTTTCCTCCTACTCCCAAGGGAGTACTAACAGCTAGACAGTTATTCATGTTTTCAATATTCAATGCACATGCATATACAAAATTCTCAAACACACTTGATATAGATGCATCCATATTAAATAGTACATATGCATTTCAGGAGTGTACTGGAAGCATACTTGCAATGTTTTCTATGTCAAGGATGTCTTGGTGCTACTGTTGGTGGATAGCAAACAACTTAGTAGGAATTGTTTGTCTAAGACCCCCCTACCTATGGTTTACCTTCTTGAAACCCGGGCTTGCTTGATTTCTTTCTTATCCCTGAGGATAGTTAATTGCTTTGTGTCCCCTCTACTTGCATACATGATAGAAAATCAAGGGAATTGACCTCTTAGTGCAATGTTTACTAATATGTCCTGTCTTTCCATAAGGGAAGCATGCCCCATCTGACTATCTGCATTCTCTCAACTCATGAGGCCTATAACATCTAGTACATTTAACAATTGGGCCTACTGCAGAAAGTGTCGAAGGCACTTCTCTAATTTGTAAATGAGGAGCTACAGTACTTTGTGTTCTACCTTGCTGCACATGGTGTCTTTTGCTTTTATCTTGCCCCATTTCACTTGAGGTAGGTCTTTTTCCCAAAGTTATTGTTGCTCTGTAGCTCCTCCATTCCTCTATAATTTTTTTGCTTTGGTCGAGGTATTTTGCCTTATCAACCATTTCAGCATAGGTATTCAGCTGAAAGCCTCCCATTGAAAATTGTAGGTCCAAATCTAATCCTCTCATAAATCTCCTAGCTTGGGGCCTACCATTGTTATGCACATTCTCAAGAAGGAATTGGATGAGGTGGTTTAGCTCCGCCTCATATTCTTCAATTGTTTAATCTCTTTGTTCATAGTTATAGTATTTGATGTGCCTAAATCCACTTGGAAACACAATCAAAAGACTCAAGAAAACACAAACTCAAGTCAACAACAAACCGGTTCCAAAAGGGCAAAAATAGCGTAAACCAAATGAAGATGCAATGAAATCCAAATACTCAATGTTGCATTTGTGATACCACAATAATAATCTCTTCTAACATCACACTAATCACATATAATCCCACGTGAATAATCCACAAATTCAAAAGAAAACTTCAATTCTAAGAACTCCTTTCCACTAGTGATAATTACGTTTCAAGAGGTATTCTTCAAGGATGAACCGAATTCAAATGCAAAGGATCTTTATTAAACACAAGAATTCGAAAATAATAAGAAGCGAATTTTTCCAAGAACTATCTCAATTCACCCCTAGATATGACACACTAGAGAGGAAAAGAAATCACAACAAAATGAAATTGATACTACTCACAATTTCAAGGTGTTGCACTCGCCACAATTTCAACTCTTGGGATTGAAATTAATAAGAGTCTAATGACAATTAGGTACCCTAATTCTCACGTGAATATGAACTCTCAATTCTGCAAAATATCGCCTCTTCAAACCCTCTCTTAAGCAAGTATTTATACTTGCTACTCCTAGGGTTAAAAGTGCTCAAAATTACAAGTTTGCCACTTTTAAGGTGGCTAACCTTAAATGAAAATTACAAGGAAATAAAAGTGTCCCAAAACCAAAATACAACCAAAATAGTTTATAAAACAATTACAAGATACAAAATAACATAAGTTTTCATGATCCAATGCCTCTAAATAGAAAAACAATCGCAGCAGGTCTTTGATTGTCATCCTGAAAAATGTTCTGTGTCCAACGGAAGTTGTAGGACATATTGGCATTCCATGGAGAATTATCATTGTACCAGTAAGATTATTCTCAAATTTTATTAGAAATAAAGACATAAGGTAAATATGAGCAATTTGGATCATCTTCCAAATTGGGTTCTGAAAAGGTTGACAGTGTCAGAAATTTTCCCATCATCTCCTTAGGCTTCTGAAAGATTTGCCCTCAAATCTAGAGGATCAATTGTGGAACTAAACCCTAGTATCTCTATTGTCCTGCTCTTCTGACTAACAATGGTAGTGGATGGATTTATGATCTGTTTCTGAAAACCCTAGGCCTCAGATGGAGTCATCGATAATAAAACTATGCGTGACTCACCCATGCTGAACATGTAGGTATTTTCAAACCCATCATGTATCACCCATCGATCATACAACCAAGGCCGACCCAACAGTAAATGGAATGCATGCATAGGGACTATATCACATATGATCTTATCATAATAATTCTATTCGACATTCACAGGAACCTTTGCCCTATGGGTAACATGCATACTACCTCTATTATCCAGCCAATGCAAGTGATAAGGACTCGGATGTGGGATAATAGACAGTTGTAATTTGTCTACCAGTGCAACAGATATAACATTTGTGCAACTACCACTATCGATGATGAGTACACAAAGGTTACCTCTGATTCTGCAAGAGGTATGAAATATGTTCTCCCTCTGAATATCACCGGTATCAGGAGATATAGATAAAGCCCTGTGTAACACATTAAGGGATAGATATTTTCCTCCTGTATGCTCCTCAGGCACGTTTGCAGTCTGATCATCATAATATTCCTGCAGTGCTGTTGGTAGATTTGTAGGTTTAATCTGTTCATGATCATCCTCAACATCCTCCCCAGTGTCTTCCATTACAGTTATCGCCCTCTTATTTGGACACTATGCAGCTATATGCCCCAATACCATGCATTTAAAGCATTTTATCTGGTGCACTTTCCCACTAGTAGATCCGGGAACAGACTGCCTCGTTTCTAGGGCCACGACCTCTTTACCCTTCCCAGTGGGTAAATTTTCTCTCATAATTGTTGGGGTAGTAGTGTCTATTGCCTTTACTCCCTCACCTACCGCCTTTGTTCCCCCTGATCGGCTGTCAGCTGATATGGGTCTACTAACAGAACTGGGCCTATTGCTCGGAGCCCTAAAGAAGTTGGACCTCCTTTGTCTCTCTACTTTTAAGGCCAACTGAATAGCCTCATCAAGTGTATTATAGCGTTGCAGTTCAACAATACACGCTATTTCATATTTTAGACCTGAGAAAAAACGTGTTATAGTTTGCTTTGGAGGCTCAACAGACCCACACCTAATCATAAGGGTCTCAAACTCTTGCACATAATCATCCACTGTTTTGCCTCCCCGCCTCAATGTTTGCAGTAGCATAAATAGTTCCTGTTTGTAGTGTTTAGGAATGAACCTTTTCCTTAATAATCTTTTCATGTCCCTCCAGGTCTGAACCTCAGCCTCTCTATCCTAACGCCTATTGATAATCAGATTCTTCCACTAGAGTGCAGCGTACCCTACAAATTCAACAGCAGCCAATCGGACTCTGGTACTGTCATCGATCTCATAACATTCGAAGAGGCCTTCGACCTTGTCCTTCCAGTCTAAGTATTCATCTATTGATCCCTTGCCATCATAGGATGGTATCTGTAGTTTCACATACTCCAAACCCCGAGGTGGCCTGAAATCCCTATTCTGATTTAGGCTTGCCCCAAAATTATCGTCCCTTTCTTCCCTGTTTGGAAGATGCTCCTCACCCATCCTTCTATTCAAATTCCCATCCCCCATCACTCTATTTCGATGAGGATTTTGTGGAGCTACTCGAGGTGGTGCCAGTTGGTTTACCACTAGTGGTTGTGGTAATGTCATTCTGTCAACTCTAGTTGCCAGTGTAGCAACTATAGTAGTAAGATCCTAGAGTTGTTCTTCTAAACTTCTCCTACCTGCCACATTACGACCCTGACCTCCACCAACCTGACTATTGGCTTCATCACCAATTCCCCCATTCACATTGTCATTTGACATAGTTGTAGACTCCCGTATATTGATCCTCAAAACAATTTGACTCAAGGGTACACACTCTACTACTACACTTCCCTTAACTCCACACAATAGCAACTACAAAAAATAAGACAACAAACAAACCCACTTAACTTTACAATTATGTTATTGCAACTCACGTGTAATACTCTTCTCCACAACACGGTGCAACAAATTTAATTTCCATAAGCCACTCCATGGCAACACATAAGTAACAACAACAATAAAGATGAGTTACTTCTATGGCAACAACAAAATAGATAATAATAACAAGTGGGCTTCCACTTCCACGACAAATAATGACAACAAAGGATAAATATGTTACTTTCCACAAATGTATTCCGAATTCCACAATAGGCAGCAACTTCAATTTGAAATTCAAACCACTTCACTAATTGCAAGCCTTCTTCAATTGGTAAACAATGAATTCAAATTCAAATAGTACTCATTAACTCCCACAACTTAATGGCTTGTGTTTGAATTCAAATAAATTCCTTACTCATCAAAACTCAACGCAAATCTGTAAATTGCACTTCTCCAATTCAGAATTACACAATGGAAATCAAAACAACAAGCTACACATCCTCCTTCACGCCACAGCAAGTCACGACAAGGATTAGTAAGTTTTTTTTTTTTGCAAGTTCTAAAAGTTGTTGAATTAAACAACACTCTATGCTTCTGCCCCTCCACGAAAAGTATTGATCATAAAATGATACAACAACCTTCCCAATCCAACTCCAACAAACAGCAAATTAAATTCCAAGCCAAGGTAATTTCGCAAGCTCAAAACCACAATAATCAACACAATTTGCGGTTTTCACTATATCACCTTAATTGATGATTAATTCCACGAAATCAAATAAAACTAATCCCTTTTCTCAACATGTGCTCTGATACCGAAAAAGATGATGTGCCTAAATCCACTTGGAAGCACAATCAAAAGACTCAAGAAAACACAAACTCAAGTCAACAACAAACCGGTTCCAAAAGGGAAAAAATAGCATGAACCGAATGAAGATGCAATGAAATCCAAATACTCAATGTTGCATTTGTGATACCACAATAATAATCTCTTCTAACATCACACTAATCACATATAATCATACGTGAATAATCTACAAATTCAAAAGAAAAATTCAATTCTAAGAACTCCTTTCTACAAGTGATAATTACGTTTCAAGAGGTATTCTTCAAGGATGAACCGAATTCAAATGCAAAGGATCTTAATTAAACACAAGAATTCAAAAATAATAAGAAGCAAATCTGTCTAAGAACTATCTCAATTCACCTCTGATGAGATCCATGATGAGAGCCAAGCCGGAAGAAGAAATGTGGATCCTCTTGAAGTGTCGCCTAGACTGATCACAAGAAATCGAGCGAAACGATTCAAGGAAGCACTTAACGGGTTGATGAAGGTTGTCCATGAAGCCAGAAAGGATTGGAGCAATCATGAAGTTGGAACGGATTGGAACAACCATGGGAAGACCCTTGCTTTTATACAAGTCACGCCGGACACGGGTTGAAGAGGGCGTGTATTTTCAAGGCACGACCGTGTAGGAATTCCAAGATTGCACAGAATCATACACAGGTAGATACACGGCTAAAAGGCACGGCCGTGTATGGAGACAAGCAAATCCATAGAAAGATACACGACCAGAAGTACACGGTCGTGTATGTGACCGGAATGTGCACAGAAAAGTACACGGCCAAAGTATACGGTCGTGTACACGGCCGTGTATCCCCTGCCGGCCAGCTTATTCTGTTTTCGTGTTTTTACGCAACTTATCTAAGCTACGTCGTTTTGGACTTGTTTTTCACGAATTGTAACCCTAGTATAAAAGTTCCTAGGGTTTAGAACAACAAAGAATTTACATCTTTGAACATTAAACACTTTTGAGAGGCACCTCTCTTGGTACTTCAAGAACTAATTTGAACTTATCGAATTGATTTCCATGGCGTTCATCCCGACTTATCAATCGGTCTTTCATCCCGATTGTGGCGTCTTCATTTTATACCAAGGTTCTTGTCTCGCTTATAGACAACGGGTCGCGGTTTCCACCTTAGGTGTTTAGGCATCTTAGGCAACGAATTCCGAACGTATTGGTATTGGGTTTCGTCACGGGTTGGCGTGGTTCGTATCAACCCCTAGATATGACACACTAGAGAAGAAAAGAAATCATAACAAAATGAAATTAATACTACTCACAATTTCAAGGTGTTGCACTCGCCATAATTTCAACTCTTGGGATTGAGATTGATAAGAGTTTAATGACAATTAGGAACCCTAATTCTCACGTGAATATGAACTCTCAATTCTGCAAAATATCGCCTCTTCAAACCCTCTCTTAAGCAAGTATTTATATTTGCTACTCCTAGGGTTAAAAGTGCTCAAAATTACAAGTTTGCCACTTTTAAGGTGGCTAACCTTAAATGACAATTACAAGGAAATAAAAGTGTCCCAAAACCAAAATACAACCAAAATAGTTCATAAACAATTACAAGATACAAAATAACATAAGTCTTCATGATCCAATGCCTCGGAATAGAAAAACAATTACAGTGGGTCTTTGATTGTCATCTTGAAAAATGTTCTGTGTCCAACGGAAGTTGTAAGCCATATTGTCATCCCATAGAGAATTATCATTGTACTTGTAAGATTATTCTCAAATTTTATTAGAAATAAAGACATAAGGTAAATATGAGCAATTTGGATCATCATCCAAATTGGGTTCTGAAAAGGTTGACAGTGTTAGAAAATTTCCCATCAGTATTTATTTTCCATCCTGTCTCTAAAGTTGTTGGGGAAGTACCTCTGATAAAACAGCTCCTTAAATATGCTCTAATTCATGCATTCCCCTGCAAGTCTAGGAACTAAGGCCCATCATTTTACTGCAGTTCCCTTTAGCATGAATGCAACATAATTGACCTTCCTATCTTCTGGTATTTGAAAGATAACAAAGTTCTTCTCCATTTCCTGTGCCCATTGTTTAGCTTCAATTGGATCATCCACTCTTGGGTTAAATTCTTTGGCTACCCTGATTAACCTATCAAAGTTGATGGGTTCATTAACAATTCTACACTATAGGAGATTAGAGGCTTATTGTTGTTGTGTCAATAGCCCTACTAACTGATTCATAGTTTGCAGCAATTGGACTGTCTCTTCAAACATCTAACCTCTTTCCCCCTATAGCTGTTGACCTTGATTATTCCTTTCATTAGGGTTGCTATGTCTAACACCCCTTCCAGCTCTTAATCCGATGATTCTTCTAAGAGGCATTCTATTTAAGATGAGATAATCAGATATACTTAAGTTAGTATTAGTCATGTCATGTAGGTATATACAGATATACCTCTACACATAATGTATACTCATATATATAACTTAACATTTGGAATAAATGGAAATAAAATACTGGTAAAATGAAATAAATAACATCCCCTATTTTCTCACTCTCTTCATGTCTCACCTTCTTATAGATCAAATACTTAATTTTTCTAAAGATCATATCTTATGCTCTACTGTTTGAAACTCATGTCTAATGATCAATACTTAATTTTCTAAGGATCTATAAGCCTAAGTTCTTCAGGATCATCTACCTATGTTCTATAGATCAAAACTTAAGTCCTAAGGATCATTAACCTATTATCTATAAATCAAAACTTAAGTCCCTAAAGATCATAAACCTAGGCTTTGATACCATCTAAGTGTAACGCCCTAAAACCTCGGGCCATGTTATTGCTTGCCATGTGTCATTATCATATAAGAACACGTTAAGGCTTTATTCTACGCTGATACCTATTAATCCTACAATTCCTATACATCAACATTTAAATGTATCTAGTACTTCTAGCTTTATATAAAAACATTCCAACTCATCTCTTAAACCTTGAAACCAATCTAACATAAATCCAAAATCAACATCTAATGCAATGGAAGTCTAAAAACACTAATTAAATACTCTTTAGAAACTTCTATTCATTAAAATCAAATAATAAGATCCTCCTATGTTCTACTCGCCATAATAGTAGTGATAATCATCTTCTTCCTACTGTTCTGGTTCATTCACTCTCATTTTTCTTCTATATTATTAACACCCACTATACTTAAATCTAAAAAATATATTGCTTGAAGGGTGAGCTAATTCTAGTACGTATAACACAAGTACACATGCGTGAACAAACAAGAAAAAAGTATTGCTTGAAGGGTGAGCTAATTCTAGTACGTATAACACAAGCACACATGCGTGAACAAACAAGAAAAAAGTATCACATGCATTATGTAGTACTTAAATAGTAACAACCATTTCATGATATTATTTAAGCTCACAAGCAACAATAGGATACTCATGACCCATTTAACACACTTAAAAACATTAGAACATGAATTGGTGATGGGAGTTGCTGCTACGGGCCTCATACCCATGATCCCTTAAACACTTAAACGTGGTGATGGGAATTGCCACTACAGGCTACACACCCATGAATACTTAATCCACTTAAACTTGATGATGGGAACTACTACTATGGCTCCATACCCATGAACCCTTAATCTACTTAAACTTGGTGATGGGAATTGCACCTACGGGCCCTACACCCATAATCACTTAAACATTTAAACATTAAACCAACCAAAATTATTTCTAAGCATGACTTCATTAGGGACAACATCATATAAGGATTGTTAGGGTGCTCCCTAAGGATCTGCTACTATGGGCCCTTAGACTAAGCTAAGCACAAATAGCATACACTTAAATACTTAATCCGTTTCAACAATATATTTTAACTTAAGCAAACACAAGAAATACATAAGTTACATGTACCTTAAATCCTAGCCTTAAGCACATATGGTCTTGAACTTAATCTAAGTTGAAATCTGTACAACATCAATAAGTCCTTCTTAGTATAAACTAAGAATAGTATAATTCCTTAATTCTCTTAATCTATTAGATTATCTAAGGTCTTATTAACTATCTTGGTTGTGTGGAAATTAGTTTAATTAGAAATTAAATAGGTATACAATTAGGTTAAGTTTCACTCAACACGGTTATGTTGGAGACTGTGTCACTCAACATGGGGTGGTATATGGTCATGTTAAAGGCCATATACCTTTTGGTGTAGGATATAATTTTTACATAAGGTGAGACATGGCTGTATTGGGAGGTTGTGTTCCTTTTTGTAAGGCTTAGGTTTAACATGAGCATGACACGATCGTGTTAGGAGACCGTGTATCTTTTGGTATGTCTAGGTTTAATAAAGTTGAGACACGACCGTGTTGAAAAGCCGTGTATCTTTTTGTAAGGTTTGGGTTCAACACGAGCATGACACGGTAGTGTTGAGATGTCATGTTTCTCTTTGTGCAATCTAGGTTTAAAACAGTGAAAACATGGCCATGTATCTCTCGATACGTCTCACAAACCGTAATTCCCCTGTACCATTTCATCCTAATTTCGTTTCTTTTTATTCCTAGGTTTAATTTATTCCTAAAACATGTATTTTCTAATTAAATTATATAGATTAGATTACTTACATGTATGTTTCTACGAATCAACTTCTTGATTGGATGGCTTTTGTGTTCGTCTTGTCTTGTCTTTAATTCGGATTTTGGATGAATAAGACTAGATAACTAAGTAAATCTTCAATTTAGTGTTCTAATTAATAATTTCATAGCAAAACCTTACCTTGTGTAATCGGATAGCACATTGGTGAATTCTTCTTAGTCGTCTTAGGGTTTTTATCTAGAGTGTCTCCAAGGTTTTCTTGTTTATTACTTTGAGGAGGTGAAAAAAAATGAGTCTTAGGTTATAATGGGGTATTTATACTTTGTGCGTAAAATGACTCATTTTCCCCTTTGGTTTTATAAAATCTCCCCTTTTGACCTTAATCATATTTTATAACATATATCAATATAAAATAACAATTTGGGTATTTACACATACCAACTCTATTCTAATGGCCAAACAATATTTACACCAGAGGCATCTCCTATATACTTTAAGATGCTATGAGGCCCAATAATGAGTTCATCCAGTTTCATACGTATCAGAATTTGTATAATTATCATATGAAAGAGAGAAGAGTACGATGCCAAACTTCAGATCGATAAGTAGTTCTACCTTTCTTTTCTTTTGACCAGTATCAAACAAGAAATTTACTTTGGTCGTCTTTTACTCTCAAGTCATTCGATGATTTCTCCAACTCCTAAGCTAGCAAAAATTGAATATAGTTTACATGACTTAGGCTGGACCTTCAATGTAGTTGCTGCTCAATAATGGCTTCCAGACTTGCATATCACCACCAGTCAAATTATTATAATACAGGACATGCAGAATAATTTACCTATGTGACTTCAATTGGAAACTACTGCAGACTAACCATTTGATTGCTCATTTTAAATTTGACTAGGGAATAGGAAAAATGAATGAAATGGTTACCTACTACAAGCAAAAGATAATGTCAGAGAAAATTGAAAGAAGACAAGCTTACTCTAAAAGGCTCATCAACACATTTAGTTTGTACAAAAATAAGCCATTTTCTCACGAAGCTAACATGACTTGAATTCCAACAAGTAGATTACAGTAAATCTTTGCCATGTTCTTATTTCGTTTTCATGATGAGTAGAATATAAACATCCAGTCTTCTAAAAGCATAGGACTGAAGTACTTTGGTCTTCGCAATTGAACAATTTTCAGCTTGTCTTAATCTGGTTTTGAAGAATTTTTTTCCCCTCGCATCTTCTTGGACAGAAGGCAAAATTTACAAGTCACAAAATAGTAAAATCAAACAACAAAGGGTGATAAAACTGAAATCTGGGGGCAAAAGATGCTTCTCACAATTTCATGGATTCCATGCACTTTTTCCCAATGACAAGGCTACAAGCAAAAAACTTACCCAAAAGGTGTTACCAAGGAAACAATTAAACTATGTTCAGATGACTGCTCATTCAACATACTTGCACCACTTAGGCAATCGTACATTCCTATATAAATAGAATTAAATTGCCAACTTACCTTTAGCACAATCCAATTTTCTGCATTAGGCAGGTTTATTGGTTCCAATTGTCAATTCCCATAGAGTTCAATCACTCCTTTCGGATTCCATTCCTCGCAATGATCAGTTTCATAAACTTGTGATTGGCTTGCCTTCCAGATTGGTTCAATACATGTCCATGAGAAAATCAATATTGTAAAGCTACATGGGGTTGAGAGTTTTTTGTCCACTTTTGAGCAATAGCATCGATCTTACTTAACTTACCAATTAATCCAAGCACAAAGTTTTCAACTTTTTCCCGTTTTGAAAATGCAGATGAGGAAAAGCCACAACAGTCCGATAAATCCACCAATTTCCGACATTTAATTTTGGGCAAAAAATTATATATATATACCTTCTCCTATTTCTTTACTAATCATATTTTTTTGTAATGACATGTGCATGTACGTATAAGAAAATAAAAGGAGATTCAAATATGTTAAGTAATGCCAGTATGAAGCAGGGTCAATTGTTAAAAAAACCTGTAAAAATTTCATATACTATGGATCGGACGTTACGATTTTAATGTCATGCAGCATAATTTTGGGAATTGCATACGATGGATGTTGCAAAGAATACTTGTTTGATACATGCATACAACTACAATTTCAATTACTTGAAATACAGAGCAAAACTACCAAGGCAATATAAAATGTTGATTGTACCATAAAAGATCCCTACACCTTACCAAAACATTTAAAAGTAACATTGAAAACCCATTTATCAAACAGATCTTGATGCAACTTCAAGCCACGAATGGCATTTGGCCCTAAAAATAACCCATATAGCAGAAAAAATTACAATTTGCTAGCGGCAAGCATAGAAATATCAATATGCCCAGTTATAATATTTGTTTGGAATACATATAGAAGCATGCGACCATCTGAGCTCTCAGTTATTTCACATGCAGCAAGGATAGCAAGTGCAAGAAAATCAACAAAAGTTATGAACAAATTTTATGGGTTGCAGGTAGTTAAATAAATTTAAGACGAAAATCGTAATAAATGAAAAAAAAAAAAAAAAACGCGCACACACTTGATAACTACGTATACAGTATATACTCAAAACTCCGTGTTCTCGTTAGCAGTCCAAGATGGTGTCATCCTCTGCAAGGTCCATGAGTGAAACACATCTAATTAGACTAACGATAGATCAATCTCTACAACATCTATTTACAATCTGTATTATATACACGCTGCATAAGCAACGGAAAATGCTATGATTTCTCCACACACACACATAAATATATATATATATATTTACGAATACTCACATTTTTGTTGATGCAGGCGCTCCTTGATGGCGTGTTGCTACAGATGCAAGCAGCTGCAGCTCTCAAATGCGCAATGCACGTCCGCCTGAGCTCATTGCTACTGTCATTGGCGAGATTCATACGGCTGGTAATTTGCAAAAGGAACAGCAGCAATGCAGGTCAGAAGTGAATTGCGTATGGCGTGCTGTTCCAAGCGTGCACTTCAAAGCTTTTCGAACAGAACAGTCCTCTTGTAGTGCACCACAAGGAATATATATTAAAGTTAATTGCGAAGGTGCGTTTGAGTCGTCATCTGGAGAAGCGGCCACTGGCTTTATCGTGAGCGATTCAGAGGTTGCTATCTGTGGCGTAGGCTCCAAGAGATGCGTTTCTTCCTGGCTAGAGTGCAAAGTTCTTAGCCGTAGTAGAAGCAACCAGTTTTGTGCGCTGGTAGGGTTGGAAGAATCTCATTTTGGAGACTGATTGTGCTAAAGTGATCGAAGCTGTTGTGAACCCTGCAAATGTAGCATGCCAGTTGCGGGTGTTTATCCATGATCTAGAATTCCTTTTTCCCAGTTTTGTCTTAGGTCTTTTCAATCTGGTCAGATGCGAAGCCAGCAAAGCCGAGGATTGGGTGGCAACTCACACTCGGCTGAAGACTTGCCCGGATAATTGGATGACTTTAGCACCATTGGATTTAGCTTCTATCCTTTGGTTGGATTCATGTAATGCTTGTTATCAGGATCTGTGTAAGAAGTTCTCTGATGCTCTAACAGTTTGATTTTCAATAAAATTTCTTTTGGCCAGGAAAAGAAAAAAAAAAATCACTCACACCATTATCAGTAAACCTAAAAGAAATTAGCCCCGAAATGATGATATTAGTAGGTTTGGGGGGGAAAAGAAAAAAAAAAACCCACACCATAATTGCTTCAATACTAATACCATCACACTCAAGCAAGGAAAGAGATAGAGATAGAGAAAGAACTTGCTTAGGGACAAGAAAAACGATTGTTTGGAGAAATCAGGGATTCATACATAACTTGGGAGAGAAAAAAGGTGAGAGAAAAAGGTCGTCAAAAAGAAAAAGCCTAAAAAAAGAAAAGAAAAGAAACAAAAGGAAGAGGAATGCTCTAGAGTTTGGAGGGAAATGAAAATTAAAAGGGTGGAAAAAATTAGGGAAATGTAGGTCATGGGCTCCACTAACCTAGGGTCTTATTAAATCAAAATTTACGTCACATTTTGATTTGCATCCCATTAGAGCCTTTAATGCTACAATTTATTTTAATGCATGCCTTTAGATCTATCCATAAAGTTAAAATTGTTGTAGTATAAACTCAATGACCATCGAATGATTATGGTAGCACAATTTTATATAAACTCAATGACCATCGAATGATTATGGTAGCACAATTTTAGAAGTACATCCCTCAACATGAAATGGCTGAATTTGTGTGAACTTTGTAGGTGAAAACTCAATGAAGTATGGTTCTTGGTCTTCATCTAGAATCTCATCCTTTATGGTACTATATCTTCCAATTTGATATTATGAGAATATTCTTCTTTAACATCACATGAGATTTATTAGGCAATCTTCTTTAGGGTTTCTTCTACAACCTTTACCCCTAAGTTCTTTTCCTTGTCATTGACTTTGTGAGAAGCATAGTTATTTTAGATGTTTTCAAGTTATGGTAGCTAATGGCAAATGTGCATTGGAAGATTGTAGGAAACAAATGAAGTATATTTGAATAATGTACCAACAATTGAATTTTATTTTATTTGAAGTTTTAAAAAAAGATAATTTCTAAAAATTTGCTTCATGGCTAAAATAAAATGAAAATGTTTTTATAAAGGTTAGTCTTAGAAAGTTTATAAGCTAAAGTTGGTTTTTGCATAGCTAGCTTTTTAAACATTGAAAAAGGTTTCCATAATTAGAAATAAATATTTAAAGGATAGATATAATATAGTTCTTTTTGTAAGGAAATGAATAAGTTATTTTTGGAGATAGAATCAACAAGCAGTTGTATAAGTTTAGCAAATGCTCTTTTAGAAATTATTTTTTTAAGCATGTTAAGCTTTTCAAATAGAGATTTTTTCTTTGTTTTTTTTCCTAGCCATTAATATTTCAATTCAAAAGATTTTTGTTCTATAAAAATGTTTCATCATTGTAGTTAAATAATCATGCCACTTAGATGAAAATGCAACCTTTGTATATTTAAAATCACAAGGATTGAAGAAGCACACATGTAATGTACCTAACTAAGTATTGTTAGCAAGAAGTAATTTGTTGAGAGAATCAAGCTCACTAGATATTCATACTAGTATAGCTCTAAAGAATTTTTTATGATTGTTGTGTTTTGTACTTTTTACAAAGAGTGTCTCGTGTAAGATTTGTAGTGAGGTTATTTTCCATTGTGACCAATGATTGAAACTCAGAGGCTTAGTGTGAGAGAAGTGAAGGCATTCTATGAGCAGTTGGCTAAGGTTAGGCTAAGTGAGAGTTAGGAGAACCTAAGAAACCTTAGTGGTTACAGTGATGATAGCTTTGATTAAGTGTTGCTAGAGTTGTCATAGTAGGAAAATTCACATTTACTCTTGTTTGAAATGTTCTAGTGGATTTGCAGCAATTAATCTAGTAGTATTGATAGAGAGCATGGAGGTAGGAGGTTGAACCTTTATATATGGCCTTATCTTTCTAACCCTTTCTTTATTTATTTTATTGCATTTTAATAATGTCACTTGTAAAAGGGGGGTGGTGGTGTTGGGGTGGGGGGTAGTGAAGCTCTTGATTTCTTTTGAGGACTTGTAAACCACTTGTAGGGTTTCTTATTTATTAGTTTCACCCTCAACCTCCTTATCATTAACTTGAATAGGTGTTTCAATAGTATTTTATGGAGACTTTGCCACCTCAAATGCAACACCTCATGGTTTCAAACTACTTTTAGGGTCTAGATTGATGTCTTTCATTTTTTATCAAAATTTCACAACGTCATCACGAATATAAGTCAAAGTGACCCCATGAAGTTATATATAAAATAAAACATATAAGAGGACTAATTTTATTTGGGGGCATAACTTAGCAATTACATTCATTAAAATTGTGCTTGGTTTATGAAGAGTGGATATATCTATCCCTAAAGTGACATTTACACTATAATTGGTGCACTGAATGTTAGTATATGAGTTGCTTTGCTGTGCCTATATTGCTTGATATTTGTTATTTTGTCTTTTTTATTCACTTTGCTCTAACATGAGTTGAGGTGTTAATGTTTGCTGACCTAAGGTATATGCATAGATGGTTGAAGCAATTTTTTTTCCCTTAGCTTTGGAGGTCTAGAGTGCTAGTTTAGAAACTTTGGAAGCTCAAAATACTACTTACACCTTTTGTGTAATAGATCATTATGTTACATTGTGAATGGGTTTAAAACCATGTCTAAATGTAAAGCTTGTTATATTCTTTCCAATTATGGCAATGTAATCTTAACATAAGTGGTTCCAAATTTTTTTATGAATAACTAATTTAGGTAAGTAGGGTGACTAGTACCTGTAGATCATATGCTTTGGTTATGGCTAAGAATTGGATATAACATGTGATGATAAGTAATGTAGGTGAGCCTATCTAGTGTTAATTATACAGGTTGAGTACTTAAAGTGTGTTATAAATATAGGTTCTTTGGATGATATGACATGTTATTGATTATTATGAGTAGGTTATGGTTAAATGTTAAAAGTAGGCTTAGGTTCAAAGATGAATTAATCTTATCCTTACTTTAAGGATGGCATAATGTCTCATCTTCTAAGTAGCAAGAGCAAGTCTTCCAGGTTGATAAGTTAAGTAGACACCTAGAAGGAAAAGCATTGCATCATATTCATCCATGGTGTTTGAAATTCCTCCACAAACTCTATTTTCAAACTCTATTCTCATTCTACCTTCGCACTAAATCCTAAACCACTATTGAACTTTCATGATTGATTCTTGGGATAAAGGGGTATAGCATGATTCGCCATTCTATATCTAGATAATATGTATTATTAGATGAATTATGCCATGCATTATAATATGATTGCTAAGGTTCTCCCAAACATATGTGGCAATCATCAATGTCCATAATGTCACACAAAACTTCACTTTGGAGCCCATTAATAATAGAAAAGACTATTCTTGTTTGTCTTGTTAATCAAACCACTTCATAATTATATCTAAATTTATACAGGTATTAGATGATCAATGATTTGAAAGCCTATTCTACTAACCTCTTCTAAAATTAAATTAACATGAAAATCTCTTTGCCATCATAAATAAATAAATCTCAACAACCTACTAATAATAATTTGCAATTTGATAGATAACCAGTCAACCATAAATATCACCTTGTAACACAAATGATCATACATCACCACCATAGCTAAACAACAATTCCAATATGCTGAAGAATCAACAATGTTATGACAATTGAGACTTACCACCTAAAGCCTATTGCACCAATGCTCTAATAGTAAATTATGATGTAACTAGATACTTAGAAGAATTAGAAGCATGATCTCAAAATTGTGGAACCAACTAAAGATTGGATTTTACTTATTTTCCTATCGAAATATGGTGTGTTAAAGAGGAACATCACTATACTAATGCAATCTCAAAAGCATTTAAATAGTGTGGTGAGTGAGGGATAAGATGAAGGTGAAGGGTGGAATGCCAACTCTTGAAGTGGTGAGTGGGGGATAAGGCAAGGGTGGATTAGGATATTGAGAAAGCTATTGGAGCCTATGCTAATGGTGCTAAAGATATAGTAGAGGAGCAAGAGAGAGTGATGACCATGATGCGCAAGGTGCACTATTGATGTCAAACCACCTATGGAAGGGGAATAGAGGGAAATTTTGTTTCACATTGAGTGTCAAGTGTGAGGCAATCACTGTTAATAAACCTGCATATGTTTCCTTATCACTTTGTAAGTATGTAGATGAGGTAGTTTGTTATGTGGTCTTAATGGATGTTGATCATATTTTATTAGGAAGACTACGGTAAGTTGATAGGAGAGTTGTGTATGATGGATTTTCCAATACTTATACATTTAATAGGGCTGACCAACTCATTATACTTCTACCAACAAGCCATAAAGGTGACCAAGAATAAACAAAGCAAGGTAGCAAGAGTTTTCTTGCTTATAAGGTGCATCTACCAAGTTATAAGTTAAGGAAGAAATTAGATTCGAGGTTGACTCTTCACTAACCATGCAGTGATGATGTGAATCACTGTTGGAGTCTCAAGCATTGAATTGCTAGGAACTAACCATGAACAAGTCGAGTCTAACTACCATTTATGTAAGAAAATAGGGGAAGAGTTGTAGGAATTTACCTTGCTATTCACTGAAGCTTCAATCCATGCGACAACTATTGGGAATCCGATTGGCACAATTAAGTCTACTTGAGACACATATTTTTTTAACTTTATTTAATTACCATTTAATCCTTATTTCCTTAGAATATTTAAAGGGGCTTAATTTGCTAGAATAGATTAGACTTTACTCCCTTTAGTTCCTTAGCATTAATTAAGAGATTTTCTTTCTAATCCTACTTGTTTTTATCATTTTACTTAGATTATAGCAAATTTTGAGGAATCCACTTAAATAACTTGATCGTTTAAAATTAATTATGAAATAAGGTATTTAGGGAAGATATTACAAAAAATAGGTGGCAAAGGTGTGTACTTAGAATGCACCTTCAGTTTAGCCAAATTTGGCCCAATTGAAGGTGTACTTTCGAAACACAGCTTTAATACAAATTTTTAAAAAGTTATTTTTTTTATTTTTAAATCAATATTTTAAAATTGTAAATTTAGTTAATTTTTTTAATAAATTATTTTTTTCTCTTCTTATCTAAACTTTTAAATTTTTTTGGAACAAAATTTAAAAGAAAAAAAATTATTTTTGATGAAAGTTTTTTAGAAAATTTGATCAAAAGTATTACAAAAAAAAAAAAAGTGAAAAAATTGTAGACAATTAGTTTTTTTTTAAAAAATTGAAAAGTTTAGATATAAAAATGAAAGAAATAACTTATTAAATTTTTAAAAAAAATTTAAAATTTTTAAATATTGATTGAAAAATAAATTTCTTGTTTAAATTTTTAAAAATTTGAAAAAAATGTGTAATTTCAAATTTTAAAAAATTTAATCCAAATTAGAAAATTTTAATTATTTTTTTGAAAAAATAAATTAAATTAAAAATTTTCCATGAAAACTTTTTTCTCATTTATTTTTTAAAATTCAATTGAAAAACTTAGTTAAAATTTTAAGATTTAGTATTGAAAATTTAAATTGATGAAAAAGTAACTTTTTAAAAAAAAATTCAAAACATTTTTGGCTTTAATGGTGATTTTTGAAAAAAAAAAAGAGTTAAATCTCCTGCACCCTTAATTATGACTAAGAAAAAGTTACTTATCATAAGATAGGTGCTAATAAAAAGAAAGATGTTTAGGTATAATAAATTGTTTTTAATCCTCGAGATAATTGTGTTTTGATTAAATTATTTATACGTTATTGATAACTAAAATGCGATAAAGAGTTGATGGAGTTGTACAATAAAGAATTCTTATATTAGCAATTGAAATGAGAAGGAATTAATAATGGCAAGATTGAAAACTCCAACTCAAGTTGCATACTGTAGTAATTGCAAAACTTTGTAACCCCAAACTTCATAAAAATCACAATTTGACATGTGAACTAGATGCTCCATCGAAAAGTGTATAATTTGAAAAAAAAAAAAAAACTATGTAATTAAGGAGAAAACATAGGAGAAATGGTGAGAGAAATAAGAAGCAAGTACCTAACAATGAATGGAAGAAAAATTGGGAAAACTTGTAGAACTTATATATACATGAGTTACAAATGTCAATGAAAAATTTACATGTCAAACGATGTAAAATAGTATGCTATCTTATGTTATTTCTTCTCCTACTGAACTATTGTGCAAACCATGAAAATGTATTTGTGTGCTATCAAGCTAACCTTGGATTTGGAGCAACATGAGCTAGTGACTCTTGTGTTGGATAGTGATGGGGTGCATTGCTGACATTACAATGAGGTACTGGATTCCAATTTGTAGCAGGTTACGAAGTACATTGTTTACTTACTTGAGCATCTTTTTTGCAAAGCAAGTGGTGTAGTGAAGGGACCACTGATGGAATGACGATATAGTGTGACATAAGTGTTAGGTAGTGGAGTTGAGTTGTCGAACATCTCATTGGCATCAAGTGGTAGATGTTGGCTTTATATTGCATATTCCTATGGTTGAGCCCTATGATAGGGTGTCTAAGTTCCTCGATGCTACGACATGTAGGAGATGGTTGCTGTTGTTGTTAAATGTCAACATGCCAAACATTTACGTTAACCTCTAAGCCTTAATCCTGGTCAACCTATGAGTATAACTTTCGAGTAGCAACAACTACAAATGGTCAGGGGATAAGCGAATCTACTAGAACGTATTAGCTTGCATCGACAAAATATCATAAAATGAATTAGTATCAGTTATACAATACATCACCCAATTAGTGTTGGTGTTTTACTTACTAGATGTTTAAGAACTGCTCCTATACATCCTATATATTGATGACTAATAGATCTATATCATCTCATATATCCCTACTTTACCCTAAGAAGGTCTCTATATCAACCACTTAAGCTAGTTGCTCATCCTATAAGACAATATAAGGTGCATGTTGTACTGGACAATCTGAGTTTACCTTCCTGCGTAGGTTGATCTGATAGAGCTCAGGTTATGTGTTAGCATATTATGGGGTATGGTGGTTCAGCTTGCATTAGCTCATATCTTGCTTAAATGGAGTGCCTTGGTGAAATTGGACAATTGTCTTCAGCCATATTATCTTCTTCATTTACATTTTCCTCCTCTTCCTCCTTAGAACTTTTACTGTAATTGGAACTTTCCTCCTCAACACCCTTTCCATTTCCATGTCCATTACAGTTTTTGCCCCCCATACGCACCATATAGGGATCAAGTGTGGTTGGTCGATATAACATTAGAGTAACTATGTCTACTATAGCCTCTTCCATAAGAGTTAGATCATATGCTTCAAACATCGATGGCTTAGTCATTATCTCTTCCCTATTTGGTGGTGAATGTGTGTGCTTATTTTTATTGAATATTTGTTGTTGAGAAGGACCCTCTAATTCTTTAGATTTCCTAACATACAATAGTTGTATTCCATGCTCTCTAAATGATTTAACCATTTCAATTAGATTTTCTCCATCATCATCGTCTTTAATTGTCATCAACATGTAAGATACTTTGCCCCCATGGAAAATAAGATGCCTATGTATTTTTCAACCTCCACTATAGTTGGATCGACTCCAATACTCTAACATATTATGTATAAGAATTTAGTGTAGTTCATATTCTTCCTCATTTTTAACTTCTTAATTGCATCTCTATCATATTTTAGTCCCTAGTTGCTACTTACAATATTCCCAAATGCATAGATAAGAAATTTTACATAGTCATCTACTCTTATTCTATTCGTAACATAGATAAATAAAAAGCTATTTTACAATAATAGTTAATAACGGTTACTTAACACTCACATCGCATCACAATGTCCATCTTCTTCCCTTTGAATATAATATATATATAAATATATATTTAATTTTAGATTTTCTTAAAATCTTCTTAAAAATTTTTGAAAGTCTACATAAGAAGAATAGAAAAAATAATTTATTAATTTTTTTTATAAATTTAAAATTTTAAAACATTAATTTAAAAATAATAAAAAGTTTTTTGATTTTGTTAAATAATGAAAAAAATTAAAATTATTTAATTTGTATTCAAAAATATTTTTTATTCAAAATAAATTAAATTTGCATTTTTTCATAAATAATTTTTTTAATTATATTTAAAAAAAATTAATTTAATTACAATTTTTTTTGTACAACTTTAAAATATAAAAAAAAATTAAATTTAAAGAAAAGTTCCCCTTTATTTAAAAACATCTTCATACAACACCTATTTTGCAAATAATCTTATTTGCAAACATTAAGTAGAACAAACTAATACACTATAAACTAACAATAAGCACTAATATTTAAAGAAAAGCTCACTACAAAATATCATGGCATTAATATTCTAAAGTTTTCTAAAAAGATAAAATTAATACAAAATTTTGATCTAGCAAACATTTCACATAATAACAGAAAAAGTAACCACCTCATACTATGTGATAAAATTTATGTAAATCATATTTAAAACACTACAAATTAACAATAAGCACCAATGTTTGTTGAATAGAAAAAAAAAAAACTATAAACAATCACAACTCAAATATTCTAATGTTTTCTAGCATGATGAAAACTAACACAATAAGGAAAAAACTTTAGTTATTGATGAAAATTCGTACTAAAATTTGACTTAATCAAACTTGTTGTTGAAGAAATGAAAAAAATCTTAGCGATTTTGGTGAACCAAGTTGATAATCCTTGTAGATCTTGTAAATAAACTTTATATATATATATATATATATATATTGATAGGAATCAAACCATTTTAGTAACAGGAACCATTACCTGAGTTAGAGCCAAAGGACTATAGAGTCTTACACTGAGAGTCCTTTTTGACCAGATGGAACCCAAAGAAACTCACATAGTATCTTCATTCCTTTTATATGGTTGTTTTACATTTAATTGGGTGCAATTGTCAATGCTTAAGGGCAACAACCAAGTAAACAAATTAGAGGATGGCTCACTTGAATCGGCGGCTCACCTTTGAACCAACAATCATCTATTTGGGCCAGCAACTTGCTTTGTATTTTCCTTTATTTTTCTTTAGTTCACATTTGTTTCTATAGAAGGCTACTATAAATACCTTGTTAAGAGAACACAAAAGACACTTTATTTTTCAATGGAAAATAGAACTTACACAAGAGTGAGGTCTCCTCATTTTTGCATAACTATTATCAATCTTTGCATGATTGTGGCAAGTTAAAAGCTGGGGATTGCTATGTGTTATATCAACAACACCAAGCTTGATCCTTTCTTTGCTAGTGTGTAATATTTGGTAAAGGAATTGGGTCATCTATTATTTTTTGGTGTGGAATCTAGGTCTTTCAATTTAGGATTGTTCAATTGTCAATGGAATTTTATGTTTGTTTGATCCTTAATTGAATTTAGGATATGATAATTTGGTATCAAAGCAAGGTTAAGAGAAGGGTTTGTAACTTAGGTTGCTTGATTGGGAAATGAAAATTAGGGTTTATGCTGTGAGCAGCATGAATTGCTTGATTATGAATTGAAAATAGGTTATTGCATGATTTGTGCTGTGATTTAATTGAGTATTGTGAATTGGAATTGAAACAAAGGTTAAATTAGGGTTTATGCCATGGATGGTGTTATGGGTGTGCTATGATTGCTTGATTGAGGAGTGAGATTAGGTAAGTGCCGTGGGTTGCTTATTTTGAATTGAAATTAATTAAGAGTGAATTTAGAGTGTGTGTCATGGTGGTGTAATTGTGGATTGGGAATCGAGCAAAGGTTAAAATTTGGGTTGTTTTGTAATTTACATGATTGTGGATTAGGAAGTGAGCAAAGGTTGAGATTTGGGTTGTATTGTGAATTCACAAGATTGTGGAATTGGGAATTGAATAAGGATTGATATTAGGGTGTGTTGTGGTGTGCGTGATTGTGATTTGGAATATTTGTGTTGAGGTTATAATTCAACAATTGTGGTAAATGATAGTGTAAATGGAGGAATTGGGAATGAAGCTAATAGTCAAGTTGGAGGATGAGGTTAGGGATACCATGTTACAAGTGGTAGGAGAGACTTAGAAGAGTAATTACAAGAGTTAACCACCATTGTTGTTAATCTAGCCACACGGGTTGATTAGATAACACTTCACAACAACCAGTGGCAAATCCACCAGCACCCCTACCTTAGGTATCCATTAATAATGCTTGTAGGGAAAGAGCATTATGAGGTAATAGGGGAAGGCAAATTGGAGGAAATTACCATGCCTTACTAGAAGGAAGAGTTGATAATTTTGAAGATGAATTCGATCATAGTTGTGAGTTCAGGCCACCAAGGGGTTTAGAATATGTGAAATTACAAATGCCTTCATTTGTTGGAAGAGGGTTTGTAGAGGATTATCTTGATTGGGAGGATAAGGTGGAAGGAAATTTTGAATGCTATGAGATTAATGACAATACCTGAGTATGTCTGGCAGTAGTAGAGTTTACAGGGTATGCCACCTTATAGTGGAAAAACATTGTGGCTAGTAGGAGGAGAGATAGAGATGCTAAGATCCATACTTGGCAGGAGATAAAACGGGTTATGAGGAAGAGATTTATATTAGAGCATTATAGATGGAGCTATTCACATGTCTCCAAACATTGAGATAGGAAGGCAAAACCATGGATGAGTATGTCTAAGAATTTGAAACATTAATGATTTGATGTGGAGCTGTTGAACCTCCTGAATAGATGATGGCACGATTTATGTCGAGTCTAAAATATAAGATTGCTTCTATAGTGGAACTGCAGCGATATGACACCTTTACTAAAGCCATCCAATTGGCCTTGAAGTTTGAGAGGTAGAGGCGTTCTAATCCTTATAGAGCGATAAGTAATAGGTATAGATCCTCTAATAAATTGTATGGGTCAAACAACAAAAATGTTGATAAGGGGGGATATGGTAAAAAAGTGGAAAAGAATGCAGCTATTCTAGATGTTAAAGGGGAGAAAGAATTTTTTTGGAAAGGGTAAAGCATTTGCTAAGACTGAAAATAAATAGATAATAGCCAATTCATCAGGAGAAAAGACTCGTTAAATTAAATGCTTCAAATGTTTGGGTTTTGGACATATAGCTGCTTAATGTCCAAATTGAAGGGTAATGACTACTATGGAGGTGGAGAGTGACAAAGAAGAGATGCATGAGCCAACAGATACATCTATAGTATTAGATGAGTATTATGGGGATGTAGATGTTGAGGTGCATGAAGATAGAGGAAATGATCAGTATTTAGCTATCAATGCGTTGCGTAGGGTAATGACTACTTTTCCTACTAATGAGGAAGAATAGAGGGAGAACCTATTCCATATTTCTTGCAGGGTCTAAGGTACCCTTTATGCTCTTATTATTAATGGCAGTAGTTGCACTAATTTAGTGGTTGCTTCATTAGTTAATAAATTAAAACTAGTCACTACTCCCTACCTTAAGCTATATAAGCCGCACTGGTTGAGTGAACAAGGTAGTTTGCATGTTACTCAAAGGGCTAAAGTTCCATTCAACATAAGAGAGAGATACCATGATGAGATTGTCTGTGATATTCTTCCTATGTGTGCATCACATATACTGCTTGGTAGACCATAGTTATATGATAGGAGGGTGTTGCATGATGGGTTTAGGAAAAACTATGTGTTCCAGAAGGATGGCAAGTGAATTATGTTGAATCCCGTGTCACCAACTGAAGTACAAGAGGTATAGAGACAGAATAATAAAACCATAAAAAGGAAGAACTTATTTATGGCATAGAAAGAGCTAGAAGAGGCAATTCAAGAAGAGAGACTAGTGTATCTATGCAGATGAAGTATGTACTGGAGGTTGATGGGTGAAAACAATTACCTCCTATTGTGAACCAGGTGCTAGATGAGTACATGGATATATTCCCTGATGAGTCACCTGAGGGAATACCACTAGTGAGAGGCATTGAGCATGTGATTAATTTACAGCCTAGGTTAATCTTACCAAACCAGCTTGCATATCATTTGAATCTTAAAGAAGTTAAAGAATTGAAGTGACAGGTGGATGAATTGGTAGAAAGAGGCTTTGATAGAGAGAGTACTAGTCCTTGTGCTGCTCTTGCACTTCTTGTTTTGAAGAAGGATGGTACATGGTGTATGTGCATTGGCAGTAGAGCCATGAATAAAATTACCATCAAATATAGGTACCCCATTCCTAAACTTGATGATATGCTAGATGAACTAAATGATGCACAAATATTCTCTAAGGTTAACCTTAAGAGTGGATATCACCAAATTCATATGAAGGGTGGAGATGAGTGAAAAACTACTTTTAAGACACGACATGGTTTATATGAGTAAATGGTCATGCCATTTGGATTGATCAACGCCTCTAGTACTTTCATGCGACTTATGAATCATGTCATGAAGAAATTTTTGGGAAATTTGTTGTAGTATATTATGATGACATTCTAATTTTTAGTAGAGACTTGGATAGTCATGTTGAGCATTTACAGGCAGTTTTTTTAGTCTTGCGGGATTAGAGGTTGTATGGGAATTTCAAGAAGTGTTCATTCTGTTAGTCAGAGGTAACATTTCTTGGCTTTGTTGTGATTGGTTCTAGTGTGAGAGTTGATGAAGAGAAAATTAGGGCCATCATAGAGTGGCCAATGCCACAATCAGCAGCTGATGTGAGGAGTTTTCATGGTTTGCCTTCTTTCTATAGAAGATTTGTTAGGAATTTCTGTAGCATTGTGAGTCCACTAACTAAATTGACTAAGAAGAATGTTCCTTTTATGTGGGGAGATCGGGCTTAGAAGAGTTTTGAAGAGGTTAACGATATATTGACTAGTGCTTTAGTGTTAGCATTGCCAAATTTTGACAAAACTTTTGAGTTAGAATGTGATGCCTTGGGGGTGGGTATTGGTGTAGTGTTGATGTAGGATAAAAGAGCCATTGCATATTTTAGTGAGAAAGTGAGTGGTGCACCTTTGAACTGTTCAGTGTATGATAAGGAGTTTTATTCCTTAGTGCGTGCATTGATGTTGTAGCAGCACTATCTCCTCTCCGAGGAGTTTATTATCTATACAATACCATGAATTGTTGAAGCACTTCAATGGCCAACAACATTTATCTAAACAACAAGTGAAATGGGTGGAATTTCTAGATAGCTTCGCTTATGTGATTAAGTACAAGAAAGGGAGTACAAATATTGTAGTTGATGCATTATCACGTAGGTATATATTTATCACTTCTCTTTAGTCAAAGTTTCTTAGGTTTAAATTAATGAAGGAACAATATGTTCATGATGATCACTTGAAATTGATTGTTGAGTGGTGTTTTGGAGGAAATGTACTAGATGATTATTATAAGATAGATGGTTTTTTGTATAGAGTAGGAAAGTTATGTATACGCTATGGTTCTGTGAGGGAATTGTTGGTACGGGAAGCTCATGTTAGAGGATTATCAAGACACTTTGGTGAGAAGAAAACCTTAGAGTTGTTAAAAGAACATTTTTACTGGAGGGGTATGTTAAAAGATGTACACAAGGTTTTGGAGAGATGTAGGGTTTGTAAGAAGGCAAAGGGAAAGAATGAAGCTTGGGGTGAATATATGCCTTTACCTCTACCTACATAGCTATGGATTGATATTAGTATAGATTTTATCTTGGGTCTTCTTAAGACATGGAGAGGCAAAGTCTCCATCATGGTGGTTGTCGATTGCTTCAGTAAAATGTCCCACTTTATTCCTTACCACAAAACATATGACACACTTTTTATTGCTAACCTTTTTGTGCAGGAAATTATAAGATTACATGGTGTTCCCCTATAGCATAGTGTCTAATAGAGACACTAAGTTTCTCATCTTCTTCCGGAAGACACTTTGGAAGCGACTTGGTACTAAGCTCATGTATAATACATCTTGTCACCCTCAGACAAATGGTCAGATAAAGGTTATTAATCATACTCTTGGTACCTTACTAAGAGTAACGGTTGGTAAAAATCTTACCAATTGAGACTTATGTCTCTCTATTGTTGAGTTTGCATACAATAGGTCAACTCATAATTCAATTGGTAAGTCCCCCTTTAAAGTCGTGTATGGCTATAATCTTATCTTTCCATTAGATTTAATAGCTAAATCGGCAACAAAGGAAGAAAGTTTGAGTAGAGTGGAACATTCTAAGGAGATTTAGAAGCTTCATCAAAAGGCTTCTGGACATCTTAAGAAAACTCAAGAGCAGCAGCAACTTTAGGGTAACAAACACAGGAAAGCCAAGATTTATAATCCGGGTGAATTAGTTTGGATTCATCTTAGTAAGGATAGGTTTCCTCAAAAGAAATCACAGAAACATTTACTTAGAGTAGATGGACCATTCAAGATTTTGAAGCGCATCAACAACAATGCTTACAGGTTGGAATTACTAGGAGAATACGGTATTTTTGCTACATTCAACGTTGTAGATTTATCATCTTACCTACCAGAAGATCTTCTTGAAGACCCATTAGATTTGAGGGTAAATCTTCCACAGGCTTGAGGAGATGATGGGAATCAAACCATTTCAGTAATAGGACCTATTACCCGAGCTAGAGCCAAAGGACTATAAAGTTTTAAACTAAGAGTCTTTTTTTACTAGATGGAACCTGAAGAAACTCACATAGTTTCTTCATTCCTTTTACATTATTGTTTTACATTTAATCAGGTGCAATTGTCAATGCTTTGGAGTGACGACCAAGTAAACAAATTAAAAGGTGGCTCACCTTTGAATTGACAATAATCTATTTCAGCCGGCAACTTGCTTTGTGTTTTCCTTTATTTTTATTTAGTTCACATTTGTTTCTATAGAAGGCTACTATAAATATGTTGTTAAGAGAACACAAAAGACACTTTATTTTTCAGTGGAAAACAGAACATACACGAGAGTGAGGTCTCCTCATTTTTGCACAACTCTTATCAATCTTTGTGTGATTGTGGCGAGTTAAAAGCTAGGGATTGTTGTGTGTTATATCAACAACACCAAGCTTGATCTTTCCTCTACTAGTGCGTAATATTTGGTAATGGAATTGGGTCTTCTTTTATTTTTTGGTATGGAATCTAGGTCTTTTAATTTAGGATTGTTCAATTATCGTTAGAATTTTATGTTTGTTTTATCCTTAATTGAATTCGGCATATCATATATATATATATATTTATGTATGTATATATGTTATTAAATAATTAATATGGAATAAGACCTAGGTTAAGAAAAGTAAATACCTAAAAGTTATGGGGATAATTCGGTCTTTTCCTAGTTAGGATATATAAACCTGTTTAACTTAGTGTCTCTCTCCTTTTCCCTCATCTACACAATTATAACCTAAGAAACTCCTCTAGAGACATAGGTGACCCAAAGGAGATTAGAGATACTAATCTAAATTTATTAGGTAAGAGTTATATTCATCCAAATTATTGTTCTAGTGATATATTAGTGAATTTATAAATCAATTTGTTGACACATTGTTAGGGTATGAAACAAGATGGAAAGGATGTGGAATCAAGAAAATTGAGAGTTCCGATCATAATCTAGAACAAGTAAGTGAACTAGATCTATATCATGCATTAGAATTAGCAAGTACATTGATCAATTAGACTTAGGATTTAGGCTTAGGAACGAAGTGGAAAAAAGAGAATAAGGGGTCGGGATGAATAATGTTGTATACAGTCAAATATACGCTCGTATACCTGGCCATGTAGAAACATGAGTGTGTATAGAAAGGTACATGAACAAAGGACATGCCTATATGCTTAGGTGTGTTAAATTAAAAAAATCTACATAAAGGTATATGGCTAAATGCACAACTGTGTATTTAGGCATGTTGAAATGATGAACATACATAGAAAGATATACGACCACTAGTACGATCGTGCTTTAGCTCGTGTTCCTTTACATAGTCTCATACATGACTGTGTTGTTTAGGAACACTTTTCATTTGATTTTATTTCATTATATTTCAATTGTAAATTACAAATTAAGTATAACATGACATCAAGGAAGGAAATTCTATAATTTGGATATGAAATTCATCAATTAGTAAACCCAGATTAAATGTAGAATGGAAGTAAGTTTAATTCTTTGTATTTGAGCAGGCCTACATCCTTTACTTAGAGATGTAAGAGATTATAGTGAGAATGCTTTTCCAAGTACATGTTTACCTTCTTTGTTGCTTGTGATTGCTAGCTTAGTAACCTAATGAATTTAATTGAATATTGAAGTTAATTGTGTATGTTGCTTATGATTGGCTCGACCTAGGGGCTTGTGGTGGTAGATCCCTATAGGGCATCTCAATGATCAGTATGCCGTGTTGTCGCTAGTAGAGTCGTGCATCGAAATGATCTGAGGTATAGTAGGGTTAGATGGGGCCTGATCGTTGCGGATCGTAGCTTAATAATTTATAAACCTGTTCCTTGCTTCCAACTACGATGCAATAGGCAAGCGCACCTATCGTAGCGTAATATAGTGTTCGAAATCAGGGTCGTTCCAAGGAAGATTAAAGTTCACCAATTACATATATTTACTCCGTTCCTATTATCCAACCGAACAAGGCGAGTAAATGATTCAATGAACTTAACTAAAAGAGACTAATTATAAAATGTACTAAACTAAAGAAATGGAACTTAACAAAACACGAGTTCGAATCAACAACTAAGCAACCTAAACCTCTCTCTAATCCCACTCATGCCATGCGAATCATTAGAAACTAAAGATCAAACAATCCAGTTCTTAAACTGTGGAGTTTCATTAGTCAAACTAATAGTTCTCTCAAATCTATTAGCTTATCTAATCCTAGGTTTATCCGTTAGAATCTCTTCTCAACCAATAGCAACCTAGAATTGCATGAAGCACTTGATTCTCTCACTGTTAGGTTGGTAAACAAAAGATTTTCGCTATCCTATCTCTAGAATCACGATCAAATCTCATTCATTACCCTTAGATCTAATCATGCAAGCAATTTCTCAATCAACTTGAATGAAATCAAACATAGATTCATACTCCGGAAATATAAATCTAAGATACACATCAAGAGCAAGTAATGAAACAAAAGAACATCAATATGTCTTCATTAAGATCAATCCTTCATCACATGACAAGAATGGTTTCAAAAGAGATCTAGATCTCTAGATTACTCCTCCATGAGAGAGAGAATGTAATTACAATTGATAGGAGAGCAGCTAGAGTTCATGATACTACCCGGAAGTTTGAATCTTGAATGCTTGGTTGAGACAATGATCTTCTTGAGTTGTTGTTCCAAGAGAGAAAAGTAAGGTGTGTGTTGAATGTCAAACCCTCTGTCTGCCTCCTCTTTCTCTCTCCACTTACATATATATATAGACATGTACAAAAAAGAAAGAAAAAAGGGGCAAATATCAGGAAAATCTAAGTCGTCGCTGATCCATACGCCCCGTATGGAAGGGGCGTAGCGCCTTCTGTGCATTTTGGAGGGGCTGGTCTGGGTTGATATGGCCCCGTATGGATTCCATACAGCCCGTATGGATTCCATACGCCCCGTATGGAGGGGTGTATGGGCAAAAAGCTTGGCTTTTCCATTTCTTTTCTTGATAAATCCAATTGATTTCTTCGTGATAGGTTCCACATCACCTGAAAGCGATACATTATGCTATTAAGTACTAATTCTAAATGATTTCCACTCGATTTGCAACAAAAAAGACTTGAAATCATCTAGGAATTAAAAGTGTTTCGCCCTTCATCAAATTCCCCTACACTTGATTCTTTGCTTGTCCTCAAGCAAAATAGATAAACGCTCAATTCAATGAGGACTCACAAAATAGAAAATCATCAACATTCATTAGATATAGCTTTGAAACGCAAAAGGATTCCTCTTTCTTCTAACTTGTGTTACACCTTATCAAGAAAATTGAACCGAGGAAACTTCAGCCAAAAGTCTAGAACTAGTCAATATAAATCAAGCTTTTATCCCTATTGTTAAGGTTAGCTTCCAAACTACGATTAATCGCAAGTTCAAACAGACAAAAAGGAGAATTAGTCCACTTTGAAAAGTTATTTAGGAGGATATGATCCTTTAGGCAATCTATCCAAGCAAAGTAACCCGAAAAGAAGGTAGATTGCATCAGTACTCCACCTAGCTTTTCCCTTCTATAAAGATCTCTTCATGGTTTATTTTTAATCAGCTAAATTGGATCCTGCAACCCATGTAGCGAGCCTTCAGCCGATAATCTCAGGTTCATCACCTAAGTTAACAAACGTTGTTCCCTCAAATGAAGGCGTCCTTACGGACTTAATTACTCGAGTTAGAAGACCCTTCAATTTTTATTTATTTATTTTTATTTTTTTATTTTTTTGCTTTTTTTTTTTTTGGTAATTTCCTCGGTTGGCCGATCCCAAGCCAGACGACCTTAGGTGACCAGGTTTTAAAGGGACCCCAACGAACCTCTATTACCTTAACCTTTAGGGAAGTTATTCAAATAGTTAGTAGAGGGGTTAGACTTTGCTCTTCTGAAGGACCAAAGCCCGCCCATACTAAAAGAATTCTATTTACTTTGATTGATTTAAGGATTAAAGAGATCTGTTAAGAAAGAATCACTAAGAAGACTACCTCATTTGCCCCTTCTTTGGGGGTTAAAAGGCTCTTTAGAAATTCAAAAGAGAACTAACCCTACTAGAAAACTTCCCAAAGTTAAACCAATTGACCTTTTTCTAAGGATCCCGAACTAGTCCTAATTCCAAAATCTAACGTTAAGCAACGGGTAAACTTACTTCACAAGGATTTCATTCCACAATTTTGGCTAAGTTAACAAAATTCAACATGACTAAAGTGCATTACAAGATAAGCTTTCAGAGTTAATCCCTTATTGAATGCTAAATTGTCTTTTTCCATCAGGGATGAATAAATAGAAAAATTTGAAAAAAATTTCTATCTTTTGCTGGACTTCAACCACTCCTAGTTCATTTTTCTTCCTTCTACAATGAATCCCATTCTTCTCCCCCACAATTAAATGAGACATTGTCCCCAATGTCTTGACATATAATTCCGAAGTAAGAGAAAACAAATGCATCAACAAGTTATTATGTAATAAGGAAAGAAAAGAACTAGTACTCCCCTGAGTCCGGGTCAGCATGCATCGACCTCACGAACCGCCACGAGTTGAGAAACAAGAAAGTTAAAAAGTTCTTGCAGCAAAAGTGAAGCAGAATCTACTATCTCTGCATCCTCAAAAGTTACTTTAACGTGCCGTGAGAGGTGGAAAAGAGGAAGAAGAAGATGATTTTTTTTTTCATCACAGGTTGCCCATACGCCCCGTATGGAAGGGGCGTAGCGCCCTCTGTTCACCTTGGGGGCCGGCCGCTGATCCATACGCCCCCGTATGGAAGGGGCGTAGTGCCCTCTGTGCACCCTGGCGGTAGGCCTGTGTCCATATGGCCCCGTATGGAAGGGGTGTATGGGCGTATCAGCAATTTTTTTTTTTTGTACTTACCTTTGAAATGAAATGTGGTGAATTCCTCAACCCGATATGCACCTCCCGAGCTTCTCATGGATCAACTTGCCCTTCGCAATCAAAATCCTCAAAGTTCTCTACTTTAGAAAGTTGTAGAAGATCCAAAATGCGGCTTCTATACAATTAAAAAGCGTTAAGGAGGAATGACAAACTAAATATATACATGCACAAGAAAAAGAAAAAGAAAGAGATAGGCCCCGATAGCCTTCCAAAAGACGCTTTGTTTAAAGTCGTTAGCTTGACTCTTGAAATCACTTCAAGTGGATGGGGATTTGAAAATACCCGGACATTCCATCCAGGAAACAATAGTAAGCATGCCCAGCCAGCCTCTCCAGCATTTGATCAATGAAAGGAAGAGGGAAGTGATCTTTTCTAGTGGCCTCATTGAGTTTGAGATAATCAATGCATACTCTCCACCCAGTGACCGTTCTCATAGGAATAAGCTCATTTTTTTCATTTGGCATGACGGTCATACCACCCTTCTTAGGAACAACTTGTATAGGACTTACCCATGGGCTATCAGAGATTGGGTAAATCATCCCCTCATCAAGTAGTTTTATTACTTCCTTTTTTACCACGTCCCTCATGTTTGGGTTCAGTCTACACTGGGGTTGGATCACAGGCTTAATATCCTCTTCCAACAGGATTTTATGGGTACAAAATGAGGGACTAATGCCCTTTATATCAGCCATCTTCCAGGCAATAGCTTTCTTATGTTCACCAAGAACAAGTAAGAGCTTCTCCTTCTGATCCTTGTCGAGATTCAAAGATATGATGACTGGAAGTTTAGAACCCTCTTCCAAGAATGCATATTAAAGATAACTTGGTAGTTGTTTGAGCTCTAATTCAGGGGGCTCCTCTATAGATGGCTTAGACTTGTAGATGTTGGAATGACTTATATCCTCAAAGCCTCTATCCTTTTTTAATTCGGCATGGTCATTAAGCTGCTTTACAGCTGATCTCAATACCTCACTTTCGAATTCTTCTTCTCCCCCACTCATTAAGCAAAACTCCACTTCATCATCAGCCAACAACTCTCCCATAGCATCAGACACCGTTACATCAAGGTAATCCACAGCAAAACATGTATCATCATGATGCATACTTTGTTTTAGAACATCTGGCATCTTTACTATGACCTCTTCATTCCCCACTCGCAAGACCAACTTCCCATCTCCTACGTCTATCACAGCTCTTGCCGTAGCCAGAAATGGTCTTCCCAGAATGAGAGGAATCTCCACATCAGCTTCCATATCAAGGATAACGAAGTCTACTGGAAAAATGAAGTCTTGGACTTTTACTAGCACATCTTCCACTACCCCCCTTGGGAATTTTACCGATCGGTCGGCTAATTGCAAGCTCATTCTTGTTGGCTTGGGTTCCCCAAATCCCAGCTTTTTAAATAATTGGTAAGGCATAATGTTGATGCTTGCTCCCAAGTCTGCCAATGCTTTTTCCTCTGATAAATTCCCAATAAGACAGGGAATTGTAAAACTCCCAGGATCTTTGAGCTTCCTAGGTAGTTTATTTTGGATCACAGCTGAGCACTCTCCTCCCAAAGTTACAGTAGAAAACTTTTCCAATTTCCTCTTGTTTGACAACAATTCCTTTAAAAATTTTGCATATTTTGGCATTTGAGTCAGTACCTCAACCAGGGGAAGGTTGATATGCAACTGTTTAAACACTTCCAAGAATCTCCCATACTGTTCATCAGTCTTATCTTTCTTTAATCTGGCTGGATAGGGAATGGTGGGCCTGTATTCTGGGATGGGCATTGATGTGGAATCTCGCGCATCTAGCCGTTTACCCTTGTTCTTGATGGTAGCTGGCTCCTTGGTCGATTCAATTACCCCATTTTCTTCTTCCTGAACTTTAGAATGCAGCTCCTTACCACTCCTCAAAGTTACTGCCTTAGCATGTTCTCTGGGGTTTGGTTATGTATTTCTTAGGAGTGAGCCTTGAGGCCTTTCTGATAGAAGTTTGGCCAATTGCCCGACTTGTGTCTCCAGGTTGCGAATAGATGCATCATGATTCTTAAGAGTGGTTTCTTGATTTTTCAAAATCTGATGGATGGACTTATCTCTTTCTTCAGAATCCTTTACCAGCTTAGTCAGCATCTCCTCAACCGACGACTTAGGTGATTGGTCAGGTGGTCTTTGAAAGCTTGGAGGAGGATTAGGGTTGTTCCTTTGTATGTTGTTGTTGTTGCTCCACGAAAAGTTTGGGTGATTCCTCCAACCCGGATTATAAGTGTTGCTATATGGGTTGTTTTGAGGACGAGATGAACTTCCCATATAATCAACATAGGCAGTGTCGGTTCCCTCATCAAAGTAAGGCTCTACAGTTGCTGCTTGTTGAGACGAAGTAGACATTTGATTGACTTGTCTTGCTAACGCATCAACCTTGGCAAGTATAGTAGAGGCTACATCCATCTCCATAACACAAGGAGTCTTTCTTTCTCTAATTCGACCACGTGAGCTCTCATAATCATCTTCAGCCATGTCTTCAAAAAGACGTAGGCTTTCCTCTGGGGTTTGATGTTTGAGAGTCCCACCAGCAGCTACATTAATCGTTTGCTTTGTCTGATAATTCAGCCCATTGTAAAATAACTGAACTTGCCACCATTCGGGAATCCCATGATGCGGACATTTTCTCAATGATTCCTTGAATCTCTCCCATGCCTCAAAGAGAGTTTCTGAGTCCTTCTGATAGAATCCTTGTATCTCCGCTCTGAGTTTGGCGGTCTTTGAGGGAGGAAAGTATCTGTCCATGAATCTCGTTAATAAATCATCCCATGTAGTGATGGACTCATTGGGTAAGTTCCCTAACCATTGCCTAGCTTTCCCCCTTAAGGAAAATGGGAAAAGTCTAAGCCTTTTTGCATCTTCACTAACCCCATTAAACTTGAAAGTGTCGCACAACTCTAAGAAGAGTCGAACATGTGTTGTGGGGTCTTCATCCTGTAATCCTTCAAACTGAGCATTGTCTTGAACCATCTTGATCATACTTGGCTTTATCTCGAAATTGGTGGCCTAAACTCGTGGTCTGACAATACTGGAAGTTATACCTTGAAGATTTGGTCGAGAATAATCCAAATTGGTTCTTGGAAGACCATTCACTCTTCCCCTGTTTTGAACTATCTGATGAGGGGGCGAAGGGTTTTCAATCGGATCATCTTCTGGTACATTCTCCATCTCTCCTTTTGGTGAGTCTTCCCTTAGAATTGTTGATGAAGCTTCTGCCTTAAACTTTCCTTTCTTGTTGTATCTTCGAATAACTCTTTCAGGTTCTGGATTGAAGTCAACAAGTTCCTTGGAATGGCCTCTGGTCATGCACTGTCAAGAGATGTAGAAAATCAGCAGATTCACTATTCAATCAACCAAAGGAATATCAATGAAACAAATAAAAAGAAAATGGCTGAATTAATAAGTAAGAAGTGTTCTTAATAAAGGTGAAATCCTTAATACTTCCCCGGCAACGGCGCCAGAAACTTGATCGTTGCGGATCGTAGCTTAATAATTTATAAACCTGTTCCTTGCTTCCAACTACGATGCAATAGGCAAGCGCACCTATCGTAGCGTAATATAGTGTTCGAAATCAGGGTCGTTCCAAGGAAGATTAAAGTTCACCAATTACTAATATTTACTCCGTTCCTATTATCTAACCGAACAAGGCGAGTAAATGATTCAATGAACTTAACTAAAAGAGACTAATTATAAAATGTACTAAACTAAAGAAATGGAACTTAACAAAACACGAGTTCAAATCAACAACTAAGCAACCTAGACCTCTCTCTAATCCCACTCATGCCATGCGAATCATTAGAAACTAAAGATCAAACAATCCAGTTCTTAAGCTGTGGAGTTTCATTAGTCAAGCTAATAGTTCTCTCAAATCTATTAGCTTATCTAATCCTAGGTTTATCCGTTAGAATCTCTTCTCAACCAATAGCAACCTAGAATTGCATGAAGCACTTGATTCTCTCACCGTTAGGTTAGTAAACAAAAGATTTTCGCTATCCTATCTCTAGAATCACGATCAAATCTCATTCATTACCCTTAGATCTAATCATGCAAGCAATTTCTCAATCAACTTGAATGAAATCAAACATAGATTCATACTCCGGAAATATAAATCTAAGATACACATCAAGAACAAGTAATGAAACAAAAGAACATCAATATGTCTTCATTAAGATCAATCCTTCATCACATGACAAGAATGGTTTCAAAAGAGATCTAGATCTCTAGATTACTCCTCCATGAGAGAGAGAATGTAATTACAATTGATAGGAGAGCAGCTAGAGTTCATGATACTACCCGGAAGTTCGAATCTTGAATGCTTTGGTTGAGACAATGATCTTCTTGAGTTGTTGTTCCAAGAGAGAAAAGTAAGGTGTGTGTTGAATGTCAAACCCTCTGTCTGCCTCCTCTTTCTCTCTCCACTTACATATATATATAGACATGTACAAAAAAGAAAGAAAAAAGGGGCAAATATCAGGAAAATCTAAGTCGTCGTTGATCCATACGCCCCGTATGGAAGGGGCGTATCGCCTTCTGTGCATTTTGGAGGGGCTGGTCTGGGTTGATATGACCCCGTATGGATTCCATACGCCCCGTATGGAGGGGTGTATGGGCAAAAAGCTTGGCTTTTCCATTTCTTTTCTTAATGAATCCAATTGATTTCTTCGTGATAGGTTCCACATCACCTGAAAGCGATACATTATGCTATTAAGTACCAATTCTAAATGATTTCCACTCGATTTGCAACAAAAAAGACTTGAAATCATCTAGGAATTAAAAGTGTTTCGCCCTTCATTAGGGCCCGTAGTGGTAGTTCCTAATTTAGGATTATATTATGTAAATATTACATGTGTAACGGGGTCATAAGGTACTCTATGTTGTATGTTGATTAATTGAAGATAAATAGTCTAATAACTTGATTATATTACTATAAACACCCTATTTTTGCCCTCTAATCACAAATACTATTTAATTTTTCACTTTTTCAATTTTTCTTCTATTTTGCAAAAATAAAGGAAAAATATTGAAAAAATAAAATAAATAGGAATAATACATCAATTTTGGAAAATGATACTAGAAACAATAATAAAAGATGTTAAACAATTTTTACAAATTTTTAGAATTTCAAAATAATATAAAATTAATAAAAATTTCCACGCTTATATATAATTTTTACGTACTACAAAACTAAGAATTGGGCCGGCTCAGTTGGCTTATGTGCATGCCTGGGACGCATGCAAGGAGGTAAGGTCGTGGGTTCGAAATGTGGGGGAAGTAGATCCATGTTTTGCTTTTTCTTTCTAACCCAAGACACGTGGTAGTAACTAATTGGACTGAGGGAACGCATGTGCCAGGCGCATGATCATCTTCAACCTTTGTTCGAAACAGTCGCTGGCTATGGGAAAAATGAAATTTGGCCATTTTGATGCAATTTTTTTGCACAAATCCGACAACTCTTTAACTAAAATAAAATAAACATTATCCAATTAACCCAAATCTTAACAAAATCGAGGATTTACATGAAGTTAAAGCAAATCGGAAATGGGTTTCAATTGTAAATCCGATTCAAGCTTATCGAAGGGAAATCCGAGCTTATCCAGCTCGATTTCTGATGCCTATAAATAGAGCACGATAGGGGGAAGCTAAACCACAGATCAAAAGAGAGAAAAGAGTGAAAATCAGAGGGTTTTGAAGCTCGCTGGAGTTCTTCCCAAGCTGCGATCGATGACCGCCATCCAAAACACCACCTGGAGAGATTTTTGAAGAAAACGACCACTACAGTTGGATTGCCCACCCTCGAAAAGCTTAGAAGTAACCCTTAATTGACTTAGAAAGCCACCGGAATGCCGCCGACGAGGATTCTCTGATCGCCATGATTTGACCCGACTCGATTCGACCCGCGATTTACATCCAAGTTAGTTTTATTTATTTATTTATTTTATTTATCCATTTATTTAGCTATTATTTTATTAGAAATAAAGAATTTAAAAAAAATAATGATCCAAAAATTAAAAAAAGAAAGGATTTTTTTTAAGGATTTTAATTAGGTTTTAGAATTTTGATAATTAAATAAATATGTTAAATAATATAAAAAAATAATAAAAAATAAGGAATTAATAAGGGTTAGATTAATAATATGAATTAAAAAATTAATAAGAATAATCAATATTTTTTTTTCTATCACTTAGAATTTTTTTTTTCAAAATAATTTCAAAATTGATTTTTCTTAATTAGAAGTTTTTTAGAAAAGAAAATATTAAAGCTTAGGCTTACAATTTTTTAGAAATCTTTAAATTGATAATACATTTAAACCCGATATGTTTTCATAATTAAAATTAATCAATCTACTAAAGTTTTATGAAAAGCGAACTACAACTTGTTTGATCCTGATTAGCGGGTATGTAGATACCGTCATGGGGAAACTCTGAAAAGAATAAAAAATCATTTTTCCAAATCATTATTAGTGTAATTTTTTAACATCTTCTTTTTCATAAGAAAAAAAAAGGAAAAAAATGAAATAATAAAAAAAAAGAGATATTAGAACATGACTCAGATTTTAGAAGGGTAAGGTGGCAACTTTAAGGTTTTAATAAGATAGCCCCCGAGTCAAGATTATCTGGTTTTTCTTTCTTCTTCTTTTTCTTTTCTAAAAATAAAAATAGGAGATTTCGTCAACTAGTTATCTAAATTAGAATTAATTCGCTCAATTAGTTCTAATTCAATAATTTTTCTCAACTCCAATTGGGTGGCAACTCCAAATAAATAATAAGATTCTTAATTCAAGTTGAGGATTTATATTGGATGAGCATAGGATCTAATATCAATCGGATTAGGAATCTAATGAAAAATTTAAAAAATAGACTTGGCAAAATGGCGACTCCACTGAGGAGCTATAGTAAGCTAGCCACTTGAACTTTTTGAAATAATCATTTCTAGATATCTTTTAACTTTTACATTGTGAAATATTGTTGGTACTAATCTATTTTTTTAGGGATTTGATGAAGTTTAATTTTTATTATTGAGTTTTCATGCATGCAATTGTATGATTAGATACGGTTAAACCCAGGCTCTCTTAGGACCATAGGAGGGGGGCCATTGTGTAGGTTTCGAGCGAAGTGATATGATCACTGTTCTGGGCTGATTAAGCTAGCCTACCCAATGCTTCAGTATGGCCTAAGATCCATTTCTTCGAGAATGTGGGAGGCTATAGAGCTTGGGGACCTGTTAGAACCCACCTACCTTGCATACATGAATTCATGGGCTAGCAAATGATTAATGATATAATTTCTTTGTTCTTTTTTCTTTTTCTGGAGCTTAGATACATTTACCTGCAAAAGAGTTCATTTGTAATTCCTATTGTAATCTTGATAGATGGCTAGTGTTGCAATCGACTATCTCCTCCGTAAGGAAATCCGGGTCTGCAAGCCTTTAGATCTAAAGCTGGTATTGGACTATTGGTTTACCTTATACAAACCTAAGGAATGGGCTTTCATCTAGGGAAAGATAGGGCCCATTCTCTCATTAATGAAGATGGAAATCAACTTGCCTTTAATTTGGGTTGTCTTACATCTTTGGGAAATTGAGCTCGCAGCTTTCTTTATTGGGCCGCATGAGATCATGCCAACTCTAGAAGAATATACCTAACTTCTGCAGGACTCCTCACTTGCCAATGGGGTGTATGTGCTAGATCTAGAGGCTAGCCCAGCCGGTATTTTTAGTAGACTCTTGGGCATTTGCAAGACAGTGATCGACTGTACATTAGAAAATAGCAACGGATATTGCCTCTGAATGGATGAATTGGAGGCTTGGTTCATAGCTCGGTGTGATGATGGGAGTAGGAGAGACATCTTATGTGGGGATCCCAAGAGTTACAAGCAAAGACGGGTTTATGCTCTCAGCATTTGCAACTATCCTTTTTCCTACTGAGATCTTTCACATCCACTACAGGGTCACAGAGTTAGTGTTTCAGTTCTTAGAAGGGAAGTCTTATATGCTAGCCCTATTAGCTGAATAGATATGGAATCTAAATTTTGTGAAGAAGAAGAGCCATGGAATCCTTCGCTCAAATATTAACCTCATCTTAATTATGAGCCATCTCAAATGCTTCGTGTTAAACATGGTCAGGAAATCATTAGCCTAGCAAATAGACCTTATAGATTCCTGTATAGAAAGAATGAAGCTGCCCAATGATCTTTCTAGCCATAGTTGGGTAGAAGTACTCAAAGTTTTTAATGCTAATGACATCTTTTGGACTGCTAGGTGGAGCTACTGCAATAAGGTCATCCTAACATATAGGAACCTTCAGGCTGTTCCATTGATTGGTATTAATGGGTGCATAGGTTATCATTCGAACTCGGTAGTCCGTTAATTTAGTACTATCTAAGACATAGTTTATAGGCCTTCATTGGAAGGAATCACATTCGAATACCAAGATTTGAGCATGTTGGTGGCTGAGAAGATCGTCAAGTTGGCAGAGGTCAAAGCCTTATGGGAAGCCCGGATTGAGAGCCTAACATAGACCTCGGAGATTTGGATGGGGAAGTAGGTAAGCATTGAGCTACAAGAGATTTCGTGATAAACCAATTATACTAGATAAGAGAAAGGGTGTATCGAGTCCCGGATGTTACTCAACATGCGCCAAATAGGGTCCAGAAATAAAAACCTATATAGAATAAGTCAAAGCTTAGATACAAGTGCACTTTGAGGCTGAGGACTACAAAAAAGATCTCTGGAAAAGTAGATTCAAGGAGTCTAACCAGAGAAACAAAGACTTGGAAGCCTAGTTAAAGAAGACTCAAATGAGAGTTAGAGCACTAGAAGCCATCATCAATGGAGAATCAACACCTTCGCAGCCAAAGAAGAAGTCTAGGAATTAGGAGGCTATATGATATTGTTTTCTTTTTCCTCATGTTTTCAATAAAAGCGCTGAACTCCTAGTTTGCAATATTAATAAAATTTCAATATTATATTATTAATCAAATGTTGACCCCTTTTCTTTTGCATCTGTATGAGCATTTTGTTTGCATATTTACTAAAAAATAATAACAATAAAGAAAAGAACAAAGCCAAGAAAATGGAAGAGTTGCTAATAATAAGAGATCCTTTCAAGGTCCTAAAAGTTGTTTTTGAATGGTTAGCTTAACCTAAGACTCACAGCCACTTACTCTGAACATGAAGCTAAAGACCTCTATAACCTGTTCTCAATTTGAAAGACCCCATTCACTTCAAAAGGTTTCCTCATATGTTGATTTAGCCTCGAAACACAAAACCTTCCAACTCTCTCCAATCCTAAAGGTTACACTTGAACTTTCTCTCCATTAAGAGTTATATAAAATAGACATAGAGACAATTAATTTTGGGGCACATTTTTGAAGTGGCTATGGTCAATTACCAACGAGGGCATAAAGAAGACTATCTTAACTAGCTTCCCAAGAGAGTCAAGTTAAGACTAAATCACTTGACAAGGGCACATAACTACCAAAGACATCATGAGACATGGTGAATATAGGCAAATATGGTAAAATGGAAGGGTATCACATTTTGTTCGAGTGGTTTAGGATGACAAGAGGCAAACCACATCCCAAACACTAACCCTTAAACACTCGAGAGTTAAGTGTTATTAATGTGAGGTTTTGGACTCATTCCTTAAAGGAGGTCTATCTTGAATTTGATATTGTAATCAAAATAATGTTAGGCATTCATTTTTGCTATCTTAAACACAGTAATCCTTTGCCAACTCCATTTGAGCTTATATAAAAAAAGAGAGAGTTTCAAAATTTAACCATGTCTTGAACGACCCTACAATGGGATGATTAAGAAGATAAGGACATCAATAAAGAAAAAGGGAATTAACTAAATAGTGCTTGCCTTAGTTACAACAATTCAAGGGTAATTTTGGCCGTGGATAATTTATTTCTTTTGATGAAGAAAAGTCTACATTTTGAAAAAACACACATGACCTACAAGAGATGATCACTATTGGGTTCAAAAGAAAAGGAAAAAAGATGGAAAAAGAAAATGAAAGAAAAAGAAAGAAAAGAAAAGAGAAAAGCCCAAGAATACAATTAAACCTATACACAATAAAAAAGCCTAACAATACTTGAAAAACTTGGGGCCAAATACAAGAACCCAAACATTACAATTCAAAGATGTACTACCCTTCTTTGAAGACTTCTCCAAATCATTGAAAATAATTTATCTTAAGCAAAAATTACTAAGGCAAGTGTTATTTTTGTTTTTCTCAAGGTTTCTTGACTTGTAAACCCATGTTGAAATGATGATTCTTTCAAAATAAGACCTTGACATTGGTACTTTTTTGAAACCAAAAGCCTATTGCATTACAAGTTCCAAAAAGGCCTAATAGATTGATCAAAGCGTATTACTTACAAGAAAGACCATAATTTTTGGAACAAAAGTCTAGAGTGACATCTAAACCGAAAGATTGTAAGGAAGTCCTCTTAGATTAAACCAGTTGAGAATGAGATATCTATTTCCAAATAGAATGAGGGAATTTAAAGTCATTCCTCATTAGTGTTGTTTGGCCCAAATTTTAAATATTGATACCCCCCAAAGAAGAAGATATGAGTCTTAATTGTAAGAAACCCCTCAAGAGGTGATTGATTAAGCTAAAACACCACTTTTTCAAGATTAAACTAAACCCTCCAAGCAAAATGTGGCAAAAGAGTAAGTGATTATTGATTAGTAGGGGAGGCTTACCCTTTATTTGTATTTTTGGGAATCCTGCCAAACTCTTTACTTGCTAGCAATGTTTAAAAAAAAAAAAACAATTCTTTTAGATTTTCTTCAAAGTTTGCTAGAAAATACTTTAATACCTTGTTACCTTATTCTTAAGTTTAAAAGAGCAATTGTCTTGAAGATTTTTATAAAAGCTTTAGTTATCATTTGTTCAAAAGTTTTAAGTCATCCTAAACTCTTGACTATTATTGGAAAAATAAGATTCTCACTTAGGAATTCACCATCAGTTAGTTAGCCCATAATGTGACACTTTCCTAAATTTTCTCCTTCATAAGTTGCTAGTTTAGTGAGACGCTTCCTATTTTCGATTAGTTAGCTCGTAAGAGCACTTTTCTAGAAAACCTCTCCTTTAAGGTTGTTAGTCTTGTAAGATGCTTCTCAGCTCATAAGAAGCATTTTTTGGAAATGCTAGATTGCTAAGATGTATCTAGACATCATTATCAGTTAGTCAGTTCACAATGGGGCACTTTCCTAGATTTCCTCTCTTATGGTTGCAAGTCCAAAGAGACACTTCCCACTACTGGTTAGTTAGCCCACAATAGTATACTTCCCTAAACTTTCTCTCTTAGGGTTGTAAGTCCAAAGATACACTTCCCACTATCAATTAGTTAGCCCACAATGGGGCACTTAATTGAACATCCTCTCTTAGGGTTGCAAGTCCAAATGAGACATTTCCTATCATCGATTAGTCAGCTTGTAAGAGCACTTTTCTAGAAATTTCCTTCTTTAGGGTTATTAGTCTCATAAGACACTTCCTACTATCGATTAGTCAGCTCGTAAGAGAACTTCTCTAGAAATTTCCTTCTTTAAGATTGTTAGTCTCATAAGACACTTCCTATTATCGATTAGTTAGCTCATAAGAGTACTCTTCTAGAACATCTCTTCTTCGACAGTCGCTAGTCTAGTAAGATGCTTCCTGTTATCAGTTGGCTAGCTCATAAGAGCGCTCTCATAAACAATCTCTACTTTACAATCGCTAGTCTTGTAGGATGCTTCCTACTATCAGTTAGTTCGCTCACAATGACACATTCCTAAATAATTTCTGAGATGTTTCCTATCATCGATTAGTTAGCCTATATAGCACTTTTCTAGATGATATCTTACTTTAGGTTGTTAGTTTGGTGAGATGTTCCTTGTTTAAGATTACCCCCAAGAAGTATTAATCATTACAAAGCATTCATGGGATTAGTAGCTCATGGAGCATTTTTCCTACTAAGAACCAGGTTCAGATAGCCAGCTAACTATAGTGTTATCTACTCGGTTTATCGGCCAAAATGGCATTTTTGTCGTCTTAATAGTTAAGTTTTTCAAACTTTACTATAAAGAGGGGCTGCTGTTAATACCCCATTTTTTCCCTTTAATTACAAATAATGTTTAATTTTTCATTTTTTTCATTTTTTCAATTTTTCTTCTATTTTGCAAAAACAAAGGAAAAAAATTGAAAAAAAATAAAATAAATAGGAATAATACATCAATTTTGGAAAATGATAGTAGAAACAATAATAAAAGATGTTAAATAATTTTTAAAAAATTTTAGAATTTTAAAATAATATAAAATTAATAAAAATTGCCACGCTTATATATAATTTTTGCATAATACAAAACTGAAAATTGGGCCGGCTCAGCTTGCTCTTGTACACGCCTAGGACGGATGCAGGGAGGTAAGGTCACGGGTTCGAAACGCGGGGGAAGTAGATCCATGTTTGGCTTTTTCTTTTTTTACCTAAGATACGCAACAACATCTAATTGGATAGAGGGAGTACACGCATCGGGCGCATGATCGTCTTCAACCTCTATCCAAAATAGTCGCTGGTCGCGGGAAAAATGAAATTCGGTAGTTTTGTTGTGATTTTTTTGAACAAATCTAACAAATCTTTAACTAAAATAAGATAAACATTACCCAATTAACAAAAATCTTAACAAAATTGAGGATTTACATGAATCTAAAGCAAATCGAAAATGGGTTTCAACCGCAAATCTGATTTAAGCCTACTAGAGGGAAATCCGAGCTTATCTAGCTCAATTTCTGATGCCTATAAATAGAGCACGATAGGGGGAAGCTAAACCACATATCAAAAGAGAGAAAAGAGTGAAAATCAAAGGGTTTCGAAGCTCGCCGAAGTTCTTCCCAAGCCGCGACCAACAACCGCCATTCGAACCACCACCTAGAGAGGTTTTTGAAGAAAACCACCGCCATAGTTAGATTGCCTACCCTCGAAAAGCTTAGAAGCAACCCTCAATTGCCTTCAAAAGCCATTGGAACACCGCCGACGAGGATTCTCTAACCATTGTGATTTGACCGGACCTAATCCGACTCGTGATCTACATTCAAGTTATTTTTTAATTGTATTTATTTACTTTATTTATCCATTTATTTAGCTATTATTTTATTAGAAATAAAGAATTTGTTTTTAAAAAATAATAATGATCCCAAAAAAAAAGATTTTTTTAGGATTTTAATTATATTTTAGAATTTTGATAAATAAATAAATAAGTTTAATAATATAATAAAAATAATAAAAAATAATAAATAATTAGGAATTAATAAGGGTTAGATTAATAATATGAATTAAAAAATTAATAAGAATAATGAATATTTTTTTTCTATCACTTAGAATTTTTTTTTTCAAAATAAATTCAAAATTGATTTTTCTTAAATTAGAAGTTTTTTAGAAAAGAAAATGTTAAAGCTTAGGCTTATAATTTTTTTAGAAATCTTTAAATTGATAATACACGTAAACTTGATATGTTTTCATAATTAAAATTAATCAATCCATTAAAGTTTTATGAAAAGCAAACTACGACTTGTTTGATCCTGATTAGTGGGTACGTAGGCACCTTCATGGGGTAACTCTAAAAAGAATAAAAAAATCATTTTTTCAAATCATTATTAGTGTAATTTTTTTACCATCTTTTATATAAAAAAGGAAAAAAATAAAATAATAAAAAAAGAGATATCAGAACATGACTCAGATTTCAAAAGGATAAGGTGGCAACTTTAGGGTTTTAATAGGATAGCTCCCGAGTCGAGAATCTCTGGTTTTTCTTTTTTCTTCTTTTTCTTTTCTAAAAATTAAAGAGGAGATTTTGTCGACTAGTTATCTACATTAGAATTAATCTGCTCAATTAGTTCTAATTCAATAACTTTTCTTAACTCTAGTTAGGTAGTGACTCCAAATAAATAATAAGATTTCTACTTCAAGTCGATGATTTATATTGGATGAGCATAGGATCTATTATGAATCGGATTAGGAATATAATGAAAAGTTTAAAAATTATACTCGACAATTACTATTGCATTTACACATGTTGATGTTGTTGTGTAGCATGCACTTGTCTGTATGGTACTCACATATTAGGCTTAGGTTCATTCCTTTTTATCATTCAATCGTAGGTGAGAATGACGAACACATTGATTATGATGAGAATGGGAACTTAGTAGGTCATTATACGAATGAATATCGAAAAGAGCATTATTATTATGTGGATGAAGAATTATGTGAAAATCAGTGAAGAATTCCTTATTTGAAGTTAAGCTGTAGATTTGAGAACGTGGGGATAGTTATTAGATTCTTAAACCCTTTATTCCGTTATACTCTTATAGACATTTACTTTGGTTTTGAAGTTAGGTTTTAATATATTGTTTTAAGTAATGAAGATTGGAATGACTTACCTAAGAGTCATTCTTTTCTTTTATTGAAGTAATATTAGTGTGAATGCAAGGTGGAGATGAATAGGTTTAAATTTATATGGAGATTTAGAGCCTTAGCATGTTGTTACATAGTAGTGACACGTAGCAGGCTATGACGTCTCAAGTTTTAGGTTATTACAACTTAGGTGATATCAAAGTTTAAGTTTTGATTAATAGAGTATATGTTTATGATCTATAGAACTTAAGATTGAAGATCCTTAAGTACTAGGTTGTTGATCATCTGTATGATCTTTAGATGGGTTAAGTATGGAAATTTGTAGGACAATAAAAGATGAAGAGAGTGGATGAATTATGGGGCAATTGTTTTTGTATAGTAATTTATTCTATTTCAATTATTTTCTTTAATTATACTTTCTTTTAAATTCTTATTTTATTTATGTACATATATGTAAATAAGTGTAGACATAAGTATACATAGATGTGTACTATCACTAACTCCTTACATTGACTTTAACTTTTGGAATCATTTTGTTACTTAATCTCAAATAGAATGCCTCCTAGAAGAAACACTGGATAGGGCTCATCTAGTGTTAGATAAGGTGGACATGTTCCAAAAGAAAGCTAACCTTCAAGACCACCTCAATAGGGAGCTCTAGATTAAGCGAACATCATGACTACTCAGCTATTAGAGATTGTGAATGCCTTAGTGGGGATGTTGGCACAACAATAACAACAAGCCATGAGACTTGCTTGGCTTGTAGAAGAACCATGTAGATTAGACAACTTTGTTTGGCTAGCAAAGTAGTTTCATCCATGGGTGGATGATCCAATAGAGGCTGAGCATTGAATAAATGAAATAGAGAAGATGTTTGAGGCATTTATGGTGTCAGAAGATAGGAAGGTCAATTTTGTAGCATTTATGTTAAAGGAATCAATTATAGACTAATGGACTAGTGTATCTAAGTTAATAAGGCCTCCTATCCAATAGTAGAGGTTTAAGGATTTGTTCTTTGAGAGGTTCTTTTCTAGTAGCATCAGAGATCGGATGGAGGCAAAATACTATAATTGCCAATAGGGTAACCGGACGGTAGAGACATATGAAGAGAAGTTGAACCACTTGATCAAATTCTTGCTTAAAGTGGTTAGAATTGGCGATGCCTCTAAGGCAAGAAGATTTGTAAGAGGTTTAGAGCTTAACGTCTAGCATGAAGTGGTAGCCTTTCAACTATTCACCTATGTAGAGGTTGTTGATAAGGCTAAACACTTGGAGCAAAGTAGGAAGAGAACTGAGGATCAACTGTCTTGTACAGCAAGAATAGCCTTAGGAAAGAGACCTAACTCTAAGGTACCATATATTGATAAGGGAAAGAGGCTTGCAATATATCAAACCATACTTGTGACTTTTGCGCCTAAACCTCTTTAGACTTAGCCAGCACCTCTAGCATTACCTCCACCACCATAGGTAGGACTAATGAGAAGATGTCTTAAGTGTTTGGGATCGCATGATTTACAATAATGCAATTAGCTCGAGGAGGCATGTTTCTCCTATGGTAAGACAAGGCATCCTAATAGAAACTATATAGAGAAATCAACCCCTTAGTCTTTTTGTTATACTTGTAAGTAAAAGGGGCATAGAGCCTTTAAGCGTGGTGTTACCTTTAACCAAATAGCTATACCCTAATAGTTTCTAACATAGTAACTAATAAGACTTACCCTTAGAGGATTAGTAGGCATACCTCAATAACCTAAACTAAGATATAGAGCACCCAATTATGTATTTGTCTTACAAAAATAGCAGTAGCAAGATGCTCCAAACCAAGATACCATTGCAAGTATATTGCTTATTAACTCAAATACAAGTTATGTATTATTTAATACGGGTGGGATACATTCATGCATATCACCTATCTTCATGCATGTATGTGGGTTGAAACCTATGTTGTTGAGTGATGCTATGGTTGTGAATACTCCATTAGGAGTGGGAGGAAGATTAGATCAGATGTGTAAGGATGTATAAATTATAATATAAGCAAAGTAAATGCCATCAAAATTGTTTGTGCTAGAGATGATAGAATTTGATATGATTTTAGGGGTCAATTGGTTATCTAAGTACTATGTCACTATAGATTGTCATAATCTAGTGGTTTGTTTTAATTTCCCCAATGAAGGCCTAATAGTGTTCAAGCTTAATGCATAGAGGCTTATAACTCTTCCTACATATGAGTTGTGGGAGAAGGATAGAATATCAGCATTATCAGTAGAGACAAGACAAGCCATGAAATTAGAATATGTATATGTTGTGAAAGAATATGAAGATGTCTTTCCAAAACAACTTCTAGGCTTACCACCAATTAGAAAGATAGAGTTTTGCATTGATTTGGTATTGGAAACAGCACTAATATCTAAAGCATCTTATAGAATGGCACTCATTAAATTGTTTAAATTGAAGACCTAACTTCAAGAGTTACAAGACAATGGGTTCATCAAGCTAAGTGTCTCTCTATAGGGTGCTCCAATCTTATTTGTTAAGGAGAAGAATGGGAGTATGAGATTATGTATAGACTATAGGGAGTCAAACTGAGTCATAATCAAGAATAAGTACCCCCTTCCTAGAATTGATGACCTATTTGACTAATTATAGAGAGCTCAGGTCTTCTCCAAATTTGACATGAGATTGAGGTATCATTAATTAAGAATCAAGGAAGAAGATACATAAAAGGCTGCCTTCAAGATTCAGTACAAGCATTATGAATTCCTATTAATTCTTTTTGGATTGACAAATGCTCTATCTACTTTCATAGATTTGATGAATAGGTTACTTAGGGACTTACTAGATCAGTTTATAATAGTGTTCATAGATGGTATCCTCATCTATTCTAAGAGCAAGGAAGAACATGAGACACATTTGAGAATAGTTTTGGAAAGATTACAAAAGGAGAATTATATGCTAAGTTCAACAAGTGTGAATTTTTACTAGATTAGGTATCCTTCTTAAGACATGTGGTAAATAAGGATGGTATATTAGTAGATCTTAAGAAGGTAAACACAGTGATTGGTTAGCCTAAACCAAGACCTATAGTAGAGATCAAAAGCTTTACAGGTCTAGCTAGTTATAACAAATGCTTTGTAGAAGGGTTTTCTAGGTTAGCAACTCCCTTGACACAATTAATAAAGAAGAAGGCCAAATTCACGTCGAATGATGATTGCGAAAATGGTTTTATAACACTAAAAGAGAAATTGGTGACGACTCTTGTGTTAGCCTTACCAAAGATAGGAGAGGAATTTGAAGTGTTCAGTGATGCATCAGCTCAAGGCTTGGGATGTGTGCTTATGTAAGATGGGAGAGTCATTGCATATGCCTTTCACTAGTTGAAAGCTTATAAGAGGAATTACTACACACATGAACTAGAGTTAGCGATTGTGATTTTAGTGCTGAAATTATAGAGACATTATCTATATGGTGAGAAATATAATTTTTTCACAGACTATAAGAGCTTGAATTATTTATTCACGTAGAAAGACTTGAACATGAGGTAAAGAAGGTGGTTGGAATTAATTGATGACTATGATGTGGAGATTCATTACCACCTTAGGAAAGCAAATGTTGCTGTAAATGCTTTAAGTTGAAAGAAGTAAATGAATGTTCTAGCTCTAATAACCTCTTAGAGACAAATATTAGAAGACATACATAAGCTAGAATTGGAGATGGTAACATATGAAGTGTGAAATAGGTTAGCTACACTTTGTATTCAACCAACCCTCATTAAATGTATGTATTTAACCAACCCTCATTAAATGTATTAAAGTAGCATAAATTGGAGATCCTAGAATCCAAAAAATTAGGAGTAAAATAGAAAAGGGGGAAATCATAGAAGTTAATGTGGATGCTGGTGGAGTGGTTAAATATAGCATGAGATGGTGTGTTCCAGATGGCATGGAATTGAAGAAAGAGATTATGAAAGAAGCCCATTTTTCGGAATACACAGTACATTTGGGAAGCACCAAGATATATAAGGATCAAAAGAGTCATTGCTGGTGGAAAAATATGAAAAGGGAAATAGTAAAATTTGTATCCAAATGCTTAATATGCCAACAAATCAAGATTGAACACCAAAGGCCAACTGGTGAGTTACAACCACTTCCTATACTTGAATGGAAGTGGGAATGCATGATTATGTACTTTGTCATAACCCTCTTTAGAACTAAGGAGAAATATGGGTGGACTACGGATTAAAGAAACTTGCTTAGCTTTAGATCAAGGAGATTGTCAGATTACATAGTATATCAGCCACTATAACTTCTAATAAGGATATTTGGTTTGTGAGCAGGTTCTAGAAAAGTCTACATTAAGCTTTAGGTATTAAATTGTAATTTAGTACCACATTCCACCCTCAAACAGATGGGCGGTCTGAAAGAATAATCCAAATTCTAGATGACTTATTATGAGCATGTGCTTTAGACTACAGGGGTAATTGGAATTATCATCCACCTTTGGTAGAATTTGCATACAACAACAGCTATCAAGCTATTATTCAAATAGCTCTATATAAAGTATTGAATGGTAAGAAATACAAATCTCTCTTACACTGGGATAAAGCTAGTAAAAGATGGATAGTGGAGCCAGAGATAGTACAAGAAGTAGTAGACAAGTTAAGGGTGATAAGGCAGTAGATTTGGTTAACCAAAAGTCACTAGAAAAGTTATGTTGAAAAACGGTGACGCCCTATGGAATTTCAAGTGAAATATAAGATTCTGTTGAAGTTATTTCCAACTAAAGGGGTGATCTGATTTAGTTTAAGAGAGAAGTTGGATTTAAGATATGTGGGTCCATTTGCGATTTAGAAAGAGTTGGTATTATTGCTTATAGGTTAGCTTTATCACCATGTTTGGTTAGGGTATATGAAGTGTTTTATGTATCAATGTTGAGAAAATTTGTATTGAACTTAGACTAAGTAGTGGCTTTGGAACCTTTTGATAAGAATCAAAATCCAATAAGACCTATCACTAGGGTAAGAGCTAAAGGATTATAAAATTTGGCGATGAGGGTTCTCTTTGAACAAATTCACCTCGAAAATCTTTATATACTAACTTCTTTTCTATTACTTATTTGTTGTACATTCCAACAGGCATACTTGTCAGGTTTTACAGGGTGATGGACAAACTCACTAAAACTCAGCTTGTGGGTTATTCATGGACCGACATAAACCGAAGATGAGCTGAACCAATAAATTACTTGCTTGACTTAATGAACTGGCTCTTTGAAGACCATCTTTGTACTTGTCATTTTATTATTGAACTGGTCACTTTCTAATCATTTTTGAGACATTTTTTATTTGTTTGTATTTTGTTGATTAGTTACGGTTACTTAGTGGTATAGATGTAATTTTTTTGGACATTTTAACCCTAATTGGAACAAGTATAAATACTTGCTAAGTAGGGTTTGTAAGGGACTTTTTGAACATTTCACAAATCTAAAATTTTGTGCCATGGAAAGTTACCCCCTTTCACATCTCATACTTTAATCAATTTCATCCTTGGAATTGTGGTGAGTAGCTTAAGGATTATTGTGAGTAACATCAATATTTCTTAAGTTGTTTTCAAATGTTGCTAGTGTGTTATATCTAGTGTATGATTAGAATTGGTTACTTGTTCTTGAACATGCCATTTAGGGTTCCATTTTCAATTTAAGGTCATGCCTCAATTGATTGGAATTGGTTCTTATTTATGCCATCTTTTATATATATTACAATCAACAAGTGAAGCTTATCCTCATTTCCATGGAAGCCCCTTGAGTTTTAGGGATTTTAGTGTGTTTGTTGAAATCACGCATCTTGTGGTTTGTTGTATGATTCGTCATTTGTTATTGTTTAATTGTAATCAACAAGTGAAGCACATCATCTTTGGGTATCAAAGAATTATCATACTTGGAATTAAGATTGATTATGCCATTGTTTAAGAATTGGTTCATAAATATTGAGGAATTGTGCAATTGTTGAATTAGTTTGATTGACATTGTTTGATTGTCTTTCAAATTGGTTTTGCATGTGCTTAAACTCTCTTTTAGGCACATCATAATTTGGTATCAGAGCTTGAGGTTGTGAGAAGGGATTGTTTGATTTTGATTTTGGAAATTTTAGGGTTCTTGATTTTGCATCTTGATCTGAAATATTGAAAAGTGAAATTGAATTGTTTGATGTTGTTGATTAAAGTTGTGTAATTGTCTTGATTTAGGAGTTGAACTTATTGCTTGTTGAAGTGAATTTTGAGGTCTTGTTGAAGCTCCATTTGGTTGTTAATTTTCGTGAAAAGAAGAGGAGTGGTAGCATATCTTGTGATTCAAAACTCATAACTTGAAGTTGCCTCAATTGTGAAGAAGTGAAGGTGTATTTTACTTGTTTTGTTTTTTTGACATAAGGGGGGCTTAGTGTGCATTTTTAGAATTAAGATTGTGGATTTAAGGAAGTTATTTGAATTTCAAAACACACATTAAGTGGTAGAAGTTATTGTGTGCTCATTTGAATTTGAAAGTTTCTTTTTACTAATTGTGGAAAGGTTGCAATAAGTGAAACCATTTTAATTTGAATTGAGTTACCTTTGTAAAGTTGCGGTTTGAAATTATGTTTAAAGTGGAGGAGTGCAACGTGTGGAAGTGTGTGTGTGTGTGTGTGGTGCACCATGAGTGAAGGGAGTGTGTGTGTGGCATTGTGTTTGTGTGTTAAGTGAAGGGTATGTATGTATGGCGTTGTGTGTGTATGTTGATTGAAGGAATTGTAACGTAGTGTCCTTGAGTTTTCCATGAGGAAGAGTAGTGTTTCTTTATGATCAGTTGTGGTCACTTGAAAAAAGTGGAAATTTGAAAACAAAGAAGAGTGAATGGAGTGTTGATGATTTTGGAATTGTGGTTGTCCTTTACCATTTCTAGATTTGAAGTGTGTGGAAAAAAGGAAATTATTTAAAATTTAAACACCATCTTTAAGTTGAAGAAGTTATTGTGTGATAGTTGAGTGAATGATTATTTGAATTTGAATTTGCTTCTTACCATTTGTAGAAGAGGTTGCATTTAAAGTGGAATTTAAATTTGTTGCTGCCTTTGTTTGTGAGTGGCAATGTGAAGTGAGTTGTTGTGAGTGGCAAATTGGAGTTGTATTGTAAAGGAGTGTTGCAACGTGAAGTGTGTATGTGTTAAGGTGAAGGTACTACATGTGAAGTAAAGTTGTGGTGAAGTTAGTGTACCATAAGTGAATTGTTAATTGTGTGTGTATGTGTGGCGGTGTGAATGCGTAGTGAGGGAATTGCCACTTGTGAATTTGTGGAATTATATGTGGTGTAAGGTGCTGCACATTAACACTAATTGTGAGTGTGAAACCATGACTAAGAAAGGGAAGTGAGTAGTAGAATTTGAATTAAAAAACAAACATTAAAGTGTGAAAGTAATTGAACTCATTACTTAAACACTTGTTAGTTGAATTTAATTTCTTAACTACTTGGAAGTATTTATTTATGCTTCAATTATTTTACTTGATTTTACTTGAAGTGACAATAAGTATTTATTGTATTAGTTGTGTGTTGCACCGTGGGTGCGTTGTTGTGGTATATGTAGTGAAGTGTGTTGTTAACTTGTTGAGGATAGTTAGCAACCATGTCAAATGATATGTATACTTCTACTAATTTAGTACATCAAGTATTGACTTCTTCTCTAACCATTGATGATGGACAAAGAGAAAATTTGTTCCATACTTCTTGTAGGGTATAACGAAACTTGTGTGTCATTATTGTTGATGGTGGTAATTGGACTAATGTTGTAGCTGCATCGTTAGTATTGAAATTGAAACTTGTAACTACCTCGCATCCTAAACCCTACACATTACATTGGTTAAACGATCAGGGGAGTCATTATGTGACCCAAAAAGCTAGGGTACCTTTTAGTATAGGGGATAAATATTGTGATGAGATTGAATGTGATATTCTACCTATGTGTGTATCCCATATATTGCTTTGCAGGCTGTGGTTGTATGATAGGATGGTCTTACAAGATGGGTATAGAAATACTTATATGTTCTAACAGGATGGTAAACGTATAGTATTGAATCCTATGTCACCATCTGAGGTCTAAGAGATGCAAAGATAGATAAGTCAACCATTAGATATTCCGGAGGATGATAGTCACATGAGCCAACCTTCAGAGGACCAAACTATTTAGAAATAGATGTGCTAGCCTTCAGAGGTTCTTAAGGTTCATAGTCACATGAGCCAACCTTTAGAGGACCAAACTATTCAGAAACAGATATGCCAACTTTCAGAGGTTCCTAAGGTTTATAGTCAAATGAGCTAACCTTCAGAGGACCAAATTTTTTAGAAGCATATGTGTCCACCATCAGAGGTTCCTTAGGTTCATAGTTAGTTGAGTAAACCATTAGAGGGCTAAGAGGTTCAAAGATATATAGGTGAAACAAGAAAGGAGAAAGCAATATCAATGGAACAATTTGAGATAGGGGAGGTTTTAGTGGATTAGGGACCGTTATATGTATTACAGATAAGATATATGCTAGAGATGGAGGAGCGAAAGTAACCACCCCCTATGGTATTTCAGATACTAGGATACTACAGTAATAATTCTTTAGATAACTTGCTTGGAGGATACAAAGTCTCTATTGCATTTGACCTATTAGATTTGAGGACAAATCTTCTTGAGGACTGAGGAAATGATAGGAATCAAAATCCAATAAGACCTATCACTAGGGTAAGAGCCAAAGGATTACAAAATTTGGTGAAGAGGGTCCTCTTTGAACAAACTAACCCCGGAAATCCTTATATACTAACTTCTTTTCTATTACTTATTTGTTGTACATTCCAATAAGCATACTTATCAAGTTTTATAGGGCGATGGACAAACTCACTAAAACTCAGCTTGTGAGTTATTCATGGACTGACATAAACCAAAGATGAACTGAACCAACAAATTACTCACTTAACTTAAAGATCGAATCTTTGAAGACCATCTTTGTACTTGTCATTTTATTATTGAGCTGGTCACTTTCTAATCATTTTTAGGACATTTTTTTTATTTTTTTGGATTTTGTTGATTAAAACCGGCCACTTAGTGGTATAGATGTAATTTTTTAGACATTTTAACCTTAATTGGAGCAAGTATAAATACTTACTAAGTAGGGTTTGTAAGGGACTTTTTGAACATTTCACAAATCTGAAATTTTGTGCCGTGGAAAGCTACCCCCTTTCATGTGTCACATCCTTGGAATTGTGACGAGTGGCTTAAGGATTATTGTGAGTAACATCAATATTTCTTAAGTTGTTTTCAATTGTTGTTAGTGTGTTATATCTAGTGTATGATTGAATTGGTTATTTGTTCTTGAACACACAATTTAGGCTTCCATTTTCAATTTAGGGTCATGCCTCAATTGATTGGAATTGGTTCTTATTTGTGCCATCTTATATATATATCACAATCAACAAGTGAAGCTTATCCTCATTTTCATGGAAGCCCCTTGATTTTTAGGGATTTTAGTGTGTTTGTTGAAATCACGCATCTTGTGGTTTGTTATATGATTCTTCATTTGTTATTGTTTAATTGCAATCAACAAGTGAAGAACATCACCTTTGAAGGTACAACCAGATTTATCATCTATTGAAAGAGTTATAAGAATAATTGACACTAAAGAGCAAGTGGTAAGGAGAAGAGTGATTTCTTAAGTCAAGGTACAATGGACAAATAAAATAGAACAGGAAGGGATGTGAGAATTAGAAGAAGACATGAGAAGGAAGCATTCAGAACTCTTTTGAAACTTAGGTAACTTTCAAGGGAAAAAGTTTTTGTAAGGGGGGAGAATGCAAATATATGATGTGCCTAAATGGGGTTTAAGCACATTCAAAACCAATTTGAATGACAATCAAACTAGTAATCAAATGGCGTAAACTTCTTCTATTTATGAACTGATTCCACTAACAAGGATGTGATCAATCTTAATTCCAAGTATTATGATGCTCTGATACTAAAAAGATGATGTGCTTAAAAGGGGATTAAGGATAAACATAAACAATCCAACTAACAACCCCAAAAGATAAGGCCAATTTGGATTACTTTTAGGGCAATATTGCACCATAAACCCTAAATGCAATCTTGGATCCGAATGTTAAAGTTTATAAAATGATTAACACAAAGAAGTATTTCTCAATGAAGATCACAAACTATACTTGAAAGGTCATGTGATTACCACTCAAAATCAACAAGAACAAAAACTGCGATCCACCTTCCAAGAGGATTGATTTCACAGTTCAAGAAACGTGCACAATAGATGAATCGAAAACAAATATAAAAGGAACTCAATTAAGCACAATATTTTTGAATAATAAGGAATCAAATCTGACCAAGAAATGTTTCAATCCAACCTTAAATATGACACACTAGAGAAGAAAAGAAAACACAACAAATAGAAATTGATATAACTCACAATTTCTCTTTATTGCACTCGCTACAATTCCAACTCTTAGGATTAAAATTGATAAGAGGGATTGAACTAGGATGAACCCTAAGTACTCTCACATAAAATGATGTGTGTATATTATGAAAATTGTCCTCTAAAAACCCTGCTTAAGCAAGTATTTATACTTGCTCCCTTTAGGGTTAAAAAGTCTACAAAATTACAACCATGCTACTTTTAGGGTGGCCGATCTTAAATGAAAATTACAAACAAATGAAAGTGTCCCAAAAGAAAATTACAATATAAAATGGTCCAATAACAATTACAAAGTACAAAAATAATATAAATCTTCAAGAGCTAATGCTTCGAAGTGAAATCAATCACAGTGGGCCTTTGGATGCAAATCTGATGATGTCCCATGGCCATCAACTAATGTAAGTCATTTGGTATCCCATGGAGAAATATTATTGTACCCGTAAGATTATTACTCAAATATTTATTAGATAAAAGAAATAAAGTGAAATATGAGTGATTTGGATCATCATCCAAATTGAGTTCTGAGAACATCTATGGTGCCAGAAAATTTTCCATCATCTCTTTGTGCTTCTAAATGATTTACCCTCAAATCTAGAGGGTCATTTCTGGAACTGAACTTAGACATCTCTGTTGGCCTGTTCTCCCAGTTACCAGATGTAATGGAAGTAGTTCTGATCTTCTCCTGAAACTGGTGCACCTCAGACGGAGTCATAGGTGATAGTACTATGCGAGACCCTCCCATACTGAACATATAGGTGTTCTTGAATCCATCATGTAACACCTTCCAATCAAATATCCAGGGCCTACCCAACAACAAATGGAATGCATGCATAGGAATTACATCACATAGGATCTCATTGTGATATTTTTGTCCAACACTCACAGGCACCTTTACCCTTAGTGTAACCTGCATACTACCCCGATTGTTCAACCAATGCAAGTTATAAGGACTAAGATGTGGCTAGTAGATATAACATTTGTGCAACTACCACTATCAATGATGAGTACACAAAGGTCACCTCTGATCCTGCAAGAAGTGTGGAATATGTTCTCCCTCTGTATATCTCTAGCATCAGGAGATAAGGTTAGAATCCTGCGTAACACATTAATAGGTAGATATTGTTCACCTGTACACTCCTCATGTGTTTCTGCAGTTTGGTCATCATAATACTCCTGCAGTGCTACAGACAGGTTTGTAGGCTCAACCTGTTCCTCAACCTCAACATCTTCCCTAGCACCCTCCATAACAGTCATCACCCACTTATTTGGACACTATGCTGCCATATGCATACATCCTATGCACTTAAAGCATTTGATTTGGTGTACTTTTCTACTAGTAGATCCAGGAATAGTCTGCCTCACATTAGGTGTTATTACCTCTTTACCCTTCCCAGAGGGTATATTTTCTCTAGCAGTGCTAGGGGTAGTTTTGTCCACTGCTCTCACTGTCTCACCTACCGCCTTTGTCCCTCTTGATCGACCGTCAACTGCCATGGGTTTGGTAGTAGTATTGGGCTTGCTGCTCGGAGCCCTAAACAAGTTGGACCTCCTTTGCCTCTCTACTTTCAAGGCCAACTGAATAGCCTCATCAAGTGTACTATAGTGATGTAGCTCAACAACACACGCTATCTCATATTTCAGCCCTGAGATGAAGCGTGCTAGGGTTTGTTCTGGAGGTTCAATTGACCTACATCTAATCATGAGGGTTTTAAATTCCTACACATAATCATCCACTGTCTTGCCTCCCTACCTCAAGGTCTGCAGTCGCATAAACAATTCCAGTTTGTAGTGCTCAAGAATAAATCTTTTTCTCAACATCCTTTTTATATCCCTCCATGTCTGAATCTCAAACTCCCCATCTTTACGCCTGTTGATAATCAAATTCTTCCACCATAGTGCAGCGTATCCTGTAAACTCGACAGTAGCCAATCAAACTCTGGTATTATCATTGATCTCATAACATTCAAAGAGACCCTCAACTTTATCCTCCTAGTCTAAATAATCATTAACTGATCCCTTGCTGTCATAAGAAGGCATCTGTAGCTTTACATACTTTAGTCCCTAAGGTGGCCTGAAATCCCTATTCTGATATGGATTAGCCTCAAAGTTATCATCCCTCTCTTTCTTGTAAGGATGATGATCCCCATCCATCTTTCTATTCAGATTTCTATCTCCCACTACTTTGTCTCTCTAAAGGTTCTATGGAGCTACCCGAGGTAGTACTTGAAGGTTCACCACTGGTGGTTGTGGCAATGTCATCCTATCAATCCTAATTGCTAAAGTAGCAACTATAATAGTAAGATCTTAGAGCTTTTCTTCCAAATTCCTCCTACCTACGATATTATGACCCTGACCTCTACCAACCTGGTTATTGGCTTCATTGCCAATTCCCCCATTCACACTCTCATTGGACATGATGTGTTTTGAAGAAGTAGTTCCAAAATTTATAGCACACTCCTTCAACAATAGTAATCCAAACGTTTTAGCAACTATAATGATGTAATAGCTCATGAATCAATGAGAATATCAAAGGTATAAGGAGAAATAATTTAGTACTCCAAGTAAGTTTAATAAATGAAGTACGCATGCAACTACTTTAAGTAGATGGAATTAAAATTCAATAACAAGTGCTTAAGTAACAAGTTCAATTACTTTCACACTTTAATGATTTATTTGAAGTTTAATTTCCACCACTCAACCTTCTTTTTCTTGCCTTGATTTCGCACTATAATCAACCACAATGTGCAGCACTTCAACAAATGCAAAATACTTAAATCCACCACCACACTACTCCTCTTAGTCCACGGTGCTACTTCACTTACGCCTACTAAAATTGTCCATAATATACACACCAAAAATAATCCACACCGAAATGCACACAACCTTCACAAAATTTTGCAAACATAACTCTACACACACTCTACAGTTTACACTCCCAAACATACAAGTTTCACCACTGCAAACGCCAAAGCAAACTGCAACTTATACACCAAAACAACAACAATTCAAATTTGAAAATCAAACCACTTCACTAATTGCAACCTGATAGGAATCAAAATCCGACAAGACTTATCATTAGGGCAATAACTAAAGGATTTCGAATCTTGGCGATGAGGACCCATTTTGGGCAAATCGACCTCGGAATTATTTATATACTAACCTCTTTTATCTTATTCATGTATTTTATATTCCAACAGGAATACTTATCATGCTTTACAGGGCAATGGACAAACTCACTTAAACTCAGCTTGTGGGTTATCCATGGACCGACCTGAACCGGCGATGAGCTGGGTCGATGGATCCTATAGAAGACTGGCATCATGAAGAGCATTTCTTTTATGTATTTTTCATTTTATGAACTATTTTAGTTGTATTTTGGTTTTGGGACACTTTTATTTCTTTGTAACTTTCATTTAGGGTTAGCCACCTTAAAAGTGGCAAACTTGTAATTTTGAGCACTTTTTTAACCCTAGAAGTAGCAAGTATAAATACTTGCTTAAGAGAGGGTTTAGGAGAGCTTATTTTTGCAGAACATACACTCTCTTTTCACGTGTGAATTAGGGTTCATACCTTGGTTCCAACTCTTATCAATTTCAATTCCAAGACTTGAGATTGTGGTGAGTGCAACAATTGGAATTTGTGAGTCATATCAATTCCTACTTGTTGTGATTTCTTTTCTTCTCTAGTGTGTTGTATCTAGGGTTGATTAGAGATAGTTCTTGGTCAGATTTACATCTTATTGTACACGAATTCATTTGATTATTTGAAAGAATTATCAAGTTGATTCAATTCATCATTAAGGATTTCTTTGCTAGTGTGAATTTCACCATTTGAAAAAAGGGATCTTCCTTCACGGTTTTCTTTGTCAAATTGAGGCTTGATTTTCGTGGATTATATGATATTAGAAGTGTTATTAGAAGCCATTTCCATTGTGGTATTCAGATTATATCATTAGTAGGTTGAATTTCATCATTTCAACACTAGGGTTCACTAGAAAAGTGCCATTTCTTGGATCCGATTTTGCCTAGACTTGAGATAGTTGATCTTAAGTCTTTTGGACGTACTTTTAAGTGTGCTTAGGCTCATCATCTTTTTGGTGTCAGAGCTCTTGTTAGAGAAGGGAATTGGTTGTATTCAATTTCGTGGAAGTGATCAACAATTAGGGTTGATCAAGTGGAAAAAACGCAATTGTGTAGTTGTTGTTGTTGTTGTAGTTTGAGATTGCGAAATTGCTTTGGATTGGGATTTGATTTGCTGATTGTTGGAGTTGATTTGGGAAGGTTATTATATCACTTTGTGGACACTAATTCACGTGGAAGGCAGAAGTACAAAGTGAAGTTACTTTAGCAAATTGTTTTGAAATTGTGAAACTTACCAATTGTTGCCGTGTAGTAGCTTGTGGCGTGTGGAGTTGTGAGGTTTGTTGTTTGAATTCCCTTGTGTAATTCTGAATTTGTGAAGTTAAATTTGCAGATTACATTAAGTTTGGTTAGTAAGGAATTATTTGAATTCAAATCATATGCAATTAAGTTGTGGGAGTTAATGATTGCTATTTGAATTTGAATTCATTGTTACCAATTGAGGAAGGCTTGCAATAAGTGAAGTTATTTGAAATTCAAATTGTAAGTTGCTGCCTATAGTGGGATTTGGAATTCATTTTGGAAAGCTACTTATTAATCTCTTGTCTTCATTATTTGGCGTAGAAGTTGAAGATTACTTGTATTCATTATTCCCTTGGTTGTTGCCGTGGAAGTGTTACATATTAATTGTAGTTGTTACTTTTGTGTTGCCGTGGAGTGAACTTGTGGAAATTGAAAATTGTTGCACCGTGATCTTAAAAGGAGTAGGGAATATTGTACACGTGTTGATTGAGTTGAATTTCACAATGTCTAGTGAAATGCTTCAATATGCTAATGTATTGCGACGTTCATTAAGTACACTTGCTAGTAAGGAGGAAGAACAAAGGGAAAATTTGTTCCACACTTCTTGTAGGATACAAGGAAATTTGTGTGTCCTAATAATAGATGGTGGTAGTTGTACTAATATAGTAGCTGCATCGTTGGTATCGAAGCTAAAGCTTTCAACTATTCCACATCCTAAACCTTACAAACTACATTGGCTTAATGAACAAGGGAGTTTGTATGTTACCCAAAGAGCTAGGGTACCCTTCAGTGTAGGGCAAAAGTATTGTGATGAAATTGAGTGTGATATCTTGCCCATGTGTGCATCTCATATTTTGCTTGGCAGACCTTGGTTATATGACAGGAGGGTCTTACATGATGGCTTCAGAAATACATATATGTTTCAAAAGGACGGCAAGCGAATTATTTTGAATCCTATGCCACCTTCAGAGGTCCATAATGTCTAGCAACAGATTAATCAACCATCAGAGGCTAAGAAGGCTTTGATTCAAAATAACGTCTCTGAGGGGAAAAAGGTATTGTTGATGGAACAGAGTCAGATGGGTCAATCATTAGAGAGCCAGACTGTTCAGGGACAGTTATGTTCACCTTCAGAGGTTTTAAAGGGTAATGAGCAGTTGGGCCAACCATTGGAAGACCTTGAGGATCAGCATCATATAGATGAGTTAGAAAAAGAGGAAACAAACTCGATGGAATGGGTTGAGACAGGGGAGACATCAGTAGATAATGAGTCCATGTTTGTGTTGTAGTTGAGATACATCCTAGAAATGGAGGAGAGAAAACAATCACCTACTATGCTATTCCAGATATTGGGATTCTGCAAAGATACTTCTTCAGATGGATTGCTTTTAGAAAATAGAGTCTCTACTGCATTCGATCTGCCAGATTTGAGGACAAATCTTTTTGAGGCCCGAGGAGATGATAGGAATCAAAATCCGACAAGACTTATCATTAGGGCAATAACTAAAGGATTTCGAATCTTGGCGATGAGGACCCATTTTGAGCAAATCGACCCCAGAATTATTTATATACTAACCTCTTTTATCTTATTCATGTATTTTATATTCCAACAGGAATACTTATCATGCTTTACAGGGCAATGGACAAACTCACTTAAACTCAGCTTGTGGGTTATCCATGGACCGACCTGAACCGGCGATGAGTTGGGTCGATGGATCCTATAGAAGACCGGCATCATGAAGAGCATTTCTTTTATGTATTTTTCATTTTATGAACTATTTTAGTTGTATTTTGGTTTTGGGACACTTTTATTTCTTTGTAACTTTCATTTAGGGTTAGCCACCTTAAAAGTGGCAAACTTGTAATTTTGAGCACTTTTTTAACCCTAGAAGTAGCAAGTATAAATACTTTCTTATGAGAGGGTTTAGGAGAGCTTATTTTTGCAGAACATACACTCTCTTTTCACGTGTGAATTAGGGTTCATACCTTGGTTCCAACTCTTATCAATTTCAATTCCAAGACTTGAGATTGTGGCGAGTGCAACAATTGGAATTTGTGAGTCATATCATTTCCTACTTGTTGTGATTTCTTTTCTTCTCTAGTGTGTTGTATCTAGGGTTGATTAGAGATAGTTCTTGGTCAGATTTACATCTTATTGTACACGAATTCATTTGATTATTTGAAAGAATTATCAAGTTGATTCAATTCATCATTAAGGATTTCTTTGCTAGTGTGAATTTCACCATTTGAAAAAAGGGATCTTCCTTCACGGTTTTCTTTGTCAAATTGAGGCTTGATTTTCGTGGATTATATGATATTAGAAGTGTTATTAGAAGCCATTTCCATTGTGGTATTCAGATTATATCATTAGTAGGTTGAATTTCATCATTTCAACACTAGGGTTCACTAGAAAAGTGCCATTTCTTGGATCCGATTTTGCCTAGACTTGAGATAGTTGATCTTAAGTCTTTTGGACATGCTTTTAAGTGTGCTTAGGCACATCACAACCCTTCCACAATTGGTATGAAGTAATTTTCAAATTAAAACAACCATACATTAACTTCTTCAACTTAATGTTTGTTTTGAAAATCAAATAATTTCCAAATCTTCTACACAACTCAAATATGGAAATGCTCAATTACACCCTCTATTTTTCCGAAAACAAGCATGCAAAGTCCGCAATTCTTCTTCTTACACAATTGGAGACACTTTACACTTCCGAATTTATATTAAAAAAAATGCACTAACTCTCCTCTTCCTTCACTGTGAAGTCCACAAAATAAAAGCTTCAACAAGTACTCAAAACTCACTCCAACAAGCAGCAAGTTCAACTTTCACTCAAGACAATCACGCCACTTCAATAATTACAACAACAATTTCAATTTACTCTCAATTTCGGAATTGAAGATGTAAGAACCTGAACCCTAAATTTTCGAAATTCAAAATCAAATAACCTTTCTCACAACCTCAAGCTCTGATACCAAATTATGATGTGCTTAAAATCAAGATTAAGCACATACAAAACCAATTTGAAAGACAATCAAACTAGTAATCAAATGGTGTAAATCCTCACTATTTATGAACCAATTCTTAAAAAATTATGTGATCAATCTTAATTCCAAGTATGATGTTGCTCTGATACCAAAAAGATGATGTGCCTAAATGGGGTTTAAGCACAAGCAAAACCAATTTGAATGACAATCAAACAATGTCAATCAAACTAGTAATCAAATGGCGTAAACATCTTCTATTTATGAATCGATTCCACTAACAAGGATGTGATTAATCTTAATTCCAAGTATTATGATGCTCTAATACCAAAATGATGATGTGCCTAAAAGGGGATTAAGCACAAGAAAAAACAATCCAACTAACAACCCCAAAAGGCAAGGCCAATTCAGATTATGTTTAGGGAAATATTGCACCGTGAACCCTAAATGCAATCTTGGATCTCAATGTTAAAGTTCATAAAATGATTAACATAAAGAAGTATTTCTCAATGAAGATCACAAACTATACTTGAAAGGCCACGTGATTACCACTCAAAATCAACAAGAACAATAACTGTGATCCACCTTCCAAGAGGATTGATTTCCGATTCAAGAAACGTCCACAATATATGAATCGAAACAAATATAAAAGGAACTCAATTAAGCACAATTTTTTTGAATAATAAGGAATCAAATCTGACCAAGAAATGTTTCAATCCAACCCTAGATATGACACACTAGAGAAGAAAAGAAAACACAACAAATAGAAATTGATATAACTCACAATTTCTCTTTGTTGCACTTGCCACAATTCTAACTCTTGGGATTGAAATTGATAAGAGGGATTGAACTAAGATGAACCCTAAGTTCTCTCACGTAAAATGATGTGTGTATATTATGAAAATTGTCCTCCAAAAACCCCACTTAAGCAAATATTTATACTTGGTCCCTTTAGGGTTAAAAAGTCCACAAAATTACAACTATGTCACTTTTAGGGTAGTCGGTCCTAAATGAAAATTACAGACAAATGAAAGTGTCCAAAAAGAAAATTACATTATAAAATGGTCTAATAACTATTACAAAGCACAAAAATAATATAAATCTTCAACAGTTAATGCTTCGAAGTGAAATCAATCATAGTAGGCCTTTGGATGCAAATTTGATGATATCCTGTGGCCATCAACTAATGTAAGTCATTTGGCATCCCATAGAGAAATATTATTGTACTTATAAGATTATTACTCAAATATTTATTAGATTAAAGAAATAAAGTGAAATAGGAGCGATTTGAATCATCATTCAAATTGAGTTTTGAGAGCATCTATGGTGTCAAAAAATTTCCCATCAATATACATTATATATATATGTATATGTTATTAAATAATTAATATGGAATAAGACCAAGGTTAAGAAAAGTAAATGCCTAAAACTTATGGGGGCAATTTGCTCTTTTCCTAGTCAGGATATATAAACCTGTTAACCTAGTATCTCTTTCCTTTTCGCTCATCTGCACAATTACAACCTAAGAGTCATTCATTTCTTTTATTGAAGTAATATTAGTATGAATATAAAATGGAGATGAACTAGTTTAAATTTGTATGGGGATTTGGAGCCATAGCGTATTGTTATACAGTAGTGACATGTGGCGAGCTATGACATTTTAGTTTCTGCGAGCATTACAGATGTATAAACTTTTCTTCTTCAAATCTTTGTAACAATGGTTATTGTTGTGTATGTGAAGGTAGATGAAAGTATTTTATCAGTGTTTTGTGAAGTGGTGGAGTTCTTTTAAGTATGAAAAAAGAAAAAGCCTTAAAGACTAAAGGAGTGTACTATGTGGCATTTGTGGACGAACTATTTTGTAGGGTACGGGTCCTAGTTCTATGTATATAGTTGAAATTATTAAATTCTTCTGTGTATACATGATAAAATTATTGAAAGATGAGGTGTGTTTGTAGAATTATTTATGAAGAATTATTTTGGTTGTATATTGAAGGTGTGTACCCTATGTGTGCTGACAAGCATTTTACTTAAAGGCTCACATAATGTATGTACCTTCAGTTATTCCAATTTTGGCTCAGTTGAAAGTATAATCTGGATATGCACATTTATCCCCAATTTTTTATTATCTTTTTGAATACTTTATTTCATGATTAATTTTTTAAAATAATATTGTTTAAGTGGATTCTTTGCAAGCCTTGAATATTACATTACTATGAGTCATATTGATATCTTATAGTCCTTTTTTATTTTTTAATTGTAAGTAATATCGATTTAAAAAATCTTTGTTAATTTGTTTTGTTAGTTGATAAGTAATATCCAATTAATACATTGTCCATATCATTGAATTTCTACACCTTCAACACAAAAATTAAAAAGTGTAGTTGTTTTACATTTAAAAACAAAAAAAATACGATTTTCTTGGAATTTGGAATCGAACATGAGGTGGGTCATGTTCATATCATGTTGGTAATTTTAATAATAAATGACGTGGAGGGATACAAATTGATTCGATGATCAACATATTGGTTAGAAAATTAGTTGGATCACCTTAAATTAATTAAATAGTTACAAAATTAGTGGGTTGTTAATTAATATTATATATGGCGTCTTATTGTAAATATAAATTATTTATGTGAAGAGAAATTATTGTCTATCTCTAGGAGATAGACTGCCCAACATGAATAATTATTCTTACTAAGCAAAGTAAAACGTTTTCCTATGTTTTCGTATTTCATGTCCCAAAATTTACTAAACCAGGTCAAAAAAGAAAAAAAAAAAAAAGAGGCTTTAAGGGAGTAACTATACGAGTTTATTGTCCTTTATATCGGACATCACATGCATCTACAGGATAAGCAGCCCCTTTGGCTGCCGAGAATATTAAGAAAGAAACTTATTAAATGAAAGCCAATTTTTATTGTAAGCAACTTTTGACTTCATATGACGATAAGTAGAAATTGAATGAGACCTTAAGAGATATGCTTTCTCTTCTATCTCACTCAAACTCCACGAAACGCTCTTAAAACAAACACTATTATTACCAAACACCCCAATACACCAACAAAGAAAAGAACTAATTAAGTCCTTGGAAGGTCCCCTTATTGTAACTGCATGTACTTAAATATATTGTTCATGCATAATACATAAATACACATCTCCTCCTGATGTATATTTATGTTTGTATTATATGGAGGCATGTATAGATGTATATATCAACGGCGGCGATTGGCTGGCTCTTTCTGGGAATTGAAGTAGACAGTAGCGGCTGGAAGCCCTAGATCGAAGTGATTTGCGAAGAGACGAGTGTTGAAATTTGCCCTGTTGCTGGGTTGGTCTATAAACCCTAGAGCACCCTGCTGTTGAAACAGCACAAATATGTAACGGTGTATGCCGACCGGTGGGTTTGGACCCATATAAGGCAATATCTCTTTCCCTGAAATAACAAATTAATACGTATGACTTTTCTTTACGTAGGGTAAACAAATCCATCATCACTAAATACATTTAAAAAAAAAAAAACTGGCTATTGTCAAGAACATATTATCAACATTTCACTCTTTTTGATTCTATAAATAAAGTTTATTGTCATTAATTCACGTGCATAACCCAATTTTTGTATGCTATCACACTACATATATTTTTGTACTCGCTGATAATCAATGAATGAACGATGGAATGGTAATTTTCATCAAAACATGTAGAAGAGAAAACTTGAAAATTCTTGGTTCTTAACCAATGTGTAGAAAAGTACATCTCTATTACTAAGTTAAGTTTTCAACTGGAGGCGCAAATGAGTACATCTCTATCACTAAGTTAATGACAAGGATGCATGATGAATCTTAAACCGGCTTTCACAGTGACAAAATAAAATTCAAATTAATTTTATTTACAAAATATACGAGAATAGGGAGAGCCATGTTCATTTCAAAACATGAATAACGAACCATTATCGCCCACGTCGACTTTCTTGCTACATATGTGATTATAAACATATAGTAACTTGAACAATCGGTCGCTTCTAGTGGTGATAATGAAGAATATTATAATATATATGTATATAGTGCAAGTCATTTTATTGACCAAAGCCCTGGTTCCTGCTTCTGCCACTTGTCACCAAATTAAAGTCCTAGAGACGACATGACAAGTGGCATGCAGGAGACAAATTCACAACCATGCAATATATTTATCCGAATAAGCTTGCAAGCTGTTAAGCCCATGCGCAACCACGTTTCCAACAATCACGTTACATGTCTAATCGAATTCTAAATGTATACATTTAGATGGAAAATGGTAATCATCAAATAACAAAAAAAAAAAAAATTCATAGTTCTTTAAACATGTCTTTTCCGAAATTAATATAATTAATATTAAGAAATTTAAAATCCTCTTGAACTTATAACAAGTATCTTTGAATGGATCATTTTGGATCTATTTTTCTTAAGGATAAATTTATAAATACATATATTTTTTATATTTCTTCTATATACGTATAGTTTCTTTATTTTTTGAATTGTTTCTTTAGATTCTTAAATTATAAAAACAAAAAATATACTTTTAGTCCTTTAATAATAACTTTACCCCTAAAAAATAATAAAATATATCACGGTGTCCTTTTTGATTGTTTTATTGAAGGGAAAAATTAATAACATGGATAAAACAGCATAGCTTTTAAAGATTTGTAAGGGCTTAAAGATTTCAATTTCAAAGATAACAAAGTCTAAACTAAAGGTGGAGTATATATAGGAGGTCATATTTTCTATATACTCTTATAATAGCATTACAAAATAATCCAACATCACAGCTCGTGCACAAAATCATGATATGGACACCTGCCCTATGCATCAAGTGAATGTCAGAAATTGCCACTCGACAAAACTTGGCATTAAGATAAGTGTCAAAAATACATTGGAATATGGCCCTTTTTCCCCTCTAGGGAAACGGCCGGTATGTTATGATGTGACTGAACTATGGGGACATTGATACTCCATATGATTATTCCTTCCGGCGAAGCAAGTCGTTTAATCAACAGTCGAGCAAAAAGGAGAACACAACGGCCTAATTCTTCAAACTGATTCAGTAGCTACTTGGAAGCTAAATAATCAAAAGCAATAACACTTATTAACTCTATGTTTAGATTAGAGGAAAGAATTAAGAAGGGAGGAATTTAAAAAAAAAAAAGGTTAATTTTCTTTTGTTTGAATTATGATGAAATAAATAGAATGGATTTGGGATAGAAAATTGTCCTTGAAACCACAAATAAAATATAGAGGAATGGAAAAAAATAAATAAAATCGTTAAATATCATTTAAATAGAAAGACAATTTTAAATTTATGGACTGTTGTTTTTGGTACTTTAAATAATTTAAAAATATATTTATACTCCCTCTAAATTTTTCCTTCCCATTCTTTTCTTATACAAAGAAATGTTTGTTTTCCAGCCAATTCATTTGGTCTTATTCTTTTCTTTCACTTTTTTCTCCTTTCTCATTCTTTTCGTCTTTCCCTAATAGCAATAGTTTATATTTTTACCAGTGGATCACATTCACAACTCATTATCGAGATCCAATAGTTCGAATAGAGAAATGGGATAAAAGTCATCCTAAAAGGACATATTATTCCTTGATAGTGAGGAAGCGCGTGTATGCATGCAACAGAACTGGAAAATAAGCCCACAAGAATTAGACAGCAACATCATCCAACAACTTGGAAATAAAAATATAAGAAACATAGTCATGGTTTGTGTTTCGAAAATCATTTTGCATTGGGCAAAGATTGAGATAGAGATTTAGAAGTACCTTTGGTGGGATTGGTGCCACCGGGAATATCTACCACAATCCTGTTGAAAATTTAAATACTCGTAGTAAATTACTAGAGCTCATTAAGCGCATATTGTATACATTAATCAAATGGGTTTTAAGGTTTTGGCATATAACGATCTCATGCCTTTGAACAACTAGTAAATCAAGTAGATCGTAAAGAAATGCATTGTACATACCAGTGAACCCACTCCCTCTTGGTTGGCTCACTCGGACTTGGTGCATCAGGATCAGTCATCACCTAGGAAACATCAAATGAAATAACTAACATCATTAATAACCATGCACACTTGCATGCAACTTTTACTCTATTAAACTATACATTGCATGTAATTATCGATAGATTAATTAGGGCTATGCACCAAGGCGATCATCAAGGGCCTTAAAAAAATTTTAACTCTTGATGTATAAAAAAGTGGCTTTTTTTCTTACACAATTGCTGCAATACCCGATATTAACATTTTCCTATTAATTAAGATGCTTCAGCTTGACAAAGACTGATAATGTATTTAATACAAATAAGGATTAGAATATATGAATACGGAGATTATATATATATATATATATATATATTTGAAATACCAAGGTGTAGAGCTCATTAGGGTGGCCAGAAATGCTGATTTTTGGAGGGTTGGGTGCTACTGAAGGTTTGATATCACAGCCGTTGTAGACGTGCTTAGAGTTGTAGTAAACGGACATGTTAACACTAGGAACAAACATGTCCACAACATCTCCTATGATTCGTCCGACAACCAAAGGATCTACGGAAGAAGCCATGATGATATATCACAAGGATACACCACCGTAACAATAACAATATGATGTATATGTACTATAATAATAGTGATGCACAATTTTATGTGTATATATCTCAGCAAAATAACAGGACAAAATATGCTAGACCTTGATATTTGCCCAAATATTTTGCGATGGGGCTACGTTTATATAGGGGTTAAAAAGATGGGAGTGGTGGCCTTTCGGCCCTGGGATTTGTGAAATCTGTAAGTATAAGCCATGCATAGGGCATCAAAAAGTGTGAAGAAGCAGAGAACTGCACGTGTGAGGCTTATTACAACGATGTGTACTGCATATCTCAGGAAATCATCATCCTTTTCTCGTCTATGGACGCGTGGATGCATCTCCGCCATCGGTTAGAGCGAGAATCTGGTGGGTTGTGAGACAAATGACCTCGTTCAGTCCACACTGGAAAAGTCCTGCCCTTTCAATATGGGCGCATTGTGGGTAAAAGTTATACACTCGTTTGACTGTTGCGTTAACAATCGTACAATGAGAAACTTTCATATTTATGTAAAACATATATTTCACTCGTTTTACTCGATTTTTTCTTTTCCTTGCATCCATTAATCAATCACTGGATATAGATAGTACCCAACGATTTTTTAACACTCTAACTTTATCTCTTTTTTCAATTTGCCGTGTACAATCCTTTTCAAACAAATAAATATTTATTATTTCTAATTTCTTATTTTCAGTCTGTTCAAAAGAAATTATCAGAATTATATACTAATTTCTTATTTAGACATATAGCTGTGATTGATATGGATATACACAAGATAGAGAATTATGGAAAATAGATATTTATCTTTTTTCAATCAATTTTATACCCACCATAATGCTTTGCCAACACCAAGACACTTACTACCTCTTTTTGATTCAAGAAAATCCATGTTAGGAAAATAAATACTTAGCACTTGAACTTAAAGATCATTGCACCCATTTGTGATCATCTTAGCTAATTAACTAATAAGTAATTTCTTAAAGTCCACCAAATCTCTAAATCCGAGGCCCCCATTAGTTAAGTCTAACAAAAAATTTCAATAAATTTTATTCTTAGGGATGTCCCCTCCTTACCAAAACTTAGCTATCAATCCAGTTATTTCCTTACACTAACTCATGGCATAGGTTGGGATGGCAAAAGCAACAACTTTGAACAAAAATTCTTTTCCCCCTTCAGATAAGAATCTACTCTTCTAACCCTTTTGAAATTATTCTAGATTTAACCATAGTTGGAGCCTCAGTCTTAGACCTTTCCCAATCTACAAGGATTCCAAGATATTTCATAGGTCGATTTTCAATATTGATATTTGGGACATTGGTACAAGCTCGTCTTACCAGCTCATTAGAATTTTTACCAAAGAAGATTGATGACCTATCAAAATTAATCAACTATCTAGAAGCTTTATAATAATCATATGAAATCTTTTTGAAAACAACTATAATTCTGCTAAAGCTTTTATAGAAACAACCTAGTCATCAGCAAAGAGTAAGTGGGTGAGCTTAGGACTTCATCTTCTTGTTTTAATTCCTCTTAGTTTACCTAATTTATATATATATATATATATATATATATATAAAAGAGTCCATTCCTCGAAGGAATAAGTTTCATTAGATAGGACCACCTAATAAATTCCTCTTGTATGCTTCAAAGTACCAATTCTTTTCTTCTAGGATAAAGGTAAATATAATATCTGTATTTTTGGATTTGAGCAATTTACTATTTAAAATTTCATTCTTTTATAATATAGTACTGAATAAAGATACATGAAACTTTAAGGATGAAACTTTAGATGCTAAATTATTTAAATCTCAAGAGAGAAGAGAGAGAGGTTTTTCATATACTTCAAAGCTTATCCTAAAACCTTGATCTATTATAATAGTATAGATTGTGCAAATTTATTGCAATGCTATTTTGTAAAAACACAATAGCTTATCGTTTAGAAAAAAGACAACATTTATTAAAGTTAATGTAATGGTTTTATGACTAGATTAAGCAATGATCCCAAAACAAAAAAGCAAAAATTTGTGAAAATTTATTATATATAAATACATAATGGTTTGTTGTTTAAAAAAATTTGATCATTCATTTAGTTAGCCAAAAGTTAGCCATTAGAAATCTTGCATGCATGCAAATTTTTTCCCATGTGTGCAAAGTGTAATAGGTGGTCCAAGAATTAAAAATAAACATATACATAAAAATTATAATTATTAAATAAATATAATATAATGCATAACTAAAGACAATCAAGTAAATAAGATGATTGGGCAGGGGCAAATAAGTCTTTTCTTGGCTAAGGTATAAAAGCCATGTTAACTTAGGTTTTTTCTCTTTTCCTCATTTGTGCACATGTAAATAGAAACTTAAAGAGAGGGAAACCTTATAGAGAACTTAGGTGACTTAAGGGAGAACTACAAGGCTAATCTAATAGGTAAGCATTCAAACCATCAATATGTTTAGCTATGATGATGAATGATGAATCTAAGACACATTTATCATTATATGGATAGAAATCATAACAAAGGACGTGTTGGAGCAAGTGGAGGGTCAAATGAATAGAAGGATTCTTGCCACAATTCGAATTAAATAAGTGAACAATATTATAATTTGTATTGGAATTAGTGAGTGCAATGATCAATTAGCCTTAGAGTCATAGTCATTAAGCTTAGGAATGAAATTAGAGAAAGGAATTGAGGGTTCGTAACGAACATCGATGTACACGGTCAAGTACATGCCTCGTGTACTTGCTCATGTAGAAATATAAGAGGGAATAGTAAGGTACATGGCCATAAGCATGACCATGTACCTAGGCATGTTGAAATGGTGATTTTTACAGTAAAGTACATTGCCATAAGCATGACTGTATACTTGGGTATGCTGAAGTAGCAATTTTTATAGAAAGATACATGGCCATTAACATGATCATGCTCTAGCCTGTGTTACTCTAAACGGCCTCTTCCATGATGGTGTTGCCTAAGAGCACTTCTTATTTGATTTTATTTTATTACACATCAATTCTAAAGTATGAGTTAACCATAACATTACCTCAAGGAAGGAAATTATACAATTAGGACATATATAATCAATTAGTAAACCTAAATTACTTGTAGGATAGAACTAAACATAGTCCTTTGTATTTAAACAAGTTTACTTCCTTTTGTTAGAAATGTACAAAACTGTAGTAGGAATATCTTTCTAGGTATGTATTTATCTTGTTTTGTTGGTTATGTTTGCTAGGTAGTTGTTTAATTAATTGTAAGTTGTTTATTGATTTTAAAGGTGATATGAACTTAATGTATCAATTGTTTATACTTGGCTTAACTTAGGGGCCTATAGTGGTAGAACCTTAAGGGGCACCTTGATGATTGGTATGCCATGTTGTCCCTAGTAGAGCTGTGTATTGAAATGATTATAATTAAATTAGGATTAGATGGGGCTTGTAGTGGTAGTTCTCATTGGGACTACATATGTATGTAAAAATTGTATGTGTATTGGAGTCATGAGTACCTCCATGTTGTACGTTGATTAAATGATAATAAATAACCTAATGAATTGATGTGTTGTATACTACTAATGCATATATGCCTGTGATATTGTTACTTTGAGGCATGCATATGTCTGTATAGTACTCACGTATTAGGCTTAGGCTCATCCTTTTTTATTTTTTAGTTGCAAACCAGAATAATGAACACATTGACTATGATGAGAATGGCAATCTAGTGTAGATGAATGTGGGAGAGAATACTATTATTATGTCGATGAAGAATAGTACAAAAATCATTGATGAATGTCTTAAAGGATTACTAATTCAAGGATATGGGGATAATTAGTAGAATTTTTATTTTGTTAATTATTATAGGTTGATAGACACTTTGAAATTTGGATTATGGTTTCATGTATTGTTTTAAGTAATGATGATTGGAATAACTCACCTAAGAGTTATTCATTTCATTTATTGAAGCAATATTAGTAGGGATGTAATGTGGAGATGATCAAGTTTAAAGTTGTATGGAGATTTAAAGCCTTAGCATATCGCCATGTAATGGGGACATGTAGTAGGTTATGTTGTTTTAGGTTTTGGGGCATTATAGCATAAGTGGTATTAGAGCTTAGGTTTTGATCAATAGAATATAGGTTATGATCAATAGATATTAGGTTGATGATTCTTAGAATTAAGTGGTGATCAATAAGTGTAGATTTTAATCAGTAAAAAACAAGTTGAGATCTTTAGATAAAGTAAGTATAGAAATCTATAGAACAATAAGAGATGAAGGGAGTGAGTAAATTGCGGGATGATTGTTAATTGCGTTTTATTGTATTTCAATCATTTTACACAATTGTATTTCCCTTTAACCTTTGGTTTATTTACATATATACATGTACATATGTGTAGACTTGAGTATACATAGATGTATACTATCACTAACTCTAACTTTGGAACCATTCTATTGTCTCAATTTTAAATAGAATGCCTCATAGGAGAAACATCATTTAGGGCCCGACTAGTACTAGGTAGGGTGGAGATGCTCCAAAGGAAAGGAATTCTTAAGGACCACCTCAATAGGGAGCACTAGAGCAAGCTATTATCACAACTGCCTAACTATTAGAGATCGTCAATACTCTAGTAGGAATGTTGGCATAATAATAACAATAGGCTATGAGGCCAATTAAGTTTACAGAAGAGCCATGTGGATTAGACAAGTTTGTTAGGCTGGCCAGGGAATTTCATCCACGGGTTGATGATCTAATAGAGGCTGAGCATTAGATCAATGAGATAGAGAATACATTTAAAGCATCTATGGTGCTAGAGGATAAGAAGGGGAAATTTACTACATATATGTTGAAGGGATTAGGTTCTAATTAGTGAACTAGTACGTTTAGGTTGATAGAAGCTCCTATCCAGGGCAAAGGTTCAAGGAGCTGTTCTATGAGAAATATTTTCCCAACAGTATTAGAGACAAGATAGAGGCTAAATATTACAATCGCTGGCAAGGTAATCAAATTGTGGAAGCTTATGAAGTGAAGCTAAATAGCTTAATCAAATTTTTACTAGAATTAATCAGAACAGATGTTGCTTTCAGAGCAAGAAGACTTATGGGAGGTTTAGAGCCTATCCTCCAGTATGAAGTGGGGGCCTTCTTGATAGGAATCAAAATCCTACAAGACCTACCATTAGGGTAAGAGCCAAAGGATTTCAAATCTTGGCAATGATGGTTCTTTTTGAACAAATCGACCCCAAAATTATTTGTATACTAACATCTTTTCTATTATTTATGAATTGTGTATTTCAGCAAGTACACTTATCGGGACTTATAAGGGGATGAACAAACTCACTAAGACTTAGCTTGTGAGTTATTCATGGATCGACCTAAACTAAAGATGAGCTGGACCAATGAATTGATTTGAAGAATCGTCTTGAGAAGACTATTTTTGTATTTTGTTATTTTTCTTTGAACGATTTATTTTGTAAGCTTTTGGGACATTTTATTTGGTTGTATTTAGAGATTTAGGACCGACCACCCTTTAGTGGCACAGATGTAATTTTTTGGACATTTTAACCCTAATTGGAGCAAGTATAAATACCTGCTAACTAAGGTTTTTGAGGGACTTTTGAACATTTTAGAAATCTGAAAATTTATAGTTATGGGAGCCTCCTCTTCATGCCATCTACTCTTATCAATTTCATTAGAAATTGTGGCGATTTTGCTTAACAAAATCTTATGAGTCATATCAAGTTTTTGCTAAGTTGCTTCTTGTTATTACTAGTGTGTAATATCTAGTGACAATAGGTTGGTTTTTGTTTGTCTATTCACACCTAAATTAGGGTTCAAATATTGCTTGGTTTTCATGTCAATTATAATGATGAAAGCCATGATGGGAGTCAAGCTAGATGGTGGAATGTGGATCCTCTTGAAGTGCCACCTAGACCGATCACAAGAACTCGAGCGAAACGATTCAAGGAAGCACTTAACGGGTTGATAAAGGATGTCCAAGAAGCCAGAAAGGATTGGAGCAACCATGAGAATGAACTTGCATTTGTACAAGTCATTCAAGGAGATTAAAGCACAGGAGATCAAAGCTGCCGGCCTTGACAACACTGGCTTAAACGCTGCCGGCTTTGAACCGACATTGCAATTAGAGCATGACAGAGGGACTACGCCACCCACTACACCGCCGGCGTACATCCTACACCGGCTACTACGCCGCCTACTACGTCGCCGACGTACATTGCCTGTTTGTTATTTTTCCACAACTTTATTATGTTATGTCGTTTTGGGTTTTTTCCTTGCGAGTTGTAAACCCTATTAAAAGCTGCTAGGGTTGAAAAAACAGAAGACAGAACTTACATACAACATTGATAAAACATAATTTGAGAGTATTCCTTTGTTAGTTCTCTAAAGAACTTCTCTTGAACTTATTGGATCTCTTCTGTGGCGTTCACATCAAACTTATCAATCGGTCTTTCATCCCGATTGTGGCGTTAATAGAATATACCAAGGTTCTTGCCTCATTTATTGGTAACGGGTCGCGATTTCCACTTCGATTATTTGGGCATCTTGGGTTGTAATTCTAAATGTATTGGTATAGGGTTTCGTCATACGTGGGCATGGTTCGTATCAGTTTGGTATCAGAGCCTAGGTTTGTTAAACATTAGTTCATTTTGAGAAAGGTAACATCAAAACCCTAACTCCAATCTTTCATATCAAGTTTCGTATTACCATCGCTTCATACTCAAGTTCATAGTGTTAATTGTCTCTTAAGTAGTATAGTTTCATTCTATCAATCTTGTTACAAAAAAAAAAAAAAAAAAAGAACGAAAACAAAAACAAAAAAAGAAAGAAAAAGGAAAATTCAAGTTCAGAGAGTTTGTTCTTGAATTCTACGGAAGAATTTGGTGTGGTTTGGATTAGTTCCAAGAGAATTGAGAAGAGGGATTGGTGAGTTGATATCATCTCTATTTGTGAGAATATACGAGTGATTGTGGGATATCCTTCTTTGAGTGAAACACGTGAGGGAGCGAGTCATGAGGTTTAATTATATATATTTGTGTTTGTACTGATCTTTTATTACAAGAACTATGTCGAGGCAAAATTCTCCTGAAGGTGAGAGGGGGAGGTTTGATGCTAGGTTAGTGATTGAGGTGTTGAGGAGTGAGATGAAGAGAATGTTTCAGGAGGGAATGGAAAAAATTCATGAAACGGTGGAGCAAAAACTAGAGCAATCTAAAAACGACTTTCAAGGGCATAAGAGAGAGAGTTGTTCTAAGAGAGGACAAAGGGGTGGAGATGAAAATTCTGATGATGAGTTTGATGAACCTTCTATCGGGAGTTATAGAGGTTATGGTGGTAGGAATAGAGGAACTAGGGATTGGGAAGATAGAGGAGATAGGAATAGAGATGATAATCAATTGAGTAGTATAAAGATGAAGATTCCTCCTTTCCAAGGGAAGAATGATCTCGAGGCATACTTAGAATGGGAGAAGAAGGTAGAGATGGTGTTTGATTGTCACAATTACAGTGGGAGAAAGAAAGTGAAGCTTGCTGCCATTGAGTTCTTAGATTATGCCATATTGTGGTAGGATCAACTGATGTTGAATAAGAGAAGAAATGGCGAACCACCCATTGAGTCTTGGGAAGAGATGAAGAAGCGGTTTGTTTCTGCTTACTACTATTGTGAATTGCACAACAAATTACAAACTCTTAAGCAGGGAAGCCAAAGTGTGGATGAGTATTTCAAGGAGATGGAGGTTACTATGATTAGAGCAAATTTTGAGGAGGATAGAGAGGCTACCATGGCTAGGTTTCTTGCTGGGTTAAATAGAGAGATTCAAAATGTAGTAGAATTATAGCATTATGTGGAATTGGAAGATATGGTTCACATGGCTATAAAGGTTGAGAACCAACACAGGAGGAAAGGTAGTAGTACTGCACGGTTTCAACAGGGTGCTGTGATACGCTCAGAACGTATATATAAAATGGGAGCGTAAACTGCAGCAAGTGCACTGGTCGTATCAAGTAATAGAGTGGTAAAAAGTAAGGTTGTTGATCCTTCGAGGAACCAATGGAGTACTAGACCTATGGCAATTCTTATCAATATCTAGGTGATTAAAAAGGGGTTTTGAAATGTCTAAGCTAAAAATTTAACTTAAAGCAAACAAGGAGAATTTTATGAAGAATCTGTCAATTATGAACGAGGGAAATTAGAATTCACCTTAGATTCATTAATCAAACTGCTACCATGTTATATCAACTAGTGGTTATAAGGTTATTCAAGTGAGTTTAGAAAATCCTTTTTAGGGATGTTAACCTTAAATCAATTAGTCGGCTTCCGCGTCTCCAATTAACCAAGGAATCAAAATTATGTTCATATACCTCCCGATGGTACAAACAACTAATGCCCTAAATCAATTATCCCTAATCCCGTAGTGATTAATTGACAAGAAACATTGCATTGTGCCCTCCATAAACTCTAATTAAACCAATTATCGCAAGTCTCGTATTAATAATCAATTTAATTAAGAATTCCTAATAAATCTTAATCAACTCCCGTATCAAAAAGATTTCTAATAATTATAATCAAAGACCAATTATAATTGAAATCAAAGGAATTGCAATCATGAATAATCCTAATAATTCCTAATCATATAACATGGCTACAATTATCCTTTTAACATTCTAGGGTTTCATCCAATTTCCCAAGGAAAAGATTTAGCAATTCATGGAGATAAATACATGATTATGATTCAAGGAGATTCGTGCAAAAGAAATTATATTCAATAGTTGGATCAAATACTTAAATTGCATATAAGAAATAAAGTTCAGAAATCACCAATTCAATAATACAAATAAGACCTTAATTGCAAGGAACTCCACAAATTCTTCACAAAGGATGATAATCTCCACCAAGATCACAAAGTTTTCGCCAAGATTTGATCTCCATAATTCTCCCTTAAAACTAGGTTAAAACTACTTTAAGAATAAGAAAAATTGACCAAATTTGTTTTCCACAAATCGACCTAGGACCTATATATATGCAAGGGGAGGCGAGAAGATGCAATTAAAACAAGACCGGCAGCCTTTATTTAAGCCTGCCATAAAGGCCAGCGGCCTTCGTTTAAGCCGGCCATAAAGGCCGGTGGCGTTTCATGGAAGGCTGGCCATAAAGGCCAGCGGCTTTGCTTTTTTTCCTTTGCCATCCTTCAATCTTTTCATGCTTCAATTTGTATGCAATCTCTCCAAATTGATTAAGCTTTGAACTCAAAGTCCTCCAACATCTGAAATGTAAAAATAAAGATGATTAAGTACCATTTCCTTGTGATTTCTCTAAAATCAATAATGAATACTTGCAAATCGCTTAATGAATTATGAGTAAAATATGCCTTTATCAACTCCCCCAAACTTAAACTTTTGCTTGTCCTCAAGCAAAATAAAACCAGAAAGAAATCCATCCTAGAAAGTACAAAATTTTTTTATTATCATACGAACTTGAACATCTATCATCTCTACTTCTAACTCACTACTTTGTGATGCCCACCACTCAAACCAAACTGGGAATATGTTATTAGAGTACTATACTCAAAATTAACCAACTAATCTAGAGAAAACAAAATTTAATCCAAGCGTTTAACCTAAGAATTCTTATTCTAAAAGTAGATATTCAGTCCTAAAGGAAAAACACCCATTTAAACTTCACTAGCAATTAGCAAGCATATGATCCCTCACATCACTTCTTTAAACAGGTCAACATAAAATGAAAGCATATGGTATCAATTCCTTTCCTAGATTTTCTCCCTTTTATTATAAGTCCTGTAACTTATTGATGAGCATTCACTAAAACTCTACTCTTTTTTTTTTACTATAAAATAAGTTCGTGTATTGAACTTTTGCTTCTCCGCTCTTATCGCTATAGTGAGATCACTGATTCAGCACATCCCGGGCTCATCATCTAAGTGACCAGGTTTTAAAGGGACCCCATCGAACTCTCCCTCACTCTAGCATTCAAGTTTGGATACTCTTAACTCAATTACCTAAGTCATTGGAGTAATGCAACTTATTTCATTTGAATGCTATACAGAATTAAGACTTTTTTATAAGGGATCACTAAGTGAGGAGTTTCCCTTACCTCTTTCATTAGATGTTGAAAAGCTTTCAAAGAAACTTTCAAGAAGATATACTAGCTAGAGAAGAGACCCGAAGTAGACCTGTTTATCTTTCACAAGAGGACTCAATAGACTCTTAAACTTCAAATTATAAGGCTAAAAACTAGGTAAATTTGATTTCTAAAGATTTTATTCATTAATTTTAACTAAGTACAAGAATCACAACAGTGGTGAGTAGGGCATAATAATGAGTTATTATTTTTAATAAATCATAAACAGATGCAAAAGGCTATTGTTTTTTTTTTTTTTTGTATAATCTCTAGATTTCCATCAAACTTTTTGAAAAAAATTGGCCTAAAAATTGTCAGATAACTCAGGGACAAATACAGTTCAAGATAATGGAAGAGTATGATCATGAAAGCACAGAACAGGAAATACTCATCTCAACTTTAATACCTACATTCCCTTCCCCACACTTGAGAATAGACAATGTCCACACTGTCTCACATCAATGCAAATAACAAAATAGGAAGGAAATAAGAAAAAAGGAACTGGTACTCCCCTGGTATAACATGTAGAAGCCATATTTAAATCCCATCAAAGCTGAACTTGGAGAGATTGGTCCTTCTGAACATTCACCTTGCATTTTCTTAAAAACAATTAAAAGAAAACCAACGAAACACAATAAAGTAAATGTAAATATGGGCTGCCTCCCATAGAGCACTTGTTTTATAGTCATCAGCCTGACTATCAGGGTTTGTCATCTCAGCTTAAATCAAGGAGTTTAAACAACTCCTCCAACACCATCATCTTCAGATTAGGATTCCAAGCTTCCTTCCATGGTATGGTGCCCTTCTTTTCAGCTTCCACCAATGTTTTGTAGGTGGATATCAACAAACTTACCTGCTGGATGTCTGCCCTTGACCACCCTAAGATTTCCCTATGTTCATCCAACTGGCCTTGAATCTACTGCTGCAATTCTCTTGTCATAGGCGTTGGATTAATGTGAGGCCATGGATTTCCTGAATTTAGACACTCATAATCAAACAATTGATTAGAAAAGACACTGGGTTCAAGTGTTTGCATGGGCATTAGTGTCGGCACTGGTGGCTTCTCATAGTGGTTTATCTTCTCAAAAGCAACAACATTTTCAATCTGGGGTACTTGCTCACAGCCTTTGTTTTCTTGCTCATCCTCATCCCCCCAATCATCTATCTCATTCAAGACAGCTTCAAGAGTGGTTTGCCCTACATCTTCCTCCACATCATTGTTAGTAATTTCACCCTCAGCAGATATGTTAGAATACATTGCTTTCTCATTAGACAAAAACACAGGATCATACATATCAAATGTTACCTGGTCATCTAGTGCTTTAAGGGTGAGCTTACCTTGTCCTACATCAATTAGAGCTTGACCTGTGGCTAGGAATGGCTACCCAGAATGAGTGGAATGTCCTCATCTTCTTCCACATCCAGTATGACAAAGTCCACTGGAAATATGAATTTATCGACCTTGACTAAGACATCCTCTACTGTACCCTTGGAAAACCTTAAGCTCTTATCAGCTAGCTGCATAGTGATTGGTCTCCTCTTGCACTTTTGTGGCTCTATTCCAAGCTTCCTAAAAACTGAAAGTGGCATTAAATTAATACTTGCACCAGAATCAATCAAAACATTCTCAAAATCAATATTACCAATGGTGCAAAGGATACTAAAACTTCCCTGATCTTTTAGCTTTCTAGGTAGCTGAGCAGATTTCTTCTCTATGACAGCTGAACTCTCGCCAAGAAGCATTACTTTCTCAACACTCTCCATAGATCTTTTGTTAGAGAGCAACTCTTTCATTACTTTCTCAACACTCTCCATACATCTTTTGTTAGAGAGCAACTCTTTCATGAATTTGGCATAGGATGGAATTTGCTCCAAGGCCTTTAAGAGAGGTATATTGATTTGAAGCCCCTTAAATATGTCACAAAACCTGGCAAACTGGGCTTCCAACTCCTTCTGCTTGAGTCTTCCTGGGAAGGGGATAGGTGGAACATAAGGCTGCAACACTGGTGCTTTGGATGTGAGTTCCTCCTCCTTCTGCTTACCTTTCTCTAGATCTTTCTCTTGAATTTTTACCTGCCTTTCAGCTTTCTTCACCTCCTTACCACTCCTTAGCATGATGGCATTGACATGATGGGTGTTCTCCTCAGTTTTGCTAGGCAAAGACCCTGAGGGTCTAGTACTTAGCTGCTATGCAATTTGACCGAGCTGACCCTCCAAGTTTCTGATAGAAGCTTGTTGGTTTTGCAGGAGGGTGTCAGTCTTTTGCATGTAGCTCTTCATGAGCTCTTCCATCTAAGTGGGTTGCTATTGAGAATAGGCATTTTGAGTAGAGGCTTGTTTGGGAAATCTAGGGGGCGGGTTAAGTGCTTGATTCTCATTCCTCCATGAGAAGTTTGGATGATTGCGTTACCCAGGATTGTATGTATTCGAATATGGTCCTTGAGTACCTCTCTGGAGGTTGCCTCCAAAGTTTACCTGCTCTCCACTAGAAGGAGCTGACAACTTTCCAGCCATGTACTCACTAGCTGAGTGAGGTCCTGAGCAAATTTCACAACTAGAAGATGGATTAGCATTAAAAGAATTTGAATAGGCAAGTCTACTTACCTGAGTGGTGAGGGCAGCTATTTGAGCAGTCAACTGAGCCATACTGACATTGTCATTCACTAAAGCCACTCTTGTACCACTTCTCTCATTTTGCCAATTGTGTGCACTAGAGGCCATCTCTTCTATCAATGCACTGGCCTCTAAGTAAGTTTTTCCCATTAGTGCACCCCCAGCAGCAGCATCTACAAGAGACCTCAATGTCTCATCCAGACTCAAGTAAAAGATCTCAATAAGGAGATTGTTTGGTAAACCATGATGTGGGCATTTTCTAGTTGCTTCCTTGAATCTCTCCCGTGCCTCATAAAGTGATTCACCACTAAACTTTGTAAAGTTAGTGATGGCACTTCTTAGTTTGGCGATCCTAGCTGGTGGGAAGAATCTCCTCAAGAACTTGATTGATAGGTCTTCCTAGGTAGTGACAGATCCTTGGGGCAATGAATAAAACCAAGCTCTAGCTTTATCCCTCAATGAGAAAGGGAAAAGTTGTAGTCTCATGGCATCATCAGTGACACCATTCTGCTTGACAGTGTTGGTGTATTGAGGGAACCCAGCAAGATGATCATCAGGGCTTTCATTTGAATACCCTCCAAAATGACTCAATTGCACCATCTGAATGAGTGCTGGTTTAAGCTCAAAATTGTTGGCTTGTATAGCTGGTATAACAATGGGTGGTTCCTGAATCCTAGGAATAGAGAAAACTCTAAGTGCTCGCTGAACACCTTGAATCTGGCGATTATCCTCATTCACCATCTCTTCTATTTGTTCTCTCTACTTGTTATCTCTTCTAATTTGGCGTAGAGTACGCTCAATCTCAATATAGAATGGTAGGAGATCAGCACTCCTACTCCTATGCATGTAACAATTGCAAAGAGACCAAAAACCAAGAAAAACGTAAAATTGCACCTAGACTACCAACAGAACTACGAAATCTAATATCTATTAGTTCCCCAGCAACGGCGCCGAAAACATGATACGCTTAGAACATATATATAAAATGGGAGCATAAATTGCAGCAAGTGCACTGGTCGTATCAAGTAATAGAGTGATGAAAAGTAAGGTTGTCAATCCCTCGAGGAACCAATAGAGTACAAGACCTATGGCAATTCTTATCAATATCTAGGTGATTAAAAAGGGGTTTTGAAATGTCTAAGCTAAAAATTTAACTTAAAGCAAACAAGGAGAATTTTATGAAGAATCTGTCAATTATGAACGAGGGAAATTAGAATTCACCCTAGATTCATTAATTAAACTGTTACCATGTTATATCAACTAATGATTATAAGGTTATTCAAGTGAGTTTAGAAAATCCCTTTTAGGGATGTTAACCTTAAATCAATTAGTCGGCTTCCGCATCTCCAATTAACCAAGGAATCAAAATTATGTTCATACACCTCCCGATGCTACAAACAACTAATGCCCTAAATCAATTAACCCTAATCCCTTAGTGATTAATTAATAAGAAACATTGCATTACGCCCTCCATAAACTCTAATTAAACCAATTATCGCAACTTCCGTATTAATAATCAATTTAATTAAGAATTCCTAATAAATCCTAATCAACTCCCGTATCAAAAGGATTTCTAACAATTATAATCAAAGACCAATTATAATTGAAATCAAAGGAATTGCAATCATGAATAATCCTAATAATTCCTAAAAATATAACATGGCTACAATTATCCTTTTAACATTCTAGGGTTTGATCCAATTTCCCAAGGAAAAGATTTAGCAATTCATGGAGATAAATACATGATTATGATTCAAGGAGATTCGTGCAAAAGAAATCATATTCAATAGTTGGATCAAATACTTAAATTGAATATAAGAAATAAAGTTAAAAAATTACCGATTCAATAATACAAATAAGACCTTAATTGCAAGGAACTCTACAAATTCTTCTCAAAGGATGATAATCTCCACGAAGATCACAAAGTTTTCTCTAAGATTTGATCTCCACAATTCTCCCTTAAAACTAGGTTAAAACTACTTTAAGAACAAGAAAAATTAACCAAAATTTTTTTCCACAAATCGACCTAGGACCTATATATATGCAAGGGGAGGCGAGAAGATGCATTTAAAACAAGACCGGCCCAAGGCCGGCCAAAGGCTGGCAGCCTTTATTTAAGCCGGCCATAAAGGCCGGCGGCCTTCATTTAAGCCGGCCATAAAGGCCGGCGGCCTTCATTTAAGCCAGCCATAAAGGCCGGTGGCGTTTCATGGAAGGCCGGCCATAAAATCCGGTGGCTTTGCTTTTTTTCCTTTGCCATCCTTCAATCTTTTCATGCTTCAATTTGTATGCAATCTCTCCAAATTGATTAAGCTTTGAACTCAAAGTTCTCCAACATCTGAAATGTAAAAATAAACATGATTAAGTACCATTTCCTTGTGATTTCTCTAAAATCAATAATGAATACTTGCAAATCACTTAATGAATTATGAATAAAATATGCCTTTATCATGCTGGTTCATCTACTTGGAAGACTAACCATTGGAGGAAGGAAGAAAAGTCTTTACCCACCAAGCCAAAAGGAGAGCAGAAGCAAGGAGGTTCTACTCCTGGTAATCAAGGTAAACCTGATTCTTCTACTCCTAGAAACCGTGACATTAAATGTTTTAAATGCCAAGATAGAGGTCATATTGCTAGTTAATGTCCGAATAGACGCGTTATGATTTTGCACGATGATGGTGAGTATGAGACTGAGGGGGATAGTGAAGATGATGATATGCCTCCATTGGCAGATGCTAGTGATGGCGAGGAGCCTGCAACAGGGAGGTTAGTGGTAGTAGTGAAGCAAATTTTGAATGTGCAGGTGAAGGAAGAAGAGGATGTGCAACGAGAGAATATCTTTCATACTAGATGTTATCTAAGTGACCATATTTGTAGTTTGATCATTGATGGGGGGAGTTGCACTAATGTAGTGAGTACTTTCATTGTTGAGAGGTTGGGGCTCAAGACCACTAAACACCCTAACCCATATAAATTGCAGTGGCTAAATGATAGTGGCAAGACTAAGGTGAGTAAGCAAGCCTTAATTGCTTTTTGAATCGATAGGTATGAGGATGAGGTATTATGCGATGCAGTGCCGATGCAGGCTTATCATGTGTTGTTGAGGAGGCCATGGAAGTTTGACAGGAAGGTTATTCATGATGGTTTTTCTAACAAGTATACACTTGTTCACCATGGCAAAAGCTATAATCTTAAACCATTAACACCTAAACAGGTGTATGAGGATCAGTTGCAGCTATAACAATCTTTTGCAAAATATAAGGTGAGTGAAAAACAGAGGGAGAGTGAGAGAGTAAAAGACATGGAAAAAGAAAAGGAACACAAAAGTCAATATCAAAAGGAAGAAGAGGGGAAGGCTGGAAAGAGTGTGAGAGGCTAAGTTGAGGGGGGATCAACTTTGGTGGTGAGTGAAAAGGAGAGTGCAGCCTTGCAAAAGGAGAGTTGTGTGGCAAGATCGAGTGTAGTGAGGAAAGTGCTAGTAATGAAGCAACCCATGTTATTGCTGGTTTTTAAAGAAACTTGTTTGAATACTAACGAACTTCTTAACTCTTTGCCTAGTGTGGTTGTGTCTATTGTGTAGGACTTTGAAGATGTCTTCCTTGAGGAGATTCCAAAGGGGTTACCACCTATTTGTGGTATTGAGCACCAAATTGACTTTGTACCCGGAGCATCTATTCCAAACAAGCCAGCTTATAGGAGCAATCAAGAGGAGACAAAGGAACTCCAAAGGCAGGTTAATGACTTGATGGAGAAGGGGTACGTGAGAGAAAGCATGAGCCCATGTGCAGTGCCTGTGATTTTGGTGCCTAAGAAGGATGGGTCATGGAGAATGTGTATTGATTGCCGAGCTATCAACAACGTCATGGTAAAGTATCGTCATCCCATTCCTCGCTTAGATGACATGTTAGATGAGTTACATGGGTCTAGTTTCTTTTCCAAAATTGATTTGAAAAGCGGATTAATGGAAAACCGCATTTAAGACAAAATATGGATTATATGAGTGGTTAGTAATGCCTTTCGGTTTAACTAACGCACTTAGTACTTTCATGAGACTTATGAACCATGTTTTGAGGACTTTTATTGGAAAATTTGTGGTCGTCTATTTTGATGATATCCTCATTTACAGTAAGAGTTTGGAAGACCATATAATTCACTTGAGGGCTGTTTTGGAAGTGCTTCGAAAGGAGAAATTATATGCTAACCTCAAAAAGTGCACTTTTTGCACAGACAGACTTGTGTTTCTTGGTTTTATTATTAGTGCACAGGGAATACAGTTGATGAAGTGAAGATTCGTGCGATTTAAGAATGGTGTAGTTCAACTAATGTAAGTAATGTTCGGAGTTTCCATAGACTAGTGAGCTTTTATAGGAGTTTTGTGAAGGATTTCAACACCATTGCAGCACCACTTACTGAAGTAATCAAGAAGAAAGCGGAATTTATTAAACAGCTCCATGAGAAGGCAAGGCTCAACATTGAGCGGAGGATAGAATAGTATGTGAAACAAGCCAACAAGGGTCGTCGACAAGCTGTCTTTGAACCTGGAGATTGGGTTTGGGTTCACATGCGTAAAGAGCGGTTTCCTATGCAACGTCGATTAAAATTACTTCCTAAAGGCGATGGAGCATTCCAAATTCTTGAGCGCATTAACGATAATCCCTACAAGTTAGATTTGCCAGGTGAGTATCAAGTAAGTGCTACTTTTAACGTTACTAATCTGAGTCCTTTTGATGTAGGCGATGATTTGAGGACAAATCCTTTTCAAGAGGAGGGGAATGATGAAAGCCATGATGGGAGTCAAGCTAGAAGGTGGAATATGGATCCTCTTGAAGTGCCACCTGGATCGATCACAAGAACTCGAGCGAAACGATTCAAGGAAGCACTTATCGGGTTGATAAAGGATGTCCAAGAAGCCGGAAAGGGTTAGAGCAACCATGAGAATGAACTTGCATTTGTACAAGTCATTCAAGGAGATTAAAGCATAGGAGATCAAAGCTACCGGCCTTGACAATGCTGGCTTAAACATTGACGGGTTTGAACCGGCGTTGCAATTAGAGCGCGACAGAGGGACTACGCCACCTACTACGCTGCCGGCGTACATTACTTTTTTTTTTCCACTACTTTATTATGTTATGTCGTTTTGGGCTTTTTCCTTACAAGTTGTAAACCCTATTAAAAGCTGCTAGGGTTGAAAAAATAGAAGACAGAACTTACGTACAACATTGATAAAACATAATTTGAGAGTATTCCTCTCTTGGTTCTCCAAAGAACTTCTTTTGAACTTATCGGATCTCTTCTGTGGCATTCACATCAAACTTATCAATCAGTCTTTTATCTCAATTGTGGCATCAACAGAATATACCAAGGTTCTTGCCTCATTTATAGGTAATGGGTTGCGGTTTCCACTTCGATTATTTGGCATCTTGGGTTGCAATTCCAAACGTACTGGTATAGGGTTTCATCACACATGGGCGTGGTTCGTATCATGTAAGGATTGGAATTGAATTGTTCCATTGAGTTTGACTGGTATTGGAATCCACTTATTGTACTTCTAATTTGGTTCACGTCATTTAGGGTTGTGGATCCATGATTTCATGCCATTTAAGGATTTTATCTACAACTTTTTCATGCTCACTTCATTGTAATAGAATCAATTATATATATATTGTTGTTGATTGGTATTACGATCCCTTGAACACATCAACTTTTGATCAACCGAGCTTACTTGTTCATACAATTAGGGCTCATATTACAATTGTTGTCACGCCACTTTTGGGATTGATTGAAGTTGTTCTTCAATTAGGTTCATGTTCTTGGATTTAATCAATTTAGGCACATCATAATTTGGTATCACTGCTTATGGTTGTGAGAAGGGGTTAATTGATGTTGAATTCAGAAATTAGGGATTGTTAAGTTAGTACCTTGATCTAAATTGTGAAGTGGAGTTCAGTTATTTCATTGTGTGTTGAAGTGCTATCATTGTTGTTAGTTGATGTAGATTTAGAGTATTTGGAACATTCTTGGCTTCCTTGAGAATTGGCCTTGAGTGTGTAGTGTCCTTGAAGTGGACCGTGAGAAGTAAAGAGTGTTGATCCTTTGTGATCAAGAGGAGAAGAGTGAATGGTTGTGTTGCATTTTTGGAAAAAAAATTGAGGAGTAACATTTGTGATTTTCAAACATGAATTTTTAGAATTGAGGTATGAGTTAAGGAAGCAATTTGAATTTCAAAAGACACATTAAGTGATTGAGTAATTGTGTGTTCATTTGAATTTGAAAGTGGCTCCTTACCATTTATGGAATAGAGCAATTATTAAACTCAATTTGGATTTGAATTTGAGCTACCTTGATTGTTCAAAATTGCTTTTTGTTAACTTGTGTGGAAGTGGAAAAGTGCACCATGACTTGAAGGTGTAAGTGTGTGGTGTTGTGTTTTGTAAAGTTAGTGAAGAGTGTGTGTACATTTGGTGTGGTGTTGTGTATGTTGTATAGAGAAGTGTTGCTAGTGGCATTGCATTTGTGTGCTAAGTAAAGGGTGTATGTGTGGCGTTATGTTTATATGTGTTGAGTGAAGGGGATTGCAAGTGGTGTATGAATTGGTGGTGAGAGTTTTTGCACCCTGAGTAAGGGAAGGAGTGGCGGTGTGGAATTGTCCATTTGTGTGTATGTTGAGATGCTGCACATTGTGATTTATTATAGTGCGAAACTATGGCAAGAAAGGAAGGTTTGAGTAGTAGAATTTGAATTCAAAAAAAAACATTAAAGTGCGAAAGTAATTGAACTCATTACTTAAACACTTGTTGGTTGACTTTAATTCTTAACTACTTGGAAGTGATTATGTGTAGTTCATTTATTTAACTTTACTTGAAGTGACAATAAGTATTTCTTGTATTGGTTGTGTGTGTGTGCACCGTAGGTGTGTAATGGTGTGTTGTTGTGGTGCTTGTAGTGAAGTGTGTTGTTAACTTGTTGAAGTTAGTTAATAACCATGTTAAATGATATGCATACTTCTACTACTTTGGTACATCAAGTATTGACTTCTTCTTCAACCATTGATAATGGACAAAGAGAAAATTTGTTCTATACTTCTTATAGGGTACAAGGAAACTTGTGCGTAATTATTATTGATGGTGGTAGTTATACTATTGTTGTAGCTGCATCATTAGTATCGAAGTTGAAACTTGAAACTACCTCACATCGTAAACCCTATACATTACATTGGTTAAATGATTAGGAGAGTCTTTATGTGACCTAAAGGGCTAGGGTACCTTTCAATATAGGGGATGAGTACTGTGATGAGCTTGAATGTGATATTATTCCTATGTGTACATCCCATATATTACTTAGTAGCCTATGGTTAGATGATATGAGGGTCTTACATGATGGCCTCAAGAATACATTTGTATTCCAACAAGAGGGTAAATGCATCATTCTAAATCCGATGTCACCTTCAGAGGTCCAAAAGGTTTAGCAATAGATCCGTAGACCATTAGAGATTCCTGAGAATCATAGCCACATGAACCAACCTTCAGATGGCTACATTATGTAGAAGCAGACATGCCAACCTTCAAAGGTTCTTGAGGCTCTTAGTTACATGAGCCAACATACAGAGGACAACATTTGTCAGACACAAATGTGCCAACCATCAGAGGATCCTAAGGGTCATGGTCAGATGAGCCAACCATTAGAGGCCTAAACTGTTTAGAGGTAGTTGTGTTCACCCCTAGAGGTTCTAGAGGTTTATGAGCAGTTGAGCAAACCTTTAGAGGATTTTGAGGTCTAGAGTTAGATGAACTCATCACTAGAGGGCTAGACTATTCAGAGACAGTTGTGTCCACCTTCAGAGGTTTAAGAGGGCCATGAGTAGTTAAGCCAACCATTAGAGGGTCATGAGGGTTAGCGACATACAGGTGAATTAGAAAAGGAGGTAATAATATCAATGGAACGGGTTGAGAAAAGGGAGACCTTAGTAGATAATGGATCATTATATGTGTTGCAGATGAGATACATCTTAGAAATGGAGGAGAGAAAGCAATCACCCCCTGTGGTGTTTTAGATATTAGGATTCTGCAGTGATACTTCTTTATATGACTTGCTAGGAGGATATAAAGTCTCTACTGCATTTAATTTATCGGATTTGAGGACAAATCTTTTTGAGGCCTGAGGAGATGATAGGAATCAAAATCCTACAAGACCTACCATTAGGGCAAGAGTAAAAGGATTTTAAATCTTGGTAATGAGGGTCCTTTTTGAACAAATTGACCCTAGAATTATTTGTATACTAACCTCTTTTCTATTACTTATGTATTGTGTATTCTAGTAGGCACACTTATTGGGATTTACAAGGGGATAGACAAACTCACTAAGACTCAGCTTATAGGTTATCCATGGACCAACCTAAACTAAAGATGAGCTAAACCGACGAATTGATTTGAAGAGTCATCTTGAGAAGACTATTTTTGTATTTTGTTGAACCATTTATTTTGTAAGCTTTTGACTAAAGATGAGTTGAACCGACAAATTGATTTGAAGAATTATCTTGAGAAGACTATTTTTGTATTTTGTTGAACCATTTATTTTGTAAGCTTTCGGGACATTTTATTTGGTTGTATTTGGAGATTTAGGACCGGCCACCCTTTAGTGGCATAGATGTAATTTTTTGGACATTTTAACCCTAATTGGAGCAAGTATAAATACCTGCTAACTAAGGTTTTTGAGGGACTTTTGAACATTTTAGAAATCTGAAAATTTGTAGTTGTGGGAGCCTCCTCTTCATGCCATCTACTCTTATCAATTTCATTAGAAATTGTGGTAAGTTGGCTTAGCAAAATCTTATGAGTCATATCAAGTTTTTGCTAAGTTGCTTCTTGTTATTACTAGTGTGTAATATCTAGTGATAATAGGTTGGTTTTTGTTTGTTTATTAACGCCTAAATTAGGGTTCAAATATTGCTTGGTTTTTGTGTCAATTGTAAGGATTGGAATTAAGTTGTTCCATTGAGTTTGATTGGTATTTGAATCCACTTATTATACTTCTAATTTGGTTCACGCCATTTAGGATTGTGGATCCTTGATTTCATGCCATTTGGGGATTTTATCTACAACTTGTTCATGTTCATTTCATTGTAATAGAATCAATTATATGTATGTTATTGTTGATTGGTATTACGATCTCTTCAACAAATCAACTTTTGATCAACCGAGCTTACTTGTTCATACAATTAGGCGTCATATTACAATTGTTGTCATGCCACTTTTGGGATTGATTGAAGTTGTTCTTCAATTGGGTTTATGTGCTTGGATTTAATCAATTTAGGCATATCAATTCTAGTTAACTACTTATGCAAAGGTAGTGGGTAAGGCAAAGTATCTAGAGTAGAGTAGGAAGGGAATAGAAGAACAATTGTCTCATAGATCATGATGAAGATCACGCTAGGAGGATTGGTTTAAGGATGATCGAAAACATGCTAAGAAGATTGGATCAAGGAGCATAGCCTTATTTGAAATGTGGAGTATGGACATGGAAGTCAAGGAAGAGATTTGAGGCCGACAGTGTCAAAACCACTAATGGCTGCCGACTTTAGCAGTATAAGCTGCTGGCCTAAATAGCTAGTGTGGAGATAAAGGCCGCTGGCCTAAATGGCCGGTGTGGGCAAGTAAGCCGCTGGCTTAAGTGGCCAGTGTATATGTAAATGAAGGCCGGTTGGAAGGAATTTAAAGTTACCAGCTTTGGTGCCAACTTTGCTACAATTATAAGCTAGCTTTGTAATATTTTAGGCCACTGGCGTATAATGTTTGTCCTTTAATCAAATTAGGTTTTTTTATGTTGTTTTGTTTACTTTTCTTATGAGACTATAAATAGTCATCATAGACTCATTGTAACATAATTAAGAATTAAGAAAGTTTATTTACATTTTGAGAGAGAATTTCTCTTTGGTTCTTGAAAGAACTAATGAACTTATGGGGTTTTAAATTCATGGAGTTAACTCCAATTTATCAATCGATCATTCCATAATTGATTGTGGTGTTAACATCTATACCAAGGTTCTTGTTTCATCTATAGACAACGGGTCGTAGTTCCATCATTCTTTATAGATCCATAGATTGTGAGAAATATTAAATCTAGGTTTCAAGTTTTGTCATAGGTTGGTGGGGTTAGCATCATTTTGGTATCAGAGTAATTAGGTTTGTCAAGATTTCCTATCTTATTGTTGCAATTACTTGTTCTTAAATCTAAGGTTTAGATAAAAAAAAAAAAGAAATCGTTCTTTGAGTTCGATTTGCAAGTAGATTTCATTTTGATTGCTGTTAGTGTTTGAAAGGAATCATACAAACTTCCTTTCTCAAGAATCAAAAAGAAAAAAAGAAAACAACAAAAAAAAAAGAAAATTAGTATAAAAAAAGAAAAAGGAGATTCATATAAAAAAAAAAAAAGAGAGAAGAACAAAAAGAAAAAGGAAATTGTTGTTGATTGGGTTGTGTTAACTTAGAATTAGAGATTGAGTGGAGGTTGTGTCACTATTTGTGCTTTAGAGTTTGTGGTGATCTTTTTTAGAATTCTTATTTATCATTCTATAAATCTTGTCAAATCGTTTTATGAAACTGTTGTTTGGAAAGTTAGGTCGATTTCTACAAGAATAACTCTGATTAGATTGCTAGTTTTAAAAGAACCAAAAAGAGAATTTTTTGAGTGGGAAAGGATTGGTGAGAATAGTAGAGCAATTTGAGTGAAACATGTGAGTGAGTGAAATTGTGAGATTTTTATTTTATTACTCCTAACATTTTCCTATGCAATACTATGTTAAGTAGAAATTCTCTTGAAAGTGTGATGTGGGGAATTGAAATGAAATTGATCATGAAAACTCTAATGAATGAGATGAGAAGAATGTTTAGAGTAGAGATGGATCAATTTCATGAGTAGATGGAGTAGAACTTTGAGAAGTCACATATTGCTTCTATTGGGAGTAGGAGGGATAAAATGCCGAGAAGGGTAGTGCACATAGAGGAAGATGAATGGGGTAAGGAAGGATTTGTAGCTGAATCTAATTAGGATTCATTTGTGGGTTGTAGGAGGAATGTAGGGAGAAGTAGAGGAGTGAGGAATTAGGAAGATAACAACCTAGGGAATATAAAGATGAAGATCCCTTCCTTCTAAGGGAAGAATGACCCTTAGGTGTATCTAGAGTTGGAGAAGAAGGTAGAGTTAATTTTTGAGTGCCATAATTATTCTGAAGCGAAAAAGGTAAAACTTGTTGCCATTGAATTTTCTGATTATGCAATTGTTTGATGGGATCAACTTTTATCGAATAGGAGGAGGAATAAGGAACCACTAGTAGGAACATGGGAGGAGATGAAGAGGATCATTAGGAAACGATTTGTGCCTACATACTACTATAGGGAGTTATACAACAAATTACAAACCTTTAAACAAGGCTATACTAGTGTGGAGGAATATCATAAGGAGATGGAGGTTATCATGATCAAGGCTAATATAGAGGAGGATTGAGAGTTAACTATGGCCAGGTTATTAACTGGCTTGAATAGGGAGATGTAGAATGTGGTAGAGTTGCATCATTATGTGGAGCTAAAGGATACGGTTAATATGGCTATTAAGGATGATAAACAACTTAAGTGGAAGGGTAGTAGCACCATACATGCCATATTGAGTTCGTCTAATTGGAGAGTTGAAATAAGGGAGAAGGAGGAGAAACAGCGCCACTCTAAACCACTGCTAGAACAAACATTAGACTTGGAATCTCATGGGAGTAGAGGTAAATCTGATCTTTCTACTTCTAGGAATTGAGATATTAAATGTTTTAAATACTAAGGTAGAGGGCATATAGTTAATCAATGTCTACATAGAAGAATTATGGTGATGAGGGATAATGGAGAGATTGAAACTGATAGTGATTTAGATCATAATTCTATGCCACCATTGGAGGATGATGATGGGGAGGAGTATGCTATCAAGGGGGAGTTGTTAGTAGCCAAAAGAGCTTTGATTATACAGGTTAGGGAAGAGAAAAATGTGCAACAGGAGAATATCTTTCATACTAGATGCTTGGTTCAAAATAAGGTGTGCAGTGTGATTATAGATGGTGGGAGTTATACAAATGCTACTTGGACGACCATGGTGGAAAAATTGGGGCTTCCTATAATTAAACATCCTCATCTTTCTAAATTGTAATGGTTGAATGATAATGGTGAAGTGGGAGTGACAAAACAGGTGTTAGTTTCTTTTAGAATTGGAAAGTATGGGGATGAAGTGCTGTGTGATGTAGTTTCAATGCAAGTTACACACTTGTTATTAAGGAAGCCATGACAATTTGATAGGTAGGTGAAGCATGATGGATTCACTAATAATTACTCTTTTGTACATGAGCAAAAACATATTACTCTTTGTCCTTTGATACCTAGTGAGGTTTATGAAGATCAAGTGAGGATATAGAAAGAGAGAGAACAAAAGAGAGTGAGTGATAAAAATAAATTGAGTACTATTGCCAAAGAAAAAGAGAGAGAACAAACTGGAGTGAGTGGTAAAAATAAACTGAGCATTATTACAGAGGAAAAAGAAAGGAGAGGAAAAATATTGAGTGATGAGAGAAAAACACAATGGAAAGAAAATTTTTATGTGAGGCTCAGTGAGGTTAGGAATGCTCTATTTTCAATAACAAAGAGATCTACTCAGGTTCATGAGAAGGCCTAGCTCAATATTGAGTAACAAAAGGAACAATATCCAAAACGGGCTGATGTGCTCAAAACCAAGTTCAAGCACAATCAAATGACTCAAGAAAAACAATTCTCAAGTCTCATACAAACCGGTTCAATCAACTAAGAAATTGCGTGACCCTAATGGAACTTTGATGAAATCCAATGGTTCAAAGATTCAATTAACTTCCATTAATGATCAATTTCACTAATCAACAATAAGAAAAAGTGAATTACACGTGAAATGGATGAAAAGGAAAAGCACAAAAACCATGATCTCAAATCCTTCCAACAATTCCAATTCACGCCAATCACTAAAGAGCATTCAAGCTTAAATGAACAATCAACCTTACAAGATGATTATCCACAAATTACAATCACCAATAAGTCTAAGAAAGATTCAAATCTACCCTAGATATGACTCACTAGAGAAGAAATGAACAACAACAAAGATGAATCGATATGACTCACAATTCTCTTTTGTCGCACTCGCCACAATTCCAATTCTTGGGTTGAAATTGATAAGAGAATTTTGGAATTAGGAAACCCTAAGCCCTCTCACGTTAAAGTGAAGTGTATAATCTGCAAAATGGCCTCCTTAGACCCTCTCTTAAGCAAGTATTTATACTTGCTACTCCTAGGGTTACAAAGTGCTCAAAATTACAAGTTTGCCACTTTTAAGGTGGCTAACCCTAGATGAAAGTTACAAAGAAATAAAAGTGTCCCAAAACTAAAAAACAACCAAAATAGTTCATAAAAGAAGAAATATATAAAAGAAATGGTCTTTAAGATGCCGGTCTTCTATAGGATCCATCGGCCCAGCTCATCGCCGGTTTAGGTCGGTCCATGGATAACCCACAAGCTGAGTCTGAGGGAGTTTGTCCATTGCCCTATAAAATATGATAAGTGTGCTTGTTGGAAAACACAATACAAGAATAATAGAAAAGAGGTTAATATATAAATAATTCTAGGGTCGATTTGCTCAAAATGGGCCCTCATCGCCAAAATTCGAATTTCTTTAGTTTTTGCCCTAATGATAAGTCTTGTCGGATTTTGATTCCTATCATCTCCTCGGGCATCAAAAAGATTTGTCCTCAAATCTGGTAGATCAAATGCAGTAGAGACTTTGTTTCCTCTTAGCAAGCCACTTGAAGAAATATCTCTACAAAATCCCAATATCTGAAATACTACAGGTGGTGATTGTCTTCTCTCCTCCATTTCCAAGATGTATCTCATCTGCAACACAAATAATGACCCATTGTCCACTGAGGTGTCCCCTATCTTAACCCATTTTACTGATATTGTATCCTCCTTTTCTAACTTATCTGTATGTTGCTGATCCTCATGGTCTTCTAATGGTTGACCCAACTGCTCATTGCCCTCTAAGACCTTTGAAGGTGAACACAACTGTCTCTGAACATTCTAGCTCTCTAATGATAGACTCGTCTGACTCTAATCCTCAGAATACTCCAATGGTTTACTCAACTGCTCGTGAACCACTAGTATCTCTGAAGGAGAACATAACTGACCCTGAACAATTTGGTCCACTAGTAGTCTGCTCATCTGACTATAATCATCAGGATCCTCTAAAGGTTGGCATATCAGTGCTTAACGAATTTTGTGCTCTAAAGGTTGGTTCAACTGCTCATGGCCCACTGATGGTCTACTGATTTGTTGCTGAACCCTTTGAACCTCTAATGGCGACATCGGATTCAGAATAATTCATTTTCCTCCCTTTTGGAATACATAAGTATTCTTGAAGCCATCATGTAAAACCCTCCTATCATATATCCAAGGCCTGCCAAGCAATATATGGGATGTACAAATAGGCAAAATATCACACTCAATCTCATCAAAGTATTTATCCCCTACACTGAATGGTACCCTAGCTCTGTGGGTCACATGTAAACTTCCCTGATCACTAAGCCAATGCAATGTATACGGTTTAGGATGTGGAGTAATAGCAAGTTTTAGTTTCGATACCATCGATGTTGCTACCACATTGGTACAACTACCACCATCAACTATAAGGGCACATAAATTTCCTTATACCCTGCAAGAAGTATAGAACAAGTTTTCCCTTTGTTCCTCATCCTTAGTAGTAAATGTAGTCAATGTCCGGTGCAATACATTAGCATAATGAAACATTTCACTAGACATGATTGTACTCAAATCCAACAATACAATAATTATCTTCACACTTCCAAGGTTCAAGTACATAACCAAGCCACAAATGAAGTACACTCAACTACTTTCAAGTAGATAGAATTAAATTCAACAACAAGTGTTTAAGTAACTAGTTCAATTACTTTTACACTTTAATGATTTGTTTGAATTTTAAATTCCACTACGCACTTTCCTTATTCTTGCCTTGACTTCTCACCACTTAAATGCACAATGGGCAGCAAGGAAAATACTCACACAACACACCATCCACCGCCACAAAAGTCCCCTAATGCTCACGGTTCAAGATGCTTTACGCCACTACTAACAATGTCCTTGACAACACATACAATAACCAATATCAAATGTACACAACCTCTACTAAATTAACAAGAATTTAACTCCAGCTACACTGCTCTAGCCATGGCATAATTCACTTCCACAAAATACAACCAAAACCGCAACTTCAACACAAGATAAGGTAGCTTGTTCAATAAGTGCATAACTCCACAAATGGTAAGAGGCTTTTCAAATTCAAATGATACACAATTAATTATGACTTAATGTGTATTTGAGATTTCAAATTGAGCTCTTAATGTACACTTCAATTCTGATTTCAAATATGAAAATAATAATTATGATTCCTCCAATGTCCAAAATGCACACACTACACAATTTTACTTCACAATTGAAACACCACTCTTCCCTTTTACGGTTTTCTATTCATGCACTACACTCTCACACTTTAACCTTAATGTGCAGCACCTTACTCCACATAACTTCCATTCACACCATAAACCACAAGAAATGGCAGCAACAAAATTCAAATTTGAAATCACTCCACTAAATGCAACCTTCTCCATAAATGGTAAAAAAACAATTCAAATTCAAATAACACTTATTCAATGCTACTCAATGAATTGCTTTCAAACTTAAAAAAGGTATTTGAATTTCAAATGGATGCTTATCCTTCCACACACTTCAAATCTGGAAATTGCAAATGCTCCAATTCCGAATTGCACAAGGATTCAAATAACAAACGTCACAACCTTCCTCACGCCACAACTAGTCACGACAAGGATTGGTGAGTTTTCAAGTTTAAAAGTTGTTGAATTAAACAACACTTCTATGCTTCTACCCTTCCACAAAAATTATTGATCATAAGATGATACAACAACCTTCCCAATCCAACTCCAACAAGTAGCAATTCAAAATTCAAACTAAGGTAATTTCACAAACTCAAAACCACAAAAACAACACAATCTGTGGTTCCAATTGATCAACCCTAATTGAGATGAATTTCACGAAATCAAATACAATCAATCCCTTCTCTCAACATGTGCTCTGATACCAAAAAAATGATGTGCTTAAAATCAAGTTCAAGCACAATCAAATGACTCAAGAAAAACAATTCTCAAGTCTCATACAAACCGGTTCAATCAACTAAGAAATTGCGTGACCCTAATGGAACTTTGATGAAATCCAACGGTTCAAAGATTCAATTAACTTCCACTAATGATCAATTTCACTAATGAACAATAAGAACAAGTGAATTACACGTGAAATGGATGAAAAGGAAAAGCACAAAAACCGTGATCTCAAATCCTTCCAACAATTCTAATTCATGCCAATCACTAAAGAGCATTCAATCTTAAATGAACAATCAACCTTACAAGATGATTATCCATGAATTACAATCACCAATAAGTCCAAGAAAGATTCGAATCTATCCTAGATATGACTCACTAGAGAAGAAACGAACAACAAAAAAGATGAATCGATATGACTCACAATTCTCCTTTGTCGCACTCGCCACAATTCCAATTCTTGCGTTGAAATTGATAAGAGAATTTTGGAATTAGGAAACCTTAAGCCCTCTCACGTTAAAGTGAAGTGTATAATCTGCAAAATGGCCTCCTCAGACCCTCTCTTAAGCAAGTATTTATACTTGCTACTCCTAGGGTTAAAAAGTGCTCAAAATTACAAGTTTGCCACTTTTAAGGTGGCTAACCCTAAATGAAAGTTACAAAGAAATAAAAGTGATGAGATCCATGATGAGAGCTAAGCCGGAAGAAGGAATGTAGATCCTCTTGAAGTGCTACCTAGACCGATCACAAGAAGTCGAGCGAAACGACTCAACGAAGCACTTAACGGGTTGATAAAGGATGTCCATGAAGTCGGAAAAGATTGCACAGAATCATACACGGCTAGACACACGGCTAAAAGGTACGGTCGTGTATGGAGACAAGCAAATCCATAGAAAGATATACGACCAGAAGTACACGATCGTGTATGTGACCGGAATGTGCACAGAAAAGTACACGGCCAAAGTACATGGTTGTGTATCCCCTGCCAGCCAGCTTTTTCTGTTTCGTGTTTTTACACAACTTATCTAAGCTACGTCATTTTGGACTTGTTTTTCACGAATTGTAACCCTAGTATAAAAGCTCCTAGGGTTTAGAACAACTAGGAATTTACATCTTTGAACATTAAACACGTTTGAGAGGCACCTCTCTTGGTTCTTGAAGAACTAAATCGAACTTATCGGATTGATTTCCGTGGCGTTCATCCCGACTTATCAATCGGTCTTCCATCCCGATTGTGGCATCTTCATTTTTATACCAAGGTTCTTGTCTCGCTTATAGACAACGGGTCGCGGTTTCCACTTTAGGTGTTTGGGCGTCTTAGGCAACGAATTTCCGAACGTATTGGTATTGGGTTTTGTCACGGGTTGGCGTGGTTCGTATCAGTTTGGTATCAGAGCTTAGGTTTGTCAAAACATCAAGTTCGGTTGAGGAAGGTAATATCAAAAACCCTAACTCCAATCGTTCATATCAATTATTGTATTCAATTTCGTAGTATTGATTGTCTTTTGATAGTGTAATATCGACTAGGCGATTGTTAAAAAAAAAAGAGTAAAAATCATGACAAAAAAAAAGAGAGAAGAGAAAAGAAAAGAAAAGAAAAACGTGATCAAGAGCAACAACCAAGACAAAAAAAAAAATTCGGATAGAAAAATAGAGGAAAATAAAGGAAATTTACGAAAAACGTGATCAAGAGCAACAACCTAGAGTTGTTTTGAATTCTACGGAAGGAAATTGGTGTAGTTCGGTTTAGTTCCAAGAGAATTGAGAAGAGGAAATTGACGAGTTGATATCATCATTATTTGTGAGAATACACAAGTGACTGTGTGATATCATCATTTGAGCGAAACACGTAAGGGAGTGTATCGTGAGGTTTAATTATATATCTATTTGTGTTAGTACTAATCTTTTATGCAGGGACTATGTCGAGACAACATTCTCCTGAAGGTGAGAGGGGAAGGTTTGATGTTAGGTTAGTAATTGAGGCGTTGAGGGGAGAAATGAAGAGGATGTTCCAAGATGGAATGGAACAAATTCATGAGACGGTAGAGTAAAGACTAGAGCAATCCACAAATGTATTCCAAGGGCGTAAAAGGGAGAGTCATTCTAGGAGAGTACCGAGAGGTGGAGATGAAATGACGGATGATGACTTTGATGAGCCTTCTGTTGGGAGTTATAGAGGATATAGTGGTCGGAATAGAGGAACTAGAGATTAGGAAGATAGAGGAGATAGGAATAGAGAGGATGATCAATTGAGTAGCATAAAAATGAAGATTCCTCCTTTCCAAGGGAAGAATGATCCCGAGGCGTACTTAGAGTGGGAGAAAAAGGTGGAGATGGTGTTTGATTGTCACAACTATAGTGGGAGAAAGAAAGTAAAACTTGCTGCCATTGAGTTTTCGAATTATGCTATAGTGTGGTGGGATCAATTAATGTTGAATAGAAGAAGGAATGGCGAGCCACCTATTGAGTCTTGGGAATAGATGAAAAGAATGATGAAGAAGCGGTTTGTGCCTACGTATTACTATCATGAATTGCACAACAAGTTGCAAACTCTAAGGCAGGGAAGCCGAAGTGTCGATGAGTATTTCAAGGAGATGGAAGTCACTATGATTAGGGTGAATGTAGAGGAGGATAGAGAGGCTACAATGGCTAGGTTTCTTGCGGGGTTGAATAGAGAAATCCAAAATGTGGTTGAATTGCAGCATTATGTTGAATTGGAGGATATGGTTCACATGGCTATAAAGGTTGAGAACCAGCACAAGAGGAAAGGTAGTAGTAATACACGGTTTCCACAGGGTAATGGTTCATCCACTTGGAAGACCAACCAATGGAAGAAAGAAGAAAAGCCTTTACCCACCAAACCAAAAGGGGAGCTGAGGCAAGCGGGTTCTACTCCTGGTAACCAAGGTAACCCTGATTCTTCTACTTCTAGAAATCGTGACATTAGATGTTTTAAATGTCAAGGTAGAGGCCATATTGCTAGTCAATGTCTAAATAGGCGTGTGATGATTTTGCGTGATGATGGAGAGTATGAGACTGAGCGGGATAGTGAAGAAGATGATATGCCTCCATTAGAGGATGCTAGTGATGATGAGGAGCCTGCAATGGGAAGGCTAGTGGTAGCAGTGAAGCGAGCTTTGAATGTGCAGGTGAAGGAAGAAGAGGAGGTGCAAAGAGAGAATATATTTCATACTAGATGTTATTTAGGAGATCACATTTGTAGTTTGATTATTGATGGGGGAAGTTACACCAATGTAGCCAGCAATTTTATTATTGAGAGGTTGGGGCTCAAAACTGTTAGACACCCTAGTCCATATAAATTACAGTGTGATGGGTGTCGAATCCAACAAAAATAAAACCTACTCCTAGACAATTATATGATTTGCATATAGTGGTGAGCAGGGTCGAATCCACAGAGATTGGTTAAATTTATTTCTATCCAAGGAGAATAAAAAGGAAAAGTAAAATGGGGGGTTTGGTTTGTGAATCGAATAAAGTAAAATAAGGTAAGAAAATCGGATATTAATAAAAGCCTAGCCAAAGGAATCAAGATGGTTTAATTCTAGGAGTTGATCATCGATGCAAATGTTTTCTATTCTTAGTTCTAGATAAACTGGTTATGGTTATTAACAAGCTCTAACAACCTATCTCTCCTTACTTCCTCGATAACCTCAGACAAGCGCTTTGAATTATTTCTCTTATTGATTAAACAACCCTAGACAAGCGCTTAGGATTTAATCTATCAATAGCATTAAAATCTAGAGAGACCACCAATTCATGCCAGTAGATTATAAGATAACCTATTTAAACATGATCATACACCTCCATAACATGAATTCAATCATCTCTTTTATAACTAAACATGTTATTACGTCACTAAGACTAGAACAATCAAACAATTACGGATTTGACGTGTTAGTTGACAATTTATTAACTTGCTAATTGAGTAGAAGAGCTCTATTCATACCAATCAACAAAGATAATAATGACAAAACGATCAGAAGATATATGAATACCCGAAAGCAAAGAATAGAATAAATACAAGTCAATTAGACCTCACAATTTGTGGAGAATTAAACATCTATGACCCTTTGGTTAGAAAAGTAGCTTAGCTACTCATGTTCATCAATAAAACGAAAATAAAAAGTAGAGACATGATGAACCCGGTTGCCTGCTCTGCGTCCAAGATGATCCAAAGTTCTTCAAGATCCAAAGATTCAAAAGTTATCCTAACCCTCTAGGGTTGGTTCTATTTATATTGTTAGGGAGATGGCATGTGATCTTTTGCTAGCAAGATACGAAAATATCTTTCCTTTTCCAAGTAGATTTCGAGAAGTAAATGTTCGTCCGCCTGGCACGCCCTAACACACGGCCGTGGGTCAAGCCGTGCCATTCTCTGTGCATATTTCATGTATCATCTTCCGTGTCCAGTGTGTACCACGGCTCTACCCACGGTTAGATTTCCAACCGTGCCTTATTCTGTGCATAATCAACAAGTCTTCATCCGTGCCCAGTGTGTACCACGGTTACACCCACGGCCAGATTTCAAGCCATGCCATCCTCTGGTTGATGTTCCACAATTTCTTCTCCTTGGCACGTCTAGCTTCCACCACGGCTCCAAGCACGGTTTCTCCCACGGCTGCCACCACGGCTGTGCCCTAAGCCGTGTCTCTCTCTGTTCAAAGTCCACATTTCTGTCTTCTTGTCCAGTGTGTAACACGGTTTGAACCTTGGCCGTGCCTCAAACCGTGCTTCCGATACACGGCCGTGTACTTCAACTGTGTATCTTCCTGTTGATTCAAAACCAAGTACACGGCCGTGTACTTCAATTACATGCCCATGTACTTCCTCCGGCGGTGTAAATCCTTATCTTTGAACTAAGTTGTAGGAGACTTCTCTAATTTACTTGAATTAGCATCCTTGACTCCATTTAACCTGATTTATCACCATAATAGAATTAAGTACCATTTCCTTATGATTTCTATAAAATCAATAATAATTTAACGCAATTTATACTATAAAGATTGAGTATAAAATGGCTCTATCACAGTGGTTGAATAATAGTGGAGAGACTAAGGTGAGTAAGCAAGCATTGATTGGTTTCCGCATTGGTAGGTATGAGGATGAGGTGTTATGTGATGTAGTGCCAATGCAAGCATGTCATGTGTTGTTGGGGAGGCCGTGGCAATTTGATAGGAAGGTTGTTCATGACGGCTTTTCTAACAAGTATACGCTTGTTCACCAAGGGAAAAGCTTTAATCTTAATCGGTTAACACCCAAACAAGTGTATGAGGACCAGTTGCAGCTACAACAGTCTTTTGGAAAACATAAGGTGAGTGAAAAGCAGAGTGAGAGTGAGAGGGCAAAAGACAATGAGAAGAAAAAGGAATATAAATGTCAAGATCAAAAGGAAAAAGAGAGGAAGGCTGGAAAGAGTGTGAGAGGCCAAGTTGAAGGGGGATCAACTTTGGTGGTGAGTGAAAAGGAGAGGGCAGCCTTGCAAAAGGAGAGTTGTGTGGCAAGAGCGAGTGTAGTAAGGAGAGCGTTAGTGATGAGGCAACCTATGTTGTTTCTGGTTTTTAAAGAAACATGTTTGACTACTAACGAATTATCTAATGCTTTGCCTAGTGTGGTTGTATCTCTTGTGCAGGATTTTGAAAATGTCTTTCGGAAGGAACTCCAATGGCAGGTAGATGAGTTAATGGAGAAGGGATACGTGAGAGAAGGCATGAGTCCATGTGCAATGCTTGTGATTTTGGTGCCTAAGAAGGATAGGACATGGAGAATGTGTGTTGATTGCCATGCCATCAACAACCTTACGGTAAAGTATCGTCATCCTATTCCTTGTTTAGATGACTTCTTAGATTGGTTATATGAGTGTAGTGTCATTTCTCGTGATCCATGGATAAACATTTCCATAGATTTTGTGTTAGGATTATCTAGGCCTAAGCATGGTCGAGATTCTGATTTTGTGGTTTTGGATAGGATTTTTAAAACGGTTCATTTCATTCCTTGTCATAAAACTGATGATGCTATACACATTGTTGATTTGTTCTTTAGAGAGGTAGTGCGTCCGCATGGTATACCTAGTAGCATTGTTAGTGATCGGGATGTAAAAATTTCGAGTCATTGTTGGAGAGTATTGTGGGAAAGGTTGGGAACTAAACGGATTTTTTCAACTATCTGTCACCCACAAACTGATGGGCAAATTGATGTGGTTAACAGGACTTTAATTCAATTGTTAGGGGCAATCATAGAGAAGAACATTAGGACTTAGAAGGATTGTTTACCATTTGTGGAGTTTGCATATAATAGGGCTTTACATAGCACTACTCAATGTTCCCTATTTGAGATTGCGTATGGTTTTAACCCGCTGAATCCTAATTATTTATTGCTATTGCCACCTAACAAGTTTGTGAGTTTTGATGCTGATTCTAAGGCAGATTTCGTGAGAAAGCTACATGCACAGGTAAAGAGTAGGATTGAAAAACAAAATGCCAGGGTCGCTTCAAGGGTGAACAAGGATAGGAGACCCAAGATTTTTCAGCCTAGAGATTGGGTTTGGGTGCATTTTCGCAAGGAGAGTTTTCCATTGCAGAGGAGATCCAAGTTGAACACTAGGGGAGACGGTCCATTTCCAATGCTTGAGAAAATCAATGATAATGCCTACAAGAAAAATTTACCAGGTGAGTATCCAGTAAGTGTCACATTTTATGTTACTAATCTGAGTCCATTTGATGCAGGCAATGATTTGAGGACAAATCCTTTTCAAGAGGAGGGGAATGATGAGATCCATGATGAGAGCCAAGCCGGAAGAAGGAATGTGGATCCTCTTGAAGTGTCGCCTAGACCGATCACAAGAAGTCGAGCGAAACGATTAAAGGAAGCACTTAACGGGTTGATAAAGGATGTCCATGAAGCCGGAAAAGATTGCACAGAATCATACACGGCTAGACACATGGCTAAAAGGCACGGTCGTGTATGGAGACAAGCAAATCCATAGAAAGATATACGACCAGAAGTACACGGTCGTATATGTGACCGGAATGTGCACAGAAAAGTACACGGCCAAAGTACACGGTCGTGTATCCCCTGCCGGCTAGCTTTTTCTATTTCGTGTTTTTACGCAACTTATCTAAGCTACGTCATTTTGGACTTGTTTTTCACGAATTGTAACCCTAGTATAAAAGCTCCTAAGGTTTAGAACAACTAAGAATTTACATCTTTGAACATTAAACACTTTTGAGAGGCACCTCTCTTAGTTCTTCAAGAACTAAATCGAACTTATCGGATTGATTTCCGTGGCGTTCATCCCGACTTATCAATCGGTCTTCCATCCCGATTGTGGCGTCTTCATTTTTATACCAAGGTTCTTATCTCACTTATAGACAACGGGTCACGATTTCCACTTTAGGTGTTTGGGCGTCTTAGGCAACGAATTTCCGAACGTATTGGTATTAGGTTTCATCACGAGTTGGTGTGGTTCGTATCAAAAAGTGTCCCAAAACTAAAATACAACCAGAATAGTTCATAAAAGAAGAAATATATAAAAGAAATGGTCTTCAAGATGCCGGTCTTCTATAGGGTCCATTGGCCGAGCTCATCGCCGGTTCAGGTCGGTCCATGGATAACCCACAAGCTGAGTCTGAGGGAGTTTGTCTATTGCCCTATAAAATATGATAAGTGTGCCTGTTGGAAAATACAATACAAGAATAATAGAAAAGAGGTTAATATATAAATAATTCTAGGGTCGATCTGCTCAAAATGGGCCCTCATCGCCAAAATTCGAATTCCTTTAGTTTTTGCCCTAATGATAGGTCTTGTCGGATTTTGATTCCTATCATGGGCCAATAAAGGGCGTCATCTAATACTCTTTGAACTTGGAGATTAGGTTTAGGTGCGCATGAGTCAAAAGTGATTCCTAGCACAAAGGCGATCTAAGCTGCTTCCAAGAGGCAAGGGTCCATTTTGAGTCCTCAAGTGCATCAACAACAATGTTTACAAATTGGAATTACTAAGTAAGTATCAAACCAGTGCTATTTTTAATATTATTGATTTAAGTCCTTATAATGCAGATGACGATTTAAGGACAAATCCTTTTCAAGAGAAGGGGAATGATGAAGATCACATTAGGAAGATTAGTTCAAGGATGATCGAAAACAAGCTACGAAGATTATATCAAGGACCACGACCCCATTTGAAGTGCAGAGTATAAATGTGGAAGTCGAGAAAGAGATTCGAGGCCGATAATGTTAGAACCATTGATGGTCGTCGCCCTTAGTGGTATAAGCTGCTAGCCTAAATGGTTGGCATGGGTAAGTAAGCCACTGGCTTAAGTGGCCGACATATATGCAAATGAAGGTTGGTTGAAAGCAATTCAAAGCTGTCGGCTTTTATGTTGGCTTTGCTACAATTATTGGCTGACTTTGTATATTTAAGGTTGTCGACGTATAATGTTTGTCCTTTATTCGAATTAGGTTTTTTATGTCATTTTCTTTACTTTTTCTTATGAGACTATAAATAGTAGTCATAGACTCATTACAACACAATTAAGAATTAAGAAAGTTTATTCACATTTTAAGAGAGAATTTCTCTTTAGTTATTGAAAGAACTAATGAACTTATTGGTTTTTGAATCTGTGGTAGTCACTTTAACTTATCAATCAATTATTCCATAATCGATTGTGGCATTAACATCTTGATGAGAATCAAGCCAAAAGATGGAATGTGGATCCTCTTGAAGTGCCACCTAGACCGATCACAAGAACTCGAGCAAAACGATTCAAGGAAGCACTTAACGGGTTGATAAAGGATGTCCACGAAGCCGGAAAGGATTGGAGCAATCATGAAGTTGGAAAGGATTGGAACAACCATGGGAATGCCCTTGCTCTTGTACAAGTCATAACGGATACGGGTTGAAGAGGGCGTGTCTTTACAAGGCACGGTCGTGTAGGAGTCCAGAGGTTACACAGAATCATACACGGTTCAAAGGCACGGCCGTGTATGGTGTCAAGAATTTCCATAGAAAGATACACGACTAGAAGTACACGGTCGTGTATATATCCAACGCCGACTCCAAGGTTGTCAGCCTTTATCCCAACGTCGCCGGCCTTTGAGTCATTGTTTTGTTATTTTTTACGCAACTTAATGATGTTATGTCGTTTTGGGCCTTTATTGTTACGAATTGTAAACCCTAATATAAAGCTCATAGGGTTTAGAACATAGAATATAAAACATACAAGTTTGAAAACACTTTTGAGAGAATTTCTCTCTTGGTTCTTTAAAGAACTACTCTAGAACTTATCGGATTTTCTTCCGTGGCGTTCATCCCGACTTATCAATCGGTCTTTCATCCCGATTGTGGCGTCTACATAATATACCAAGGTTCTTGCCTCACTTATAGGCAATGGGTCACAGTTTCCACTCGGTTGTTTGGCATCTTGGGTAGCAATTCCGAACGTATTGGCATTGGGTTTCGTCACACGTTGGCGTGGTTCGTATCAGTTTGGTATCAGAGCCTAGGTTTGTTAAAACATCAGTTCGGTTTGAGGAAGGTAACATCAAAACCCTAACTCCAATCGTTCATATCAATTGTTCGTATTTAATTTCATAGTGTTAATTGTCTATTGAAAGTGTAGTACCTACTATTCAATTTTGTTACAAAAAAAAAAGGAACGTGATCGAGAGCAACAAAAAAAAATCTGAAAGAAAAAGACGAAAATTTCGAGCCCTAGAGTTGTATTCTCTAGTTGAATTCTACGGAAGGGAATTGGTATAGTTTAGGTTAGTTCCAAGAGAATTGAGAAGAGGAATTGGCGAATTGATATCATTATTGCTTGTGAGAATACACGAGTGACTGTGTGATATCATCATTTGAGCGAAACACATAAGGGAGTGTATCGTGAGGCTTAATTATATATATTTGTGTTAGTACTAATCCTTCTTCTATAGGAACTATGTCGAGGCAACATTCTCCTAAAAGTGAGAGGGGAAGGTTTGATGCTAGGTTAGTGATTGAGGTGTTGAGGGGTGAGATGAAGAGGATGTTTCAGGAGGGCATGGATCAAATTCATGAGACGGTGGAACAAAGACTAGAGAAATCTAAAAACGTCTTCTAAGGGCGTAAGAGGGAGAGTTGTTCTAGGAGAGTACAAAGGGGTGGAGATGGAATGTCTGATGAGGAATTTGATGAACCTTCTATCGGGAGTTATAGAGGTTATCGTGGTAGGAATAGAGGAACTAGGGATTGGGAAGATAGAGGAGATAGGAACAGAGAGGATAATCAACTAAGTAGTATAAAGATGAAGATTCCTCCTTTCCAAGGGAAGAATGATCCCAAGGCGTACTTAGAGTGGGAGAAGAAGGTAGAGATGGTGTTTGATTATCACAACTATAGTAGGAGAAAGAAAGTGAAACTTGCTGCCATTGAATTTTCAGATTATGCCATAGTGTGGTGGGATCAACTAATGTTAAATCGAAGAAGGAATGGCGAACCACCTATTGAGTCGTGGGAAGAGATGAAGAGGGTGATGAAGAAGCGGTTTGTGCCTGCATATTACTATCGTGAATTACACAGCAAATTGCAAACTCTTAAGTAGGGAAGCCGAAGTGTGGATGAGTATTTCAAGGAGATGGAAGTAACGATGATCAGGGCGAATGTAGAGGAGGATAGAGAGGCTACCATGGCTAGGTTTCTTGCTGGATTGAATAGAGAAATTCAAAATGTCATAAAACTGCAGCATTATGTAGAATTGGAAGATATGGTTCATATGGCTATAAAGGTTGAGAACCAACACAGGAGGAAAGGTAGTAGTACTGCACGGTTTCAACAGGGTGCTGGTTCATCCACCTGGAAGACTAACCAATGGAAGAAGGAAGAAAAGCCTTTATCTACCAAACCTGATACGAAATCGGTTTGCTCTGATACTAAACTGATACGAACCACGCCAACATGTGACGAAACCCAATACCAATACGTTCGGAATTGCTACCCAATATGCCAAACAATCGAGTGGAAACCGCGACCCGTTGCCTATAAGTGAGACAAGAACCTTGGTATAATATGCAGATGCCACAATCAGGATGAAAGATCGATTGATAAGTCGGGATGAACGCCATGGAATAAAAATCCGACAAGTTCTAGATTAGTTCTTTAAAGAACCAAGAGAGGAATTCTCTCAAAGTGTTTTCAAACTTGTATGTTGTATATTCTATGTTCTATCTGTTCTAAACCCTAAGAGCTTTATATTAGGATTTACAATTCGTAACAATAATGGCCCAAAATGACATAACTTCATTAAGTTGCGGAAAAATAAAAAAACAGAGACGTAAAGGCCGGCAGCGTTGAAATGAAGGCCGGCGGCTTTGAGCCGGCATAGGAGATGTACACGATTGTGTACTTTAGTCGTGTATCTTTCTGTGGAAATTCTTGACAACATACACAACCGTGTACTTCTAATCGTGTATCTTTTTGTGGAAATTCTTGAAACCATACACGGCTGTGCCTTTGAACCGTGTATGATTCTATGTAACCTCCAGACTCCTACACGGCTATGCCTTGTAAAGACACGCCCTCTTCAACCCGTATCCGTTATGACTTGTACAAGAGTAAGGGCATTCCCATGGTTGTTCCAATCATTTCCAACTTCATGATTGCTCTAATTCTTTCCGGCTTCGTGGACATCCTTTATCAACCCGTTAAGTGCTTCCTTGAATCGTTTTGCTCGAGTTCTTGTGATCGGTCTAGGTAGCACTTCAAGAGGATCTGCATTCCATCTTCCGGCTTGGCTCCCATCATGGCTCTCATCATTCCCCTCCTCTTGAAAAGGATTTGTCCTCAAATCATCGCCTGCATCAAAAGGACTCAAATCAGTAACATTAAATGTAGCACTCACTTGATACTCACTTGGTAAATCTATCTTGTATGCATTATTATTGATGCGCTCAAGAATTTGAAATGGTCCATCGCCTCTAGGAAGTAGTTTAGATCGATGCTGCAAAGGAAACCGCTCTTTGCGCATGTGAACCCAAACCTAGTCTCCAGGTTCAAAGACAGCTTGTCGACGACCCTTGTTGGCCTGTTTCACATACTGCTCTGTTCTTCGCTTAATGTTTTGCCTTGCCTTCTCATGGATCTGTTTAACAAATTCTACTTTCATCTTGCCATCTAGATTAACATACTCAGAAATAGGCAGAGGTGATAAATCCAAAGGAGTTAGTGGATTAAAACCATACACAATTTCAAAAGGAGTAAACTTAGTAGTAGAATGCATTGTGCGATTATAGGCAAATTCAACATGCGGCAAACAATCCTCCCAACTTTTAATGTTCTTTTTAATGATAGCCCTCAACAAAGTAGATAAAGTTCGATTTACTACCTCAGTTTGACCATCAGCCTGTGGATGACAAGTAGTAGAAAACAATAACTTAGTTCCTAACTTAGCCCACAAGGTCTTCCAGAAGTAGCTCAAGAACTTAGCATCTGTATCCGATACGATTGTTCTAGGCATACCATGTAATCTCACAACTTCCCTAAAGAACAAATTAGCAATATTGCAAGCATCATTTGTTTTGTGACAGGGAATGAAATGTGCCATTTTAGAGAATCTATCCACGACTACAAAAATAGAATCTCGACCATGTCTAGACCTGGGTAATCCTAACACAAAATCCATAGAAATATCTACCCAAGGTTCCTGAGGAATGACACTAGACCCATATAACTCATCTAATAAGTCATCTAGGTGAGGAATGGGATGGCGATACTTTACCGTGATGTTGTTGATGGCGCGGCAGTCAACACATATTCTCCATGACCCATCCTTCTTAGGCACCAAAATCACAGGCACTGCACATGGACTCATGCTTTCTCTCATGTACCCCTTCTCCATTAATTCATTGACCTGCCTTTGGAGTTCCTTTGTCTCCTCTGGATTGCTCCTATAAGCCGGTTTGTTTGGAATCGATGCTCCGGGTACTAGGTCAATCTGGTGCTCAAAACCATGAATAGGTGGTAATCCCTTTGGAACCTCCTCAGGGAAGACATCTTCAAAGTCCTGCACAATAGACACAACCACACTAGGCAAAGATTTAAATAGTTCATTAGTATTTAAACAAGTCTCCTTAAAAACTAGCAACAGCATAGGTTGCTTCATCACTAACGCTATCCTCACTACACTCGCTCTTGCCACACAACTCTCCTTTCACAAGGCTGCACTCTCCTTTTCACTCACCACCAAAGTTGATCCCCCTTCAACTTGGTCTCTCACACTCTTTCCAGCCTTCCTCTCTTTTTCCTTTTGATATCGACTTTTATGTTCCTTTTCTTTCTCGCTGTCTTTTGCTCTCTCACTCTCCCTCTGTTTTTCACTCACCTTATATTTTGCAAAAGACTGTTGTAGCTGCAACTGATCCTCATACACCTGTTTAGGTGTTAAAGGTTTAAGATTAAAGCTTTTCCCTTGGTGAACAAGCGTATACTTGTTAGAAAAGCCATCATGAACAACCTTCCTATCAAATTGCCATGGCCTCCCCAACAACACATGACATGCTTGCATGGGCACTACATCGCATAACACCTTATCCTCATACCTACCAATGCAAAAAGCAATCAAGGGTTGCTTACTCACCTTAGTCTCATCACTATCATTCAACCACTACAATTTATATGGACTAGGGTGTTTAGTAGTCTTGTGTCCCAACCTCTCGACAATAAAATTACTCACCACATTAGTGCAACATCCTCCATCAATGATCAAACTACAAATATGATCACCTAAATAACATCTAGTATGAAGGATATTCTCTCGTTGCACCTCCTCTTCTTCCTTCACCTGCACATTCAAAGCTCTCTTCACTACTGCCACTAACCTCCCTACTGCAGGCTCCTCATCATCACTAACGTCCTCTAATGGAGGCATATCATCCTCTTCACTATCCCCCTCAGTCTCATACTCACCATCATTACGCATAATCATAACACGCCTATTCGGACATTGACTAGCAATATGGCCTCTACCTTGGCATTTAAAACATCTAATGTCACGATTTCTAGGAGTAAAAGAGTAAGGTTTACCTTAATCACCAGGAGTAGAACCCGCTTGCCTTTGCTCTCCTTTTGGTTTGGTGGGTAAAGGCTTTTCTTCCTTCTTCCATTGGTTAGTCTTCCAGGCGGATGAACCAGCACCCTATTGAAACCATGCAGTACTACTACCTTTCCTCCTGTGTTGGTTCTCAACCTTTATAGCCATATAAACCATATCTTCCAATTCAACATAATGCTGCAATTCCACGACATTTTGAATTTCTCTATTCAATCCAGCAAGAAACCTAGCCATGGTAGCCTCTCTATCCTCCTCTACATTCGCCCTAATCATAGTAACTTCCATCTCCTTGAAATACTCATCCACACTTTGGCTTCCCTGCCTAAGAGTTTGCAATTTGTTGTGTAATTCACGATAGTAATATGTAGGCACAAACCGCTTCTTCATCACCCTCTTCATCTCTTCCCACGACTCAATATGTGGTTCGCCATTTCTTCTTCGATTTAACATTAGTTGATCCCACCGCACTATGGCATAATCCGAAAAATTTAATGGCAGCAAGTTTCACTTTCTTTCTCCTACTATAGTTGTGACAATCAAATACCATCTCTACCTTCTTCTCCCACTCTAAGTATGCCTCGGGATCACTCTTCCCTTGGAAAGGAGGAATCTTCATCTTTATACTACTTAGTTGATTATCCTCTCTATTCCTATCTCCTCTATCTTCCCAATCCCTACTTCCTCTATTCCTACCACTATAACCTCTATAACTCCCGACAGAAGGTTCATCAAATTCATCATCAAACATTTCATCTCCACCCCGTTGCACTCTCCTAGAACAACTCTCCCTCTTACGCCCTTGGAAGACGTTTTTAGATTGCTCTAGTCTTTGTTCCACCGTCTCATGAATTTGTTCCATGCCCTCCTGAAACATCCTCTTCATCTCACCCCTCAACGCCTCAATCACTAACCTAGCATCAAACCTTCCCCTCTCACTTTCAGGAGAATGTTGCCTCGACATCATTCCTGCAAAAAAAGGTTAGCAAGAACACAAATATATATAATTAAGCCTCACGATACACTCCCTTATGTGTTTCGCTCAAAGGATGATATCACACAGTCACTCGTGTATTCTCATAAGCAATGATGATATCAACTCACTAATTCCTCTTCTCAATTCTCTTGGAACTAACCCAAACTACACCAATTCCCTTCCATAGAATTCAACTAGAGAATACAACTCTAGGGCTCGAAATTTTCCTCTTTTTCTTTCAGATTTTTTTTTTGTCGGCTTTGTTTGTTGCTCTTGATCACGTTCCTTTTTTTTTGTTGTTGTGATTCTTCCTTTTTTTTTCGTAACAAAATTGAATAGTAGGTACTACACTTTCAATAGACAATTAACACTATGAAATTGAATACGAACAATTGATATGAACGATTGGAGTTAGGGTTTTGATGTTACCTTCCTCAAACCGAATTGATGGTTTAACAAACCTACGCTCTGATACCAAACTGATACGAAATCGGTTTGCTCTGATACCAAACCGATACGAACCACACCAACGTGTGACAAAACCCAATACCAGTACGTTCAGAATTGCTAACCAAGATGCCAAACAATCGAGTGGAAACCGCGACCCGTTGCCTATAAGTGAGACAAGAACCTTGGTATAATATGCAGACGCCATAATCGGGATGAAAGACCGATTGATAAGTCGGGATGAACGCCACGGAATAAAAATCCGATAAGTTCTAGATTAGTTCTTTAAAGAACCAAGAGATGAATTCTCTCAAAGTGTTTTCAAACTTGTATGTCATATATTCTATGTTCTATTGTTCTAAACCCTAAGAGCTTTATATTAGGGTTTACAATTCATAACAATAATGGCCCAAAATGACATAACTTCATTAAGTTGCGGAAAAATAACAAAATAGAGACGTAAAGGCCGGCGGCGTTGAAATGAAGGCCGGCGGCTTTGAGCCGGCATAGGAGATGTACACAACCGTGTACTTTAGTCGTGTATCTTTTTGTGGAAATTTTTGACAACATATACGACTATGCACTTCTAGTCGTGTATCTTTCTGTGGAAATTCTTGACACCATACACGGCTGTGCCTTTGAACCGTGTATACGACCGTGTATGATTCTGTGTAACCTCCAGACTCCTACACGGCCGTGCTTTGTAAAGACACGCCCTCTTCAACCCGTATCCGTTATGACTTGTACAAGAGCAAGGGCATTCTCATGGTTGTTCCAATCCTTTCCAACTTCATGATTGCTCCAATCCTTTTCGGCTTCGTGGACATCCTTTATCAACTCGTTAAGTGCTTCCTTGAATCGTTTTGCTCGAGTTCTTGTGATCGGTCCAGGTGGCACTTTAAGAGGATCCGCATTCCATCTTCCGGCTTGGCTCTCATCAAAACCGAAAGGAGAGCAGAGGCAAGCGGGTTCTACTCTTGGTAACCAAGGTAAACCTGATTCTTCTACTCCTAGAAATCGTGACATTAGATGTTTTAAATGCCAAGGAAGAGGCCATATTGCTAATCAATGTCCAAATAGGCGTGTTATGATTCTACGTGATGATGGTGAGTATGAGACTGAGGGGGATAGTGAAGAGGATGATATGCCTCCATTAGAGGACGCTAGTGATGATGAGGAGCCTGCAATAGGGAGGTTAGTGGCAGTAGTGAAGTGAGCTTTGAATGTGCAGGTGAAGGAAGAAGAGGAGGTGCAAAGAGAGAATATCTTTCATACTAGATGTTATCTAGGTGATCATATTTGCAATTTGATCATTGATGGAGGAAGTTGCACTAATGTGGTGAGTAATTTTATTATTGAGAGGCTGGGACTCAAGACTACTAAACACCCTAGTCCATACAAATTGCAGTGGTTGAATGATAGTGGCGAGACCAAGGTGAGTAAACAAGCCTTGATTGCTTTTCGCATCGGTAGGTATGAGGATGAGGTGTTATGCGATGTAGTGCCGATGTAAGCATGTCATGTGTTGTTGGGGAGGCCATGGTAATTTGATAGGAAGGTTGTTCATGATGACTTTTTTAACAAGTATACGCTTATTCACCAAGGGAAAAGCTTTAATCTTAAACCTTTAACACCTAAACAGGTGTATGAGGATCAGTTGTAGCTACAACAGTCTTTTGCAAAATATAAGGTAAGTGAAAAACAGAGGGATAGTGGGAGAGTAAACGACAGCGAGAAAGAAAAGGAACACAAAAGTCGATATCAAAAGGAAAAAGAGAGGAAGGCTGGAAAGAGTGTGAGAGACCAAGTTGAAGGGGGATCAACTTTGGTGGTGAGTGAAAAGGAGAGTACAGCCTTGCAAAAGGAGAGTTGTGTGGCAAGAGGGAATGTAGTGAGGAGAGCGTTAGTGATGAAGCAACCTATGTTGTTGCTGGTTTTTAAGGAAACTTGTTTGAATACTAATGAACTATTTAACTCTTTGTCTAGTGTGGTTGTGTCTATTGTGCGGGACTTTGAAGATGTCTTCCCTGAGGAGATTCCAAAGGGATTACCACCTATTCGTGGTATTGAGCACCAGATTGACCTAGTACCCGGAGCATCGATTCCAAACAAACCGGCTTATAGGAGCAATCCAGAGGAGACAAAGGAACTCCAATGGAAGGTCGATGAATTAATGGAGAAGGGGTACATGAGAGAAAGCATGAGTCCATGTGCAGTGCCTGTGATTTTGGTGCTTAAGAAGGATGGGTCATGGAGAATGTGTGTTGACTGTCGCGCCATCAATAACATCACGGTAAAGTATCGTCATCCTATTCCTCGCTTAGATGACATGTTAGATGAGTTACATAGGTCTAGACATGGTCGAGATTCTATTTTTGTAGTCGTGGATAGATTCTCTAAAATGGCACATTTCATTCCTTCTCACAAAACAGATGATGCTTGCAATATTGTTAATTTGTTCTTTAGGGAAGTTGTGAGATTACATGGTATGCCTAGAATAATCGTATTGGATAGAGATGCTAAGTTCTTGAGCTACTTCTGGAAGACATTGTGGGCTAAGTTAGGAGCTAAGTTATTGTTTTCTACTACTTGTCATCCATAGACTGATGGTCGAACTGAGGTAGTAAATCGAACTTCATCTACTTTGTTGAGGGCTGTCATTAAAAAGAACATTAAAAGTTGGGAGGATTATTTGCCGCATGTTGAATTTGCCTATAATCGCACAATGCATTCTGTTACTAAGTTTACTCCTTTTGAAATTGTGTATGGTTTTAATCCACTAACTCCTTTGGATTTATCACCTCTGCCTATTTCTGAGTATGTTAATCTAGATGGCAAGAAGAAAGTGGAATTTGTTAAACAGATCGATGAGAAGGCAAGGCTAAACATTGAGCGAAGAATAGAGTAGTATGTGAAACAAGCCAACAAGGGTCGTCGACAAGCTGTCTTTGAACCTGGAGACTGGGTTTGGGTTCACATGCGTAAAGAGCGGTTTCCTGTGCAGCGTCGATCTAAACTACTTCCTAGAGGTGATGGACCATTTCAAATTCTTGAGCGCATCAATGATAATGCATACAAGATAGATTTACTAGGTGAGTATCAAGTAAGTGCTACATTTAATGTTACTGATTTGAGTCCTTTTGATGCAGGTGATGATTTGAGGACAAATCCTTTTCAAGAGGAGGGGAATGATGAGAGCCATGATGGGAGCCAAGCCAGAAGATGGAATGTGGATCCTCTTGAAGTGCCACCTGGACCGATCACAAGAACTCGAGCAAAACAATTCAAGGAAGCACTTAACGGGTTAATAAAGGATGTCCATGAAGCCGGAAAGGATTGGAGAAATCATGAAGTTGGAAAGGATTGGAACAACCATGAGAATGCCCTTGCTCTTGTATGAGTCATAACGGATACGGGTTGAAGAGGGCATGTCTTTACAAGGCACGGCCGTGTAGGAGTCTGGAGGTTACACAGAATTATACACGGTCGTATACACGGTTCAAAGGCACGACCATGTATGGTGTCAAGAATTTCCACAGAAAGATATACGACTAGAAGTACACGGTTATGTATATATCCAACGCCGGCTCTAAGGCCACCGGCCTTCATTCCAACGCCACTGGCCTTTAAGTCATTGTTTTGTTATTTTTCACGTAACTTAATGATGTTATGTCATTTTGGGCCTTTATTGTTATGAATTGTAAACCCTAATATAAAGCTCCTAGGGTTTAGAACATAGAATATAGAACATACAAGTTTGAAAACACTTTTGAGAGAATTCCTCTCTTGGTTCTTTAAAGAACTACTCTAGAGCTTATCGGATTTTCTTCCGTGGCGTTCATCCCGACTTATCAATCGGTGTTTTTATCTCGATTGTGGCGTCTACATAATATACCAAGGTTCTTGCCTCACTTATAGGCAACGGGTCGCAGTTTCCACTCGGTTGTTTGGCATCTTGGGTAGCAATTCTGAACGTATTGGTATTGGGTTTCGTCACACGTTGGCGTGGTTCGTGTCACATCTATACGAAGGTTCTTATCTCATCTATAGACAATGAGTCGCGGTTCCATCGTTCTTGATAGATCCATAGATTGTGAGAATTATCAAATCTAGGTTTTGGGTTTTGTCACGGGTTGGCGAGGTTCCCATTATATCAAGAATTGCTTTGGTGAAAAGACTTTTCTCAAGCATACCATATGTAGATAATGGAAAGAGGCTAGTAGTGTATCATGTCAAACTTATGGCTTATGAACCTATACCTCTTCAAATTAGGTTAGCACCTTTACCATTACCTCCACCATTACAGGTAGGACTAGGGAAGAGATGTCTCAGGTGTTTGAGACCCCATAATCTATAGTAATGCAGTTAGCCCGAAGGGGCATGTTTCTCTTATGGTAAGATAGGACACCCTAAGAGGAGTTGTATAGAAAGAACCATCAATAGAGAGGGTATAGGTCATTTGAATGTTATGCTTCCTACAACTAGATGGCTGCACCTGAACCAGCACAACAACTAGTAAGACTTGCACTTAGAAGACTACTGGGTGAACCTTAACATGTTGGACCAAGATAAAGGGCACTTAGTTAAGTGTTTGCATTATAAAAATAGTAGTAGCAAGATGCTTTAGATCAGGATACCATTATAGGTGCACTGCTTATTAACTCAAACATTGCCCATGTGTTATTTGATATAGCTCCAATGCATTCTTGCATATCATTTATTTTCATGCATATATGTGGGTTGAAACTAGTGTCATTAAGTGATGTTATGATCGTAAATACTCCTTTTAGGGTGGGAGGATGATTAGATCAGATGTGTAAAGATGTAGAAATTATAATACAAAGGAAGAAAATGTTAGTAGAATTGTTTGTGTTAGAGGTGATAGAATTTGATTTAATTTTAGGGGTGAATTGGCTATTTAAGTACTATGTCACTATAAATTGTTAAAATCTAGTGGTTTATTTTAACTTTCCCAATAAAGATTAAACTGTATTTAAGTTCGATGCTTAGAGACCTACAACTCTTCCTACATATGAGTTGTGGAATAAAGGGAGATTGTCGGCATTATTAGTAGAGACAAGATAAGCCATGAAATTAGAAGAGGTAAATGTATTTGGAGATTATGTAGATGTCTTTCTACAGAATTTGCCAGGCTTACCACCAGTTAGAAAGATAGAATTTTGTAATGATTTGGTATTAAGAATGACACCAATATCTAAAGTGCTTTATAGAATGACACCTAATAAATCATTTGAACTGAAGACTCAACTTCAAGAATTGTAGGACAGTAGGTTTATCAGACCAAGTCTCTCACTATAGGGTGCTCCAGTATTATTTATTAAGAAAAAGGATGGGAGCATGAGGCTATGTATAGACTATAAGGAGCTAAACTGAGTCATAATCAAGAACAAATACCCCCTCCTTAAAATTGATGACTTATTTGACCAATTAAAGGGAGCTCAGGTTTTCTCCAAAAATTACTTAAGATTAAGATACCATCAATTAAGGACTAAGGAAGATGATATATCGAAGACTACCTTTAGGACTTGGTATGGGCATCACAAATTTCTAGTGAAGCCTTTTAGGCTTCAGTAGCCTTCATAGATTTGATGTATAAAGTGCTTAGAGACTGGTTAGATCAGTTTGTAATAGTATTCATAGATAATATTCTCATTTATTTCAACAGTTAGGAAGAACATGAAGCACATCTTAAAACAGTATTGGAAAGACTAAAGGAAGAGAAGCTATATGCTAAGTTTAGCAAATGTGAGTTTTAGTTGGAATGGGTATCCTTCTTAGGGTATATGGCAAATAAGGATAGCATATTAGTAGATCCTGAGAAGGTAAAGGTAGTGAGTGACTAGCTAAGACCAAAAACTATAATAGAGGTGAGGAGTTTTTTGAGGTTAGTTGGTTATTATAGACGTTTTGTAGAAGGATTTTCTCATTTGGAAACTCCCTTAACATAATTAATTAAGGAGAAGACCAAATTTGTATGGAGTAATGAATGTGAAAATAACTTCACAACATTGAAGGAGAAATTGGTGACAGCTCTTCTACTATCCTTACTAAAGATAGGGGAAGAATTCAAAGTTTTTATGATGCCTTAATTCAAGGCTTATGGTGTGTTCTTATGTAGAAAGGAGAGTCATTAAATATGCCTCTCTCCAATTGAAACCATATGAGAGGAATTACCCCCACACACGATCTAGAGCTAGTAGTTGTTACCTTAGTACTAAAATTATGGAGACATTATCTTTATGGTGAAAAGTGTAAAATCTTTATAGATCATAAAAACTAGAAGTACCTATTTACACAAAAAGACTTAAATATGAGGCAGAGGAGGTGGTTAGAGTTAATGAATGGTTATGATGTAGAGATCCATTATTAACCTAGAAAAGCAATTGTACTTATAAATGCTTTGAGCCGAAAGAAGCAAATGAACATGATAGCACTAATCACATCTTAGAGACAATTATTAGAAGATATGTGTAAGCTTGAATCGGAGATGGTGACGTAAGAAATGAGAAATGGATTGGCTAAACTTAGTATTCAACCAAATATAATTGATCTAATTAAGAGTATGTAAATTGGAAATCTTGGAATCTTAAAGCTCAAGAGAAAATTAAAGCAAAGTGAAGCCACATAATTTCAGGTAAATATTAAAGGGGTAGTAAAATATGGCACAAGATTGTGTGTTCCAGATAATATGGAGCTAAAGAGGGAGATCATGAAAGAGGCTTATTACTTAGGATATGCAGTATACCCAGGAAGCATTAAGATATATAAAGACTTAAAGAATAATTAGTGGTGGAAAAATATGAAGTGGGAGATAGTTAAATATGTATCTAGATGCCTAACGTGTTAGCAAATAAGGATTGAGCACCAAAGACCAGCTAGTGAGTTATAACCACTTCCTATACCTAAATGGAAGTGAGAACATGTATCTATAGATTTTGTGATAGCCCTCTTAAGAACCAAGGAAACATATGACACAATCTAGGTAATTGTAACTAAGTCTGCCCATTTTCTACCAATTAAAGTGAACTATAGATTAGAGAAGCTTGCTTAAATGTACATCAATGAGATTGTCAAATTACATAGTGTACAAGCCACTATCACATCTGATAGAGATACTCAGTTTGTGAGCAGGTTCTAGAAAAGTCTACATCAGGCTTTGGGAACTAAACTTTAGTTTAATACTACATTTCATCCTTAAACAAGATGAAGATCACACTAGGAGAATTGGTGCAAGGATGATCGAAGATAAGCTAGGAGGATTGGATTAAGGAGCATGACTCCATTTGAAGTGCAAAACATGAAGGCAGAAGTCAAGGAAGAGATCAAAGGCCAATAGCTTCAAAATCACTGAAGGCCATTGGCCTAAATGGTTGATGTGGAAAGAAGGTCGTCGACCTAAGTAGCTGGTGTAAGTTACAATAAAGGCTGGCTTGGGTTGATTTCAAAGCCACTTGCTTTGGTATCGACTTAGCACCAATTATAGGTCGACTTTGTAATATTTTAGGCCGTCAACATATAATGTTTATCCTTTATGTGAATTAGGTTTTTTATGTCATTTTGTTTACTCTTTATTGTGAGACTATAAATAGTTGTCAAATACTCATTGTAAGTACCTTTTTAAAAAAATTTATTCACAAATTGAGAGATTATTTCTCTTTGGTTCTTGAAAGAACTTATTGAACTTATCGAATTTTGAATCTATAGCATTCACCTAAACTTATCAATCGATTGTTCTATAATCGATTGTAACGTTAGCACTTATACTAAGGTTTTTATCTCATTTATAGACAATGGGTTATGATTTCCATTGTTCTTGATAGATCCATAGATTATGAGGATTAGCAAATTTAGTTGTTGGGTTTCGTCATGGGTTGGTGGGGTTCGCATCAAAGTAGATATGTAGTCTGAGAGAACCATCCAAATTTTGGAAGACAAACTGTGAGCTTATTCATTAGGTCATGGAGGTAATTGGGGTGATTACTTACCCTTGGTGGAATTCACATATAACAACATCTATCAAGCTATAATTTAGATGGCTCTATATGAAGTACTATATGGTAGGAAGTGCAGATCTCTCGTATATTAGGATGAAGTGGGAGAAAGATTGATATTGGGCTTAAAGATAGTGCAAGTGGCTGTAGACAATGTCAAAGTGATAAAGTAGCAACTTTTGTCAACCTAGAGTTGATAGAATAGTTATGCAAATAAATGGTAATGCCCTTTGGAACTTTAAGTTAGGAATAAGGTTTTATTGAAAATATCTTTAACTAAAGGGGTAATTGGATTTAGCAAGAGAGGGAAGCTAAATCCAAGATATGTAGGTCCATTTAAGATTCTAGAAAAAGTTGGAACAGTTGCTTATAGGTTAGCTTTACCACTAAGTCTAGCTAGGGTACATGATATATTTCATGTATCTATATTAAGAAAATTCGCACTAAACCCAAACTAAGTAGTAGCTTCGGAACATTTAAAGGTACAGCCAGATTTATCATCTATTGAGAGACTTGTAAGAATAGTTGACATAAAGGAGAAAAAATTAAGAAGAAGAATAATTCCTTATGTCAAAGTATAGTGGATGAATCAAACTGAACAAGAAGCAACATGGGAATTAGAAAAAGAAATGAGAAAGATGCATCCAAAACTCTTTCCAATTTTAGGTAACTTTTGAGGGTGAAAGTTTTTATAAAGGGAGAGAATGTAATATATGATCCAAGAATTAAAAATAAATATATAAATAAAAATTATAATTATTAAATGAATATAATATAATACAAAACTAAGGAAAATCAAGCAAATAAGATGATTGGATGGAGGCAAATTAGTCTTTTCCTAGCTAAGGTATAAAAGCCACATTAACATAGGGTTTCTCCCTTTTCCTCATTTGCGCACTTATAAATAGAAACCTAAAGAGAGAGAGACTTTACAGAGAACTCAAGCGACCGAAGGGAGAACCATAAGGCTAATCTAATAGGTAAGCATTATAATCATCAATGTGCTTAGTTATGATGATGAATGATGAATTTAAGACATATTTATCATTGTATTGATAGAAATCATAACAAATGACATGTTGGAACAAGTGGAGGGTCAAACGAATTGAAGGATTCTTGCCATAATTTAGATTAGGTAAATGCACAAGACAATAATTTACATTAAAATTAGCAAGTAAATTGATCAATTAGGCTTAGAATCATAGCAATTAGGCTTAAGAATGAAATTGGAGAAGGGAATTAATGGTTTGTGATGAATAGTACCCGTATACCTACCTGTGTAGAAATATGAGAAGGAATAGTAAGGTATAAGGCTATAAGCACGATTGTATACTTGGGCATGCTGAAATGGTGATTTTTACAGTAAGGTACATGACTATAAGCACGACTGTGTACTTAGGCATTATGAAGTGGCAATTTTGCAAAAAGATACACAGCCATTAGCACGACCATATTATAGCTCATGTTCCTCTACATGGCCTCTTCTACGACCGTGTTGCCTAGGAACACTTCCTACTTGATTTTATTTTATTACATTTTAATTATGAAGTATGAGTTAAGTATAATAGTACTTTTAGACAGGGAATTATACAATTAGGACATATCAATTAGTAAACCTAAATTACTTGTAGGATAAAACTAAGCGTAGTCCTTTGTAATTGAATAGGTTTACTTTCTTTCGTTAGAGATGCACAAGACTATAGTAGGAACATCTTTCCAGGTATGTGTTTACTTTGCTTTGTTGGTTGTGTTTGCTAGGTAGTTGTTTAATTAATTGTAAGTGGTTTATTGATTTTAAAGGTGATATGAACTTAATGTATCTTGTGCTTACGCTTAGCTTGGCCTAGGGGACTGTACTGGCAAAACTTGAGGGGCACCTCGATGATCATTATGCCACATTGCCCCTAGTGAAGCTATGTATCAAAATGATTTGAGGTAGATTAGGGTTAGATGGAGCCCATAGTGGTAGTTCCCGTTAGGACTATATATATATATGTAAATATTGTATGTATAATGGGGTCATGAGTACCTATGTATTGTATGTTGATTAAATGATGATATATAACCTAATGAATTAATGTGTTGTATAGTACTTATGTACTGGACTTAAGCTCATCCCTTTATATTTTTTAGTTGTAGGCAAGAATGTTGAACACATTGACTATGATGAGAATGGGAATCTAGTAGGACATTATGTGGATGAATATGGGAGAGAACACTATTATTATGTCAATGAAGAATATTACAAAAATCATTGATTTCATAGAATTTTAGGTTACTGATTCAAGGATATGGAGATAATTAGTAGACTTTTTATTTTGTTAATTTTTATAGATTGATAGATGTTACTTTGAAATTTGGATTAAGGTTTTATGTATTGCTTCAAGTAATGATGATTGGAATTACTCACTTGAGAGTTATTCATTTCTTTTATTGAAGTAATATTAGTAGGGATGTAATGTGGAGATGATCGGGTTTAAGGTTATATGGAGATTTAGAGCCTTAGCATGTCACTATGTAGTAGTGACACGTGGTAGGCTATGGTGTTTCAAGTTTTAGGGCATTACACAAAGTTTTCTCCACACTTAAATATCTTATCAACCAACACCTTCCAATGTTTAGATTCTTTACATTATACCCATCAATTACCAAAATAGGATTTAAAGAACCAGCTATACTTTTCTCTTTCCATTAATCACCTTCCATCACCCTCTAATTCTCTCTCGTCACCTTCTTCTTCCCATTTTCTCTCTCGTCTTTTCTCTTTCTCGCATTATAACTCTCAAAATTCTTCCATTTTCCTTACATACAAGGATCAAAATCTATGGAATAGCTTACTGGAAAGTTCATCTAAACATTAGGTGGAAGAATCTAGGTTCAAATCCAAGGAAGTTAACGTAAATCTTAACTACACCTTTGATCTCTTAACATTGGGAATCATAGATTCTTACTAGTGTTTTATCTTAATGTTTGCATCTCAAATCTTCTATCCATAACCTTTAAAAGGTAAGGAAATTTCTTTTCCATGTCCATGCAAAGTAAATTCCATGTGCATAGACATATAGAGATGGTGTTGAAATGGAAACATAGAGAAAATGTTAGTTTAGATGATGTAGAAGTGGAAAATAGTAAAATTAGTGAATGTCATTGCCTTTATTGCCATGAAGAAGAATAGAGTATAGTAGTAGGATAGTGTAGTGGAAATTCTTGAATAGTAAGTGTGGTGAAAAAAGGCTTGGTTTTCATGCTTTTAGACTTATCAAACATGCAACTTGATGTAATCCTAACATATTTTAGTCCCAAATAGGTTAAATTGATGCTTAAGATTGATCCCAACATCCTAATATTATCAACTTGAAGTTGCAAAATGTAGTTTTATGGAAACTATGACCTAAACCCAATGGAAATTGTTCTTGATTGAAAACTCATGCTTATGCTACCACTTAGGACATGAACCAATCAGATTTCTAACTTTTGAAAGTTGTATATAAACTAGTAGACTTAAGATTAGTGAGAAATTTGATCTAGATAAACTAGAAGTATTTCTATATATCTAGAAACCTAGGATTGATGTGTTATGTTGGCATAATTTGGAAAACAATAGGATAAAGCTTGGTAAACCAAGTATTTATACCTAAAAATGGATTAGGAATGTGATGCGGACTCGGTATGCTCTGATACCAAATGACACGAATTCAGATTTGAATTCCTTCACACAAATGAAATCGTCAATAACAATCAAATGTTACAATTTTTAGGGTTTTCTGTATTTGGTACTAATGAAGTAAAGATCAAAGATATGGATAAAATTATCAGTCTATACATGTCAAGATTGATAAAATTAAACTGATTTGCAATCAAATCATAGAACGATAGAGACCACGTTCTATAAATCAATCACTATGGTTAAAGAATTCTAAGAATTCAATAACGATGCTCGCCACAAATTCTATACGAACCAAGAACTTGATAAGAACAATACGAATAAAGTGAAAATCAATTCTCAATATTCAAGAATCTCCAAAGAGGATTCACACACACTCAAAGTGTTTATCTGTTCAACAAAAATAACATTCTCTTCGAAAAAAGGTTGGCCAAAGGCCAGCGACCTAAATACATAGGATGGCACCTAAAGGCCGGTGACCTTTATTTAAGCCAGCACCAAGGCTGGCGGCCTTCATTTAGGCCGGCTCCAAGGTCGGCGGCCTCGAAGCTAACTCGGCCGGCTTAAGGCTGGCCGAACTTCTCCTTGGGTCCTCCCGACGCTTATGTCCTCCTTTTTTTTGGACCCTGCACTGCCACCTAGAGCTCGGATTGACTTTGTTTTCTTTGACGCTCATATCTTAGCTCTTAGAATCGTATCATTCCCACCATGTTGAAAATGATTCGACCTCGAATCTGTATCGTCCATCCTGCTAGACTACATAAACAGACTCCTCTTTCCCTTGGGCTTCTTAAGGCAAATCAGCCTTGTTTGTTGTACTTCAATTGGACTCATAGGAAAAAGCTTGTATGCCTTGTCCTGTTGTTGAATGGTATACTCATTGGTGTATCCATCATACTTGGCTCTAGGATCATACTGCCAAGGTCTTCCAAGGATCAAATGTGTAGCTTCCATGGGAACTACATCACAAACAATTTCGTCAGTATAATCACCAATAAGTAATGGAACACGAACCTGTTTGTGTACATGAACAGCTCCCTGTGGACTCAACTAATGAAGTGCATAAGGTCTTGGATGCTAGTCCACCTGTAAACCCAACTTAGTAACCCAGCTTGCTGAAGTAACATTAGTGCAACTGCTTGTGTCAACCACAATCAAACGAGTCTTCCCCTGCACTATGCCTTGGATATGAAATAAATTGGCTCTTTGATTATGAACAGCTTCATCCTGCTTAACCATCAGCAAGTCTCCCTGTTCTGGATTCACTATAATGTCTTCATCTTCCTCTTCTGCCTCAGTACTCTTCTATTCTTCTTCCTCACTCTCAACTTTATCCCCCTTTATGACCACAACCCTTTTATTAGGACATTAAGAAGCAATATGGCCAAGTCCTAAACACATAAAACATTTTATATCCCTGCTCTTCTTCTGTTGTGTTTGGTCAATAGCCTCACTACCGACTGCCTTTCCCTTTTCCTTCCTTTCCTTCTCCCTCTCACCATCATCTGACTTATGGTGGTGATATGATTTTTGATCCCGCCATTTCTGATCCCGCCTGCGCTGATGCCGCTCAACCCGATTGGCTAATTTAATCACATCCTCAAGAGTTTGATAATGTTGGAGTTCCACTACACTGGCAATGTCCATCTTCAACCCATTGATGAAACGAGCTATGGATTCATCTGATGATTCCCTAATATCACATCTTGCCATTAGTGTCTTAAACTCCTTCACATACTCTTCTATGCTCTTCTTACCCTGCCTCAAGGATTGTAACTCCATCAGCATCTCTTGTTTATAGTAGTCTGGCACAAATGTGCGTCTCATCAACCTTTTCATCAAAGCCCATGAACGCATTTTCTCCTCATCAGCCCTACGTCTCTCAGTTTGTAATTTATCCCACCATAGACTAGCATATTCAGAGAATGCTAGAGATGCCATTTTCACCTTCATGCGCTCATCCCACTCATAACAGCCAAACACTTTCTTAACCCGTGGCACCCAGTCTAGGAATTCCTTTGGTTTACTACTACTAGTGAAAGGTGGAATTTTCAGCTTAATGTTTTCAATCCCCTTACGCCCATTCGAATCCAACAAAAATAAAACCTACTCCTAGACAATTATATGATTTGCATATAGTGGTGAGTAGGGTCGAATCCACAGGGATTGGTAAAGATATTTCTATTCAAAGAGAATAATAAGAAAAAGGAAAATGGGGGGGGGGGGGGGGGGGGGGGGGGGGGGGGGGGGGGGGGTTGGTTTGTGAATCAAATAAAGTAAAACAAGGTAAGAAAATCAGATATTGGTAAAAGCCTAGCCAAAGGAATCAAGATGGTTTAATTCTAGGAATTGATCATCGATGCAAATGTTCTCTATTCTTGTTCTAGATAAATTGGTTATGGTTATTAACAAGCTCTAACAACCTATCTCTCCTTATTTCCTCGATAACCTCGAACAAGCGCTTTGAATTATTTCTCTTATTGATTAAACAACCCTTAGACAAGCGCTTAGGATTTAATCTATCAATAGCATTAAGATCTAGAGAGACCACCAATTCATGCCAGTAGATTATAAGATAACCTATTTAAACATGATCACACACCTCCATAACATGAATTCGATCATCTCTTTTATAACCAAACATGTTATTGCGTCACTAAGACTAGAACAATCAAACAATTACGGATTTGACGTGCTAGTTGACAATATATTAACTTGCTAATTGAGTAGAAGAGCTCTATTCATACCAATCAACAAAGATAATAATGACAAAACGATCAGAAGATATATGAATACCCGAAAGCAAAGAATAGAATAAATACAAGTCAATTAGACCTCACAATTCGTGGAGAATTAAACATCTATGACCCTTTGGCTAGAAAAGTAGCTTAGCTACACATGTTCATCAATAAAACGAAAATAAAAGATAGAAACATAATGAACCCGGTTGCTTGCTCTGCCTCCACGTTTCCTTCTTCAAGATCCAAGATTCCAAGGTTCAAAAGTTATCCTAACCCTCTAGGGTTGGCTCTATTTATACTATTAGATGGATAGCATGTGATCTTTTGCCAGCAAGATACGAAAATATCTTTCCTTTTTCAAGTAGATTTCGAGAAGTGAAGATACGTCTGCTTGACACGCCCCACCACACGGCCGTGGGTTAAGCCGTGCCATCCTCTGTGCATATTCTTCAAGTCTTCAACCGCGCCCAGTGTGAACTACGGTTACACACACGGCCAGATTTCAAGCCGTGCCTTCGTCTATGCATAATCTTCAAGTCTTCATCCGTGTCCAGTGTGTAGCACGGTTACACCCACGGCTAGATTTCAAGCCGTATCTTCATCTGGTTGATGTTCCACACTTTCTTTTCCTTGGCACATCTATCTTCCACCACGGCTTCAAGCACGGTTTATCCCATGGGTTCCACCACGGCCGTGCCTTAAGCCGTGTCTCTCTCTGTTGAAAGTCCTCATTTTCGCCTTCTTGTCCAGTGTGTAACACGGTTTGAACCTTGGCCGTGCCTCAAACCGTGCTTCCTCCGGTGGTGTAATTTCTTGTCTTGATCCAAGTTATAGATGACTTCTCTAAAATACTTGAATTGGCATCCTTGACTCCATTTAACCTGATTTATCACGATGATAGAATTAAAGTACCATTTCCTTATGATTTCTATAAAATCAATAATAATTTAACACAATTTATACTATAAAGATTGAGTATAAAATGGCTCTATCAAATTCCCCCACACTTAAACTCTTGCTTGTCCTCAAGCAATTGCATCAAATCAATTGAGAAATCTATCATAGATTATACAAACTTTCTTTTCATCATTCCAAGCATCTATTCATTTGTAATTCATGACTTGTAATTTAATGTCTACTACTTCAACCCAATTGGTTTCCTGTGATCAAATTACTATGGACAAAATTCAATAGCTAATCTAAACAAAACAAACTTTAATCCTCATGTTTAGCAAAAGAATTTTTATTCCAAAAGTAAATACTTAATCCACTAAGGAAAAACACCCAATTAAACTTCATTGGATATTATCAAACATATAATCCTTGCAGTATAAAGTAAAAGCATATGGTATAAGCTCTTTGCTAGATATTCTCCCTTTTATACATCTTTGTTTTATTCAATGAATGTTCACATTCATGTTCTTTTGATTTATTCAAGCATCTCTTTTGACGGGTTTTTGCCCGCTTCTTTTCATGAACTTTTGCCTTTTTCGCCCTTATCGTTATAGTGAGTTCATTGAGTCGGCAACATCCCGAGCTCATCACTCAAGTAACCGGGTTTTGATACCCCTACGGACTCTTTCTCACTCTAACATTCAAGTTTGAATACTCTTAACTCAATTAGTTGAATCATTGGAGTAATGGCTATGCTTGATTCTTTTTTTTTTTTTTCACTAAGTGTTATGATTGCTTTACAAACAACTTCAAAGAGTATACAGTAGCTAATATAACCTAGAAGTAAATTTGTTTATTTTTCACTTTAGGGACTCGACTTACTCTTAGACTTCCAATTCTAAAGCTAAATACAAGGTAAATTTGTTTCTTAAAGATTTCACTACTTAATTTTAACCATGTATTCTAATCACAGCAGTGGGTGAGTAAAGCATTTGAACAAGTCAATTTCACATTTTGTAGATGCTTATTACAACATTTAGTACAATCTCTAGATTTCATGATAATTTTGAAAAACTTTGGCTTAAAATTGCTTAAGGACAAACATTCAGAGTATAAGTTAGTTCTCTATTCTCTATATTTTATTATCCTCTCCCCCACACTTAGCTTGAACAGTGTCCTCACTGTTCCTAATTTAGCACAATTGAAGAGGAATTAACAACATAAAGGACATTAGAGAATAAGAGAAAGGAAATATTGGTACTTCCCTGGTATTGGAGTGCTCCTTTTAAGCTCTGGAAAGTGTCATCTAATGATATGTATCCTTGCTGCAGCCGATCCAAAGAGTTCAAAACTACACTAAAATCAAAACAAACTAAACTAAAACAAAACAAAACTAAAACAAACCAAAACTAATGCAAAACAAAACTTTTTTTTTTTTTACATGGGTTGCCTCCCATGAAGCGCCTTTCTTTAACGTCTTTGGCTAGACGTTCCTGTCATCAATCACAATATGCGGGGTGAGTTAAACTGGTTTCTTCAATATTACATGCATGAAATCCTTCATAAAAAGGTTTCAAGCGATGACCATTGACTTTGAAGGTCTTACCAGTTTCAAGGCTTGCGATCTCAACTGCACCATGGGAAAATATGTTAGTGATAACAAAAGGGCCAATCCACCGTGATTGTAGTTTGCCAGGAAACAATTTCAATCGAGAATGGTAAAGTAATACTTTTTGACCTACAGAAAAAATCTTTCGGGAAATCATTTGATCATGAAAATCCTTTGTTTTTTCCTTGTAGATTTTAGTACTCTCATAAGCTTCTCTTCGAATCTCCTCAAGTTCTTGTAATTGAAGTTTTCTGTGTTCACCCGCCTCATCCATTCGCATGTTACATTGTTTTACAGCCCAATACGCCTTATGTTCCAGCTCCACAGGGAGATGACAGGGTTTGCCAAATATTAAACGGTACGGGGACATACCTATAGGGGTCTTGTAAGTTGTCCAGTAGGCCCATAATGCATCCTCAAGTCTTGTGCTCCAGTCCTTCCTGCTTGGATTGACGGTTTTTTCCAGAATAGACTTGATTTCTCGATTTGAGACTTCTGCCAATCCATTGGTTTGAGGGTGGTATGCGGTGGAGGTGCGATGAGTGACCCTGTATTTTTTTAGTAGAGTTTCCACTATCCTATTACAAAAGTGTGTGCCACGATCACTGATAAGGGCCTTTGGTGTCCCGAACCTAGCAAAAATATGAGATTTAACAAAATCCACGACAACTTTAGCATCATTAGTTCGAGTCGCTTTGGCTTCCACCCATTTCGAAACATAATCCACAGCAAGAAGGATGTAAACATTACCAAAGGAAGGAGGAAAAGGACCCATGAAGTCAATACCCCATATATCAAATATTTCACAAGCAAGAATAGGGGTAAGTGGCATTTGATCTCTACGTCCTAAGTTCCCAATCTTTTGACATCGTTCACAAGACTTACAAAACATAAAAGAGTCACGGAACAATGTAGGCCAAAACAAACCACAACCTAATACCTTTTGAGCTGTCCTCTTAGGGCCAAAATGTCCACCACATGCATATGAGTGACAAAATTGCAAGACAGAAGGGATATCGTCTTGAGAAATACACCTTCTAATGATTTGATCAGCACAGTGTTTCCACAAATATGGGTCATCCCATACATAATACTTAGCATCACTTTTAATTTTATCTTTTTGAGCCCTAGACAAATCACTTGGTAGTGTCTTAGTAACCAAATAATTGACAATATCAGCATACCACGGAATTGTCTTTTGAATAGAAAAGAGATACTCATCTGGAAAATCATCTTGTATTTGTGTGGACCCTTCACTGATAGGAATTCGACTGAGGTGGTCGGCAACTAAGTTTTCTGAGCCTTTCCTATCACGTATCTCCAGATCGAACTCTTGTAAGAGGAGTATCCATCGAATAATTCTTGGTTTTGCCTCCTTCTTCGCGAGCAGGTATTTAAGAGCTGCATGATCAGAGTAAACAATTACCTTAGTACCAAGTAAATATGATCTGAATTTTTCTAATGCAAAAACAACAGCCAAGAGTTCTTTTTCCGTTGTGGAATAGTTGCATTGAGCATTATCCAAAGTTCTGGAAGCATAATAAATGGCATGAGAAGCTCTCCCAACTCTTTGGCTAAGAACTGCTCCAACTGCATAGTTGCTCGCATCACACATGATTTCAAAGGGAAGGGTCTAGTCGGATGGTTGGATGATTGGAGCAGAAGTTAACTTATCCCTCAGTGTGTCAAAAGCGTTCTTGCAGGCCTCATCGAACTCAAATGTCACTTCTTTTTGTAGCAATCGACATAAGGGTTGAGTAATCTTGGAGAAATCCTTGATGAAGCATCGATAGAATCCTGCACTCCCAAGAAAAGACCGAATTTCCCGTACACTTACAGGGTAAGGTAAAGATTTAATCAGTTCTACCTTAGCTTTATCGACTTCAAGCCCCTTAGAAGATACTATATGGCCTAAAATGAGACTCTGTTCAACCATAAAGTGACATTTTTCATAATTCAACACTAGATTCTTATCTATACATCTTTGAAGCACTTTTGTAAGGTTAGTCAAACATGAATCAAAAGAATTACCATAAATGGTAAAGTCATCCATGAAAACTTCTATAATATTCTCCACATAATCTGAAAATATACTAACCATACATCTTTGGAATGTGGCTGGGGCATTGCAGAGCCCAAAAGGCATCCTTCGATACGCAAAAGTACCGAATGGACAAGTGAAAGTGGTCTTCTCTTGATCTTTCGGTGCCACTGGAATTTGATGAAAACCTGAATAACCATCAAGACAAAAATAGTGAGAATGGCCAGCCAAACGTTCAAGCATTTGATCAAGAAAAGGAAGAGGGAAGTGGTCCTTCCGAGTTAACGCATTTAACTTCCTGTAATCAACACAAACCCTCCATCCATTCTGAACCCGAGTAGGAATTAACTCACCATTGGAGTTTTCAATCACAGTTAAGCCTGTTTTCTTTGGAACAACTTGGATCGGACTTACCCATTTGCTGTCGGAAATTGGATAGATCATACCTGCATCAAGAAGTTTCAAGATCTCTTTCTTAACTACCTCCATCATAGGTGGATTCAAACGACGCTGAACTTCTCTTGAAGGTTTGCAATTATCTTCCATCAAAATCTTGTGCATGCAGGTGGATGGGCTTAGTCCTTTGATATTAGCTATGGACCATCCAATGGCTTCTTTGTACTCCCTCAACACCCGAATCAACTTTTTTTCTTCTAAAGTACTTAGCTTGTTGGAGACTATCACAGCAAGAGTCTCCTTTTCTCCTAAGAAAATATATTTTAGATGTTCGGGTAGGGGTTTTAATTCTAGCTTCGGTGCCTGCACAACAGAAGGAAGAAGTTTTGTGTTAGAAGGGGGTAAATGAATGTAGGACACATCATACCTGATAGGTTTTAATGATTCCAACTCCCAAATCTTGTCCTGCAAATCAGAGGATATTACAAACTTCTCCTTAAGAGTTGTCAATGCATGAATCGTAAGACTCTTATTAAGTACAACTTTCAACTCATCATCATCTATCAAATCAAATGTAGTCTATGTTAATGGGTCAATAACATCAACAACAAAAACGGGTGAGATGTCACTAGGATATTTCATGGCATCATAAATGTTAAATTTAATCACTTCACCATCAAATTCCATAGTGAGGTTACCATCATGTACATCGATTTTTGTTCTGGATGTCTTAAGAAATGGTCTCCCTAATAATATCATCGATGAATTACGAGAATCATCATTTTCCATGTCAAGCACGTAAAAATCTGCGGGGAAAACCAAACCATTAACTTGTACTAAAACATCTTCTAGGACTCCCTCAGGATAAACATTGGACCTATCAGCAAGTTGGACAATAACGCCTGTTTCCTTTAGGGGGCCAACATTTAAACATTGATAAACAGACAAAGGCATAACATTGATTGAGCACCTAAATCACACATAGCTTTAGTGATTCCAAGGTTACCTATTTTGCAAGGAATAGTAAACATACCTGGATCCTTACATTTAGGAGGAAGCTTCTTTTGAAGAATAGCTGAAACATTCTCACCTACACTAATCTTTTCATTACCTTTCAGCTTTCTTTTGTTAGTGCACAATTCTTTTAGAAATTTAGCATAACGAGGTACTTGCTTAATAGCATCCAGCAAGGGAATGTTTACCTCAACTTTGCGAAAAGTGTCAAGAATCTCTTTTTCTTCAGCTTCATTCTTGGATTTTGCTAGTCTGGAAGGGAAAGGAGGTGCTGTTGTCATGACCTTTGGTGGTTCAATGAGGGGTCCTTTGATCTGATTGTTTTGCTGGCTTGGAGTTGGAGTTTCTTTCTCAGTCTCTACCTCAGGATTAGTTCGGTGATTCTCCTCATTTGATCCCTGCAATTTCGTTCCACTTCTCAAGGTAATTGCATTAGCACTTTGCTTTGGATTTGTGACTGTTTGAGAAGGTAACTTACCTTGAGTTTCCAACCTATTTAGAGAAGAAGCAAGTTGACTTACCTGATTTTCCAAGTTGTGGATGCTCTGCTTTGTCTCATCCTGAAATTGTTTTGTATTAACGGCAAGTGATTTAACAATTTCCTCAAGGGACATACCTGAAGTGGAAGGAGCCTGTGATACTTGGTTTGATGGCTTGGGTTGGAATTGTTGGAAGTTTTGTGGTTTATTGCCATATCTGAAGTTAGGGTGATCCCTCCATCCGGGATTGTAAGTGTTTGAATAGGGATCATATTTCCTTTGTGGCTGTCCTGGGAATCCGCTTACAGCATTGGCGTGTTCATGGGTGTCATCTTGCAATGTGGGACACATGTCGGTCGGATGACTAGGAGCAGCACAAATTCCACAAGCTTTCACCTGTTGGGTATTTCCAAGAGCTAGCTGCTGCACAAGGGAGGTAAGATTAGAAATTTGATGTTCAAGGTTAGACACACTTACCTCATTGACCTTCCTTGAAGACGTATCGTGCCTATACCCAAATTGTTGTGAATTAGCAGCCATAATGGAGATCAATTCCCTAGCTTGACCAAGGGTTTTGTTTACTATGGCGCCTCCACTTGCAGCATCCATCATCTTTCTTTCCATCGGAAGTAGGCCTTCGTAGAGATATTGGATGAGGAGTTGTTCGGATATCCTATGTTGTGGGCAGCTTGCACACAGTTGCTTGAACCTTTCCCAATACTCATGAAGAGTCTCGGTGTCCCTTTGTTTTATACCACAAATTTCTCTTCTTATACCAGCGGCTCTGGATGCGGGGAAGAATTTGTCCAAGAAGAGTCTCACCATATCAGTCCATGTGGTTATAGAACCTGGAGGCAAATAAAACAACCAATCCTTAGCTTTAGTACTTAAAGAAAATGGAAAAGCGCGTAGCTTGATTTGATCGTCGGTTATTCCTTGCGGCCTCATACTAAAACACACTATATGGAACTCTTTCAAATGCTTATGAGGATCTTCATTCTCAAGACCATGAAATGTAGGTAGTAGATGTATCAACCCAGATTTCAATTCGAATTCTATGGCTAGTTCGAGGTAGTGAATACAAAGTGGTTGTTGATTCACATCCGGCGCAGCCAACTCCCTTAAGGTTCTCTTGAGATTTGCCATGTCTTCCTCTTTTTCAGAATCAAAGGATGAATCTGACAAGTCCGATACTAAGTTCGGTCCGGGGGATGATCTAGCTTCTTGTCGCAACCTCTTTAGAGTCTTCTCAATCTCCGGATTATAAGTCAGTTCACCTGTCTGAGAAGAACGAGTTATACAAGAATAGAAATAAATTTGACACCAATCCCCGGCAACGGCGCCAAAATTTGATGGGTGTCAAATCCATAAAAAATAAAACCTACTCCTAGACAATTATATGATTTGCATATAGTGGTGAGTAGGGTCGAATCCACAGGGATTGGTAAAGATATTTCCATTCAAAGAGAACAATAAGAAAAAGGAAAATGGGGGGGGGGGGGGGGTTGGTTTGTGAATCAAATAAAGTAAAACAAGGTAAGAAAATCAGATATTGGTAAAAGCCTAGCCAAAGGAATCAAGATGGTTTAATTCTAGGAATTGATCATCGATGCGAATGTTCTCTATTCTTGTTCTAGATAAATTGGTTATGGTTATTAACAAGCTCTAACAACCTATCTCTCCTTACTTCCTCGATAACCTCGGACAAGCGCTTTGAATTATTTCTCTTATTGATTAAACAACCCTTAGACAAGCGCTTAGGATTTAATCTACCAATAGCATTAAGATCTAGAGAGACCACCAATTCATGCCAGTAGATTATAAGATAACCTATTTAAACATGATCACACACCTCCATAACATGAATTCGATCATCTCTTTTATAACCAAACATGTTATTGCGTCACTAAGACTAGAACAATCAAACAATTACGGATTTGACGTGCTAGTTGACAATATATTAACTTGCTAATTGAGTAGAAGAGCTCTATTCATACCAATCAACAAAGATAATAATGACAAAACGATCAGAAGATATATGAATACCCGAAAGCAAAGAATAGAATAAATACAAGTCAATTAGACCTCACAATTCGTGGAGAATTAAACATCTATGACCCTTTGGCTAGAAAAGTAGCTTAGCTACACATGTTCATCAATAAAACGAAAATAAAAGATAGAAACATAATGAACCCGGTTGCTTGCTATGCCTCCGCGTTTCCTTCTTCAAGATCCAAGATTCCAAAGTTCAAAAGTTGTCCTAACCCTCTAGGGTTGGCTCTATTTATACTATTAGATGGATAGCATGTGATCTTTTGCCAGCAAGATATGAAAATATCTTTCCTTTTTCAAGTAGATTTCGAGAAGTGAAGATACGTCTGCTTGACACGCCCCACCACATGGCCGTGGGTTAAGCCGTGCCATCCTCTGTGCATATTCTTCAAGTCTTCAACCGCGCCCAATGTGAACCACGGTTACACACACGGCCAGATTTCAAGCCGTGCCTTCGTCTGTGCATAATCTTCAAGTCTTCATCCGTGTCTAGTGTGTAGCACGGTTACACCCACGGCTAGATTTCAAGCCGTGTCTTCATCTGGTTGATGTTCCACACTTTCTTTTCCTTGGCACATCTATCTTCCACCACGGCTTCAAGCACGGTTTATCCCACGGGTTCCACCACGGCCGTGCCTTAAGCCGTGTCTCTCTCTGTTGAAAGTCCTCATTTTCGCCTTCTTGTCCAGTGTGTAACACGGTTTGAACCTTGGCCGTGCCTCAAACCGTGCTTCCTCCGGTGGTGTAATTTCTTGTCTTGATCCAAGTTATAGACGACTTCTCTAAAATACTTGAATTGGCATCCTTGACTCCATTTAACCTGATTTATCACGATGATAGAATTAAAGTACCATTTCCTTATGATTTCTATAAAATCAATAATAATTTAACACAATTTATACTATAAAGATTGAGTATAAAATGGCTCTATCACCTATCATCATTGTTTCCTCTCCTACTCCTTTCACTACCAGCATCAGATTCACCACTAGAATGTCTCCTCCTAATTCCTACACCACTATGGCTTCTTCTATTCCTAACCTCCAATCTCTCCATAATCAATCTAAGATTTTCCTGGATTTTATTGAACTCAGCCCTAGTCACAACCTCACCCCCATTATCAGCATCATTCCTATTGTTGTTGTTTTGAACACTTCCATGCGACGACATCTCTACCAATCAAAATTTTCAACAAATATATTCATAAGAACACAATCCTCAACAATAGCCCCAAACACCAATTTATAGCAATTCAACACCCAACAATTGAATTCGGCAAAGATATTCACAAAACCCCCAATTCTCAACAACAGACCAATCACCAATTCAACACCCAACAATCGAATTCACAGCAATACAATTCACAAAATAACTTCCCAAATTTCCCAACCAACAACAGTATTGAATTAAAGCTACAATTGAGTTGAGATTCAATAGCCTTACCAATTTAACCCACGATCTGATCGAATCCTTCGCTCTGAATCCTTACGAATCCAACCTTCGCTCCTTACGAATCCAACCTTTGCTCCTTACGAATCCAACCTTTGCTCTGATACCAAATGATATGGATTCGATATGCTCTTATACCAAATGACACGAATTCGGATTCGAATTCCTTCACACAAATGAAATCATCAATAACAATCAAATGTTACAATTTTTAGGGTTTTCTATATTTGGTACTAACGAAGTAAAGATCAAAGATATGGATAAAATTACCAATCTATAGATGCCAAGATTGATAAAATTAAACTAATTTGCAATCAAATCATAGAACGATAGAGACCACGTTCTATAAATCAATCACTATGGTTAAAGAATTCTAAGAATTCAATAACGATGCTCGCTACAAATTCTATATGAACCAAGAACTTGATAAGAACAATACGAATAAAGTGAAAATCAATTCTCAATATTCAAGAATCTCCAAAGAGGATTCACACACACTCAAAGTGTTTATCTATTCAACAAAAATAACATTCTCTTCGAAAAACCCTAAGGGCGCCTATTTATATCATCCTAAAAAAAATTGTGTGAAACCATTCAAGGCCAGCAGCCTACATACATAGGCCAGCGACCTTCATTTAAGTCTGGCTTAAGGCTGGCCGAACTTCGCCTAGGGTCCTCCCGACGCTTATGTCCTCTTTTTTTTGGACCCCGCACTGCCACCTAGAGCTCGGATTGACTTTGTTTTCTTTGATGCTCGTATCTTAGCTCTTGGAATCGTATCAGAATGTGTAACTAAGACTTCTTAATGATAAAACAATCAAACTTAATTGATGGTTATAACAAATGAGATGATTTAAAACAATTAGGATATAAACACTACACATAAGTGCATTATAGCCTTCTTTGCATACCTATTTGTTTTGAGTATAATGCCTAACCAAATAACTTTAATTCTAAAAATTAATGGTTTTAAATGAAACTAGACATAATAAACTTTCTAACAACTACTTATTTGCACAATTCTGATAAGAAATAACTAATTTTTTTCTAAAACAATTTAGGTATAACAAAAAGAGTTTAAACTATGAAATTTTACCCTATTAACCAAAATGTGAAAAATTACTACACCCTCTATAGATACCAAAATACCAAGGTTCTACCTCTTAAATTTCACTATCATCCTAGTGTTTATCTCCATAAAAGTTCATCTTAAAATTCGGCCATTAGGGCCTTGAACCAGCCCCTAAAATATCTCTTCCTTGTTCTGACCCCTACTAGTTTTATTTTTATCTGCACCCATTTTGTTTTGGTTGCCATTTTCTTATGTGATCTCGAAATTTAGTGAAACCAAATCCTAAAGTTACCTAAAATCCTAAACTTATGTTTCTAATTGATCAAGAAGGGATTATATTTCATCATAGATAGTGATGGGAATCAAAACTTAGCCCTATTAATAAAGGTAGAGTGAGAGGACTTCAGAACATAGTATTGAGATTTATTTGTGATCAACCTAATGCTGAAGAGATTTTACTTGTCAATGCATTTGATTTACATAGTTTTAATTTCAATAAGACTTCAATAGTGTTGTACTCGAAGTCCAACATTGAAATTCCAAATTGTACTATAGGGTTAGGGTTGGAAAACTAGGAAATTTAGCAAATAGGGAGGTACAAAACCACGTAGCCACCCCTCGACCCTCAACCAAGTTGCGAAGGTCAAGATGAAATGACGAAAGGATGACTTGAGAGGTACAAGGGTAGGAACATAATTGTATTCTTAGTTATGTATCTTAACATGCCCTTACATGGCCATGATTGTTTTGAAGATTACCACCCCTTGCCCCTCAGGCCTCATGGCCCTCATCGTAAGAGAGATACATAGCTTATGTTAGTGATTGTGTACTCATGCACATCAATATTGGTTTTTCTTTTCTTTCTTTTACTATTTTGCCTTTTTTATGTAATAAGTCTTGTAATTTAAACTCATGGGTCATTATTGAATATCATATCATCTTATTCCACATTTTCACTCTATCTACACTCTTATCAATCTTCAATTATGGCTAGTATTTTCTTATGCAAATTTGCATGTGTCATATCACTAATCCGTTCAACTAAGTGTGGTACCTCCAGTGAGTCATATCTAATAGTATTTCACTCAACCCTAACTTGTGAGTATCTAACCCTAACTTTCTTTGAAATGGTGACTCAATAATTAATGCAATTTTACTATTAATTGTGGGTGTCCTAGCGGTTGTCTCCTTAAACACATCGTATTTATTGGTATTAGAGCACAAGTTTAGTGATGAGAAATTGAAGTTGTGTTGTTTTATAGGTACTTGATGTGTAGTGTTTAGTAAACTAGATATTGTATGATTGCATTGTGTTGTGTTGTGATTTATAGTTAGCAATAGGTTGTAGTACATTTGTATAAGAAAGAAGTGGGTGTGTAGTGGTGTTATATGTGTTCCCTTTGTGTTCTTGTGAACTATTTCTCTAAGTGTTTAACAAAATTTCTCAGATAACACTTGAGTCTTAAATTCTACCAAATCACCTTAAATTAATTTCTAAGGCTAAAACATAAAATCTAACCTTCCTTACATCCTTTCATACATCAAGAAATATCCTAAATGTAAACATCTTACCCTATCATCAATGAACTACTCTACCTTAGAACACTACGTCAAAGATAGTGTGTATGGAACCTTAAACCCTGATGATGAGAGTAACGTTTATAGAAACTATGAATTGAGGATATAACTCACCAGAACCATTGAATAGTAAATTTAGGACCTAACTGAGATGGTTAACACCCTAACCATCACTGTCTAGCAGTTAAACTAAGCCTAAACCATTAATAATGCACCACAAGAAGACTATATCAAACCACTTAGACCTTATAGATGAGGAGTGGGAGTATAAGGGAATCATGGTGGTTATTGAGTGTAGCAGGAAGATAATTTGCATGCTAAGGGAAGGGGTGATAATTATATGGTAGATTATGGATTTAGAGGTGGATGGTAACCTAAAGGAATTGAACCTATGAAACTGAAGATGTTGTCATTCTTATGAAGCGAGTTAGCTGATGACTATATTGATTGGGAAGATAAAGTAGAAATTTGTTTTTAGTGTTATGACTGATGATATGACTTCATTAGATTGGCAGCTATGAAGTTTACTAGTTATGCAACTTTATGGTGCAAAAACCAATTAGTTAGCTGTAAGAGGAATAGAGAAAGGGATGTTAATATGTAGCATGAGATGAAAGCCATCTTAAGGAGATGATTTATACTTGATTACTATCTTTAGGAGGCATTTAAGAAGCTATAAGCACTTCAAAAGGGTTTAGTGAGTGCAGAAGTGTATGTGTAAGAATTTGAAATGCTCATGATATGAGTGAAATGCAAGAGCCAAAATATTAGACTATCAAGAAATTTATTTTAAGGTTCAGATATGAAATTGACTATGTGGTAGAGTTGTAGAGGATAGACATCCCTAATGATGCCATTTAATTGGCACAAGAGGTGATGCACTAAAGAAGAAATAATACATTTAGGGCTTCTTTACATAAGTCTTAAATTTTAGTTAAACCTTTAGCTATAGAGAGCCAAAGACTAGAGAGAGGAGTAGTGACAAGAGGGATTGATAAAATCGATTAAAGCAACTTAAAATGAGTGAAGACTAAGGGAGAGGTGAAAGGGAAAGCACTTGTTGCTATTGAGATACGCTATGATGGAGTAGGCAATTCTAGGCATAAATCCAACCAAGTTGATAGGAATCAAAATCTTAAAAGATCTATCATTAAGGCAAGAACCAAAAGATTCAAATCTTGGTGATGAAAGTCCTTTTTGAGCAAATTGACCTTGGAATTATTTGCTTACTAACCTCTTTTCTATTATTCATGTATTGTATATTCCAATAGGCACACTTATCATGCTTTACAAGGCAGTGGACAAACTCACTAAGACTCAGCTTGTGGGTTATCTATAGACCGACTTAAACTAAAGATGAGTTAGACCGATGAGTTGATTTGAAGACCCAACATGTTGAGGACTATTTCTATTTGTTTGTTATTTATTTGGAACCATTTATGTTGTAAGTTTTTGTGACACTTTTATTTTGTTGTAATTTGTATTTAAGGATCAGCTACCCCATAGTGGCATAAATGTAATTTTTGGAGTGTTTTTACCTGAATAGGAGCAAGTATAAATACTTGCTAACTAGGGTTTTAGAGTGACATTACATTTGACATCAAAATATACACTTTGTGGCCATGAGAGACATCTCTTGCAAGCTTCTACTCTTATCAATTTCAATTGTGGAATTGAGGTGAGTTGGCTTAGGAATCCTTGTGAGTTATATTAAGGTTATTTCTAAGTTACATCCAATTATATCTAGTTTATGATGAGAGCCATGATGGGAGCCAAGCTAGAAGATGAAATGTGGATCCTCTTGAAGTGCCACCTGGACCGATCACAAGAACTCGAGCGAAACGATTCAGGGAAGCACTTAATGGGTTGATAAAGGATGTCCACGAAGCCGGAAAGGATTGGAGCAACTAGGAGAATGCACTTGTGCTTGTACAAGTCATTCAAGGAGATCAAAGCATAGGAGGTCAAAGCTGCCAGCCTTGACAACGCAGGCCTGAGCACTGCCGGCCTTGACCCGGCGTTGCCATTCGCGCACGACAGAAGGACTACGACGGCTTACTACACCATCGGCCTTTCTACCCAGCGTACATCCTACGCCGGCGGCTTTCATTCCCTATTTGTTATTTTTTCGTGACTTATGATGTTATGTCATTTTAGGCTTTTATTATTATGAGTTGTAAACCCTAATATAAGCTTCTAGGGTTGAGAACAGAACATGGAACACACATACAAGGTTGAATAACACATTTTGAGAGAATTCCTCTCTTGGTTCTCTAAAGAACTTCTCTTGAACTTATTGGATTTCTTCTGTGGCGTTCATCCCGATTGTGGCATCTACAGAATATACCAAGGTTCTTGCCTCACTTATAGGCAACGGGTCGCGGTTCCACTCATTTGTTTTTGGCATCTTGGGTTGCAAATTCTGAGCGTATTGGTATTGGGTTTCGTCACACGTGGGCGTGGTTCGTATCAGTTTGGTATCAGAGCCTAGGTTTGTTAAACATCAGTTCGGTTTGAGGAAGGTAACATCAAAACCCTAACTCCAATCGTTTATATCAATTGTTCATATCAAGTTTCGTGTTATCATAGCTTCGTACTCAAGTTCATAGTGTTAATTGTTTTCTAGAGAGTGTAGTGCATCTTATTAATTTTGTTATAAACAAAAAAAGAACAGAAAAAAAATCACAAAAAAAAAAAAACGTGAACAAGAACAAAAAAAAGGCAACAAAAAGGAAAGAAAAAGAGAAAAATTTTGAGCCCCTAGAGTTGTGTTGAATTCTGCGGAAGGGATTGGTGTAGTTTGGGTTAGTTCCAAGATAATTGAGAAGAGGAATTGGTGAGTTGATATCATCATTGCTTGTGAGAATACACGAGTGATTGTGGGATATCATCCTTTAAGTGAAACACGTAAGGGAGCGAATCATGAGGCTTAATCATATATATTTGTGTTAGTACTAACCTTTTATTGCAGGAACTATGTCGAGGCAACATTCTCCTGAGGTGAGAGGGGAAGGTTTGATGCTAGGTTAGTGATTGAGGCGTTGAGGAGTGAGATGAAGAGGATGTTTCAAGAGGGCATGGAACAAATTCATGAGACGATGGAGCAAAAACTAGAGCAATCTAAAAACGTCTTCCAAAGGCGTAAGAGGGAGAGTTATTCTAAGAGAGTACAAAGGGGTAGAGTTGAAATATCTGATGATGAATTTGATGAACCTTCTGTCGGAAGTTATAGAGGTTATGGTGGTAAGAATAGAGGAATTAGGGATTGGGAAGATAGAGGAGATAAGAATAGAGAGGATAATCAATTGAGTAGTATAAAGATAAAGATTCCTCCTTTCCAAGGGAAGAATGATCCTTAGGCGTACTTAGAGTGGGAGAAGAAGGTAGAGATGGTGTTTGATTGTCACAATTATAGTGGAAGAAAGAAAGTGAAGCTTGCTGCCATTGAGTTTTCAGATTATGCCATAGTATGGTGGGATCAACTGATGTTGAATCGAAGAAGGAATGGTGAACCACTATTGAGTCTTGGGAAGAGATGAAGAGGGTGATGAAGAAGCGGTTTGTGCATGCGTATTACTATCGTGAATTACACAACAAATTGCAAACTCTTAAGCATGGAAGCCGAAGTGTGGATGAGTATTTCAAGGAGATGGAGGTTACTATGATTAGGGCGAATGTAGAGGAGGATAGAGAGGCTACCATGGCTAGGTTTCTTGCTGGGTTGAATAGAGAGATACAAAATGTAGTAGAATTGCAGCATTATGTGGAATTGGAAGATATGGTTCATATGGCTATAAAGGTTGAGAACCAACATAGGAGGAAAGGTAGTAGTACTGCACGGTTTCAATAGGGTGCTAGTTCATCCACTTGGAAGACTAACCAATGGAAGAAGGAAGAAAAGTCTGTACCCACCAAGCCAAAAGGAGAGCAGAAGCAAGCGGGTTCTACTCCTGGTAACCAAGGTAAACCTGATTCTTCTACTCCTAGAAATCGTGACATTAAATATTTTAAATGCCAAGGTAGAGGCCATATTGCTAGTCAATGTTCGAATAGGTGTGTTATGATTCTACGTGATGATGGTGAGTATGAGACTGAGCGGGATAGTGAAGAGGATGATATGCCTCCATTAGAGGACGCTAGTGATGATGAGGAGCCTGCAGCAGGGAAGTTAGTGGCAGTAGTGAAGCGAGCTTTGAATGTGTAGGTGAAGGAAGAAGAGGAGGTGCAACGAGAGAATATCTTTTATACTAGATGTTATCCAAGTAATCATATTTGCAGTTTGATCATTGATGGGGGGAGTTGCACTAATGTGGTGAGTACTTTTATTGTCGAGAGGTTGGGACTCAAGACTACTAAACACCCTAGTCCATATAAATTGCAGTGATTGAATGATAGTGGTGAGACTAAGGTAAGTAAGCAAGCCTTGATTGCTTTTCGCATCGGTAGGTATGAGGATGAGGTGTTATGCGATGTAGTGCCAATGCAGGCGTGTCATGTGTTGTTGTGAAGGCCATGGTAGTTTGATAGGAAGGTTGTTCATGATGGCTTTTCTAACAAGTATATACTTGTTCCTCAGGGCAAAAGCTTTAATCTCAAACCCTTAACACCTAAACAGGTGTATGAGGATCAGTTGCAGCTACAACAATCTTTTGCAAAATATAAGGTGAGTGAAAAACAGAGGGAGAGTGAGAGAGCAAAAGACATCGAAAAAGAAAAGGAACACAAAAGTCGAAATCAAAAGGAAAAAGAGAGGAAGGCTGGAAAAAACATGAGAGACTAAGTTGAAGGGGGATCAACTTTGGTGGTGAGTGAAAAGGAGAGTGCAGCCTTGCGAGTGTAGTGAGGAGAGCGTTAGTGATGAAGCAACCTATGTTGTTGCTAGTTTTTAAGGAAACTTGTTTGAATACTAACGAACTTTTTAACTCTTTACCTAGTGTGGTTATGTCTATTGTGCAGGACTTTGAAGATGTCTTCCTTGAGGAGATTCCAAAGGGGTTACCACCTATTCGTGGTATTGAGCACCAAATCGACCTTATACCCGGAGCATCTGTTCCAAACAAACTAGCTTATAGGAGCAATCTAGAGGAGACAAAGGAACTCTAAAGGCAGGTCAGTGAATTAATGGATAAGGGGTACGTGAAAGAAAGCATGAGCCCATGTGCAGTGCCTATGATTTTGGTGCCTAAGAAGGATGGGTCATGGAGAATGTGTGTTGATTGCCGCGCCATCAACAACATCACGGTAAAGTGTCGTCATCCCATTCCTCGCTTAGATGACATGTTAGATGACTTACATGGGTCTAGTGTCTTTTCCAAAATTGATTTGAAAAGCAGATATCACCAAATTAGAATGAAAGAAGGTGATGAATGGAAAACTGCATTTAAAACAAGTTATGGATTACATGAGTGGTTAGTAATGCCTTTCGGTTTAATTAATGCACCTAGTACTTTTATGAGACTTATGAACCATGTTTTGAGGACTTTTATTGGCAAATTTGTGGTTGTCTATTTTGATGATATCCTCATTTACAGTAAGAGTTTAGAAGACCATATATCTCACTTGAGGAACGTTTTGGAAGTGCTTCGAAAGGAGCAATTATATGCTAACCTCAAAAAGTGCACTTTTTGCATAGACAAACTTGTGTTTCTTGGTTTTATTGTTAGTGCACAGAGAATACAGGTTGATGGAGAAAAGATTCGTGCAATCCAAGAATGGCCTAGTCCAACTAATGTAAATAATGTGCAGAGTTTCCATGGACTAGCGAGCTTTTACAGGAGGTTTGTGAAGGATTTCAGCACCATTGCAGCACCACTTACTGAGGTAATCAAGAAGAACGTGGGGTTCAGATGGGGAGAGCAACAAGAGAAGGCCTTTCAGATGCTTAAAAATAAGCTGACTTATGTGCCATTAGTTGCTTTACCTAATTTCTCTAAAACTTTTGAAATTGAGTGTGATGCTTTAGGAATAGGTATTGGAGTAGTGCTCATGCAGGAGAGAAGACCAATCACATTCTTTAGCAAGAAGCTAAGTGGGGCAACCTTGAACTACCCTACTTATGACAAGGAGTTATATGCATTGGTTCGAGCGCTGGAGACTTGGCAACACTATCTTTGGCCAAAAGAGTTCGTGATCTACACTGATCATGAATCCTTGAAGTACTTGAAGGGACAACATAAGCTAAACAAAAGGCATGCTCATTGGGTGGAGTTCATCGAAACATTTCCCTATGTCATCCACTACAAGCAAGGTAAAGAGAATGTTGTTGTTGATGCATTTTCTAGAAGGTATGCTCTTATCTCTACTCTTAGTTCTAGACTGCTTGGTTTTGAGCACATTAAGGAATTGTATGCTGCTGATCGAGATTTTTGTGAAGAGTATGTGCATTGTGAGAAGAGTGGTCATGGTAAATTTTATAAGCATGAAGGATTCTTGTTTAGGGAGAATAAACTTTGCATTCCAAATTGTTCTTTAAGAGAATTATTAGTGAGGGAGTCTCATGGGAGAGGTTTAATGGGACATTTTGGAGTAGCTAAAACCTTAGGGGTATTGTAGGAACACTTCTATTGGCCTGACATGAAACGAGATGTTGAGAGGATTTGTGAGCGATGTGTCACTTGTAAGCAAGCAAAATCTAGAGTCCAACCTCATAGGCTTTATACCCCACTTCCCATTTCTCATGAGCTTTAGGTAGATATTTCCATGGATTTTGTGTTAGGATTACCCAGGTCTAGGCATGGTCGAGACTCTATTTTTGTAGTCGTGGATAGATTTTCTAAGATGGCACATTTCATTCCTTGTCACAAAACAGATGATGCTTGCAATATTGCTAATTTGTTCTTTAAGGAAGTTGTGAGATTGCATGGTATGCCTAGAACAATCGTATCGGATAGAGATGCTAAGTTCTTGAGCTACTTCTGGAAGACCCTGTAGGCTAAGTTAGGAACTAAGCTATTGTTTTCTACTACTTGTCATCCACAGACTGATGGTTAAACTGAGGTAGTAAATCGAACTTTATCTACTTTGTTAAGGGCAGTCATTAAAAAGAACATTAAAAGTTGGGAGGATTGTTTGCCGCATGTTGAATTTACCTATAATCGCATAATGCATTCTGCTACTAAGTTTACTCCTTTTGAAATTGTGTATGGTTTTAATCCACTAACTCCTTTAGATTTATCACCTCTGCCTATTTCTGAGTATGTTAATCTAGATGGTAAGAAGAAAGTAGAATTTGTTAAACAGATCCATGAGAAGGCAAGGTTAAACATTGAGCGAAGAACAAAGCAGTATGTGAAACAAGCCAACAAGGGTCGTCGACGAGCTGTTTTTGAACCTGGAGACTGGGTTTGGGTTCACATGTGCAATGAGCGGTTTCCTGTGCAGCGTCGATCTAAATTACTTCGTAGAGGTGATGGACCATTTCAAATTCTTGAACGCATTAATGATAATGCATACAAGATAGATTTGCCAGGTGAGTATCAAGTAAGTGCTACTTTTAATCTTACTGATCTGAGTACTTTTGATGTAGGCGACGATTTGAGGACAAATCCTTTTCAAGAGGAGGGGAATGATGAGAGCCATGATGGGAGCCAAGCTAGAAGATGGAATGTGGATCCTCTTGAAGTGCCACCAGGACCGAACACAAGAACTCGAGCGAAATGATTCAAGGAAGCACTTAATGGGTTGATAAAGGATGTCCACGAAGCCGGAAAGGATTGGAGCAACCAGGAGAATGCACTTGCACTTATACAAGTCATTTAAGGAGATCAAAGCATAGGAGGTCAAAGCTGCCAGCCTTGACAACGCTGGCCTGTGCATTGCCGGCCTTGACCCGGCGTTGCCATTCGCGCACGATAGAAGGACTACGTCGGCTTACTACGCCACCGGCCTTTCTACTCGGCGTACATCTTACGCCGGCTACTACGCCGCTGGCTTTCATTCCCTATTTGTTATTTTTCCGAGACTTTACGATGTTATGTCGTTTTGGGCTTTTATTATTACTAGTTGTAAACCCTAATATAAGCTTCTAGGGTTGAGAACAGAACATGGAACAAACATAGAAGGTTGAATAACACATTTTAAGAGAATTCCTCTCTTGGTTCTTTAACGAACTTCTCTTGAACTTATCGGATTTCTTCCGTGGCGTTCATCCCGACTTATCAATTGGTCTTTCATCCCGATTGTGGCATCTATAGAATATACCAAGGTTCTTACCTCACTTATAGGCAATGGGTCGCGGTTCCACTCGTTTTTTTTAGCATCTTAGGTTGTAAATTCTGAACGTATTGGTATTAGGTTTCGTCATACGTGGGCAAGGTTCATATCAGTTTATGATTGGATTGGTTCATTTTGTTTTATTTCACGTAATTAGGGTTCCTTGTTCATTATATGATTCACACCATTTGTTAATTGAAAGTTGGAATCACTTGTGTTGTTATTGAATTGGTTTTGTCTAATTTAGTACACACCATTTGTGGAGTTGTTTGTTTTCCATTTGCCTGCTATTTTGGAAAATTGTTCATCAATTTAATACACGCCATTTGCGGAGTTATCTAGTTGATTCAACAATTGGAATGTGTAGATTGTGCTTTAGATTTTAGGCATATCATAATTTGGTATCAGAGATGTGGTTTAAGAGGAGGGATTTTGCAATTGAGATTTTAAAATTTAACATTCTTAACATTTTGATCTAAAATTGTGAAGTGGAGATTGAGTTGTTTAATTGTGTTTTTGAGGAGTTGTTGTTGTAGATGTAGAGCAATTGTGATTCCTTATCACCTTGTTGTTGTTGTAGATTTTGAAGAAAAAATAAGAAGTGTATTTCCTAGTGTTTGTTGTAGAATTGGAAATACAATATTTTTGTAAAAAGGAAGTGTGATCCGTATATGATTTTGGAATTGAGTATTGTTGGGTGTAAATTCCAGATTTGAAATTGTGTGAAGAATAGGAAAACATTTGAAATTCAAACATCCATTAACTTGAAGTTGTTATTGAGTAGCATTAAGGATTGTTGTTTGAATTTGAATTATCTTACCTTTTATGGAAAAGGTTGAATTTAGTGGAATTATTTGAATTGTTGTTGCTACCTTTGTTGTGAGTTTCGGTGTAAGGGAATTCAATAAGAAGTGTTGTATGTGTTAAGGAAAGGAAGTGATACATTTGAAGTATTATTATTGTTGCTTGAAGGAGTACACCATGTGTGTGTGTAGTGTGAGTAGCAGTGTGACTTGTTGTGTGTGTGTGTAAGTGTGAGTGACGGTGTGAATTGTTGTATGTGTAAAGTAGTGTTAAGTGATCTTGAAGTGGAAGTGAGGAGTAAGACTGTTGATCCTTTGTGATCAATTGAAGAAGTGTGAATTGTGTAGTGTATTTTTGAAAGTGAGGAGTAGCAAATTGTGATTTCAGATTTGAATTTTCAAAATTAAAGTGTGAGTTAAGAAGCAATTTGAATTTCAAAACACACATTAAGTGATTGTTTAATTGTGTGTCATTTGAATTTGAAATATCTCCTTACCATTTGTGGAATCTTGCACTTATTGAACTCATTTTGAATTTGAAAGTTGAGCTGCTTTTGTTGTTCAAGTTGTGGTTTGTTATAGTGTGTGGAAGTGGGGAAGTGTACCATGGCTTGAGGAGATATGTGTGTAGAGTTGTGTTTTTGTAAATTTAGTGAAAGGTGTGTGTAATTGGCAATGGTTGTTGTGTGTATCATATAGACACTTGTTGTTGGTGGCGTGAATATTGTGGAACTGTGAGCAAAAAGGGGAGTTGTTTAGCGGTGAGTTGTGTATTTTATATGTGTTTAATTGCTACCTATTGTATAGTTAAGTAGTGAGAAGCCAAGGTAAGAAAAAGGAAAGTGAGTAGTAGAATTTGAAATTTAAATAAGTCATTAAAGTGTGAAAGTAATTGAACTAATTACTTAAACACTTGTAGTTGAATTTAATTCTATCTACTTGAAAGTAGTTGTGTGTGCTTCATTTATGGCTTGGTTATGTACTTGAATCATGAAAGTGTAAGGATAATTATTGTGTTGTTGGGTTTAAACACAATCATGTCTAGTGCAATGTTTCATTCTACTAATGTATTGTGCCAGACATTGACTACTTTTACTACTAAGGATGATGAACAAAGGGAAAATTTGTTCCATACTTCTTGTAGGGTATAAGGAAATTTATGTGTCCTTATAGTTGATGGTGATAGTTGTACCAATGTGGTAGCAGTATCGTTAGTATCGAAACTAAAACTTGCCACTACTCCACAACCTAAATCGTATAAATTGCGTTGGCTAAATGATAAAGATAGTCTTTATATGACCTAAAGGGCTAGGGTACCCTTTGGTATAGGGGACAAGTACTGTGATGAAATAGAATGTGATATTATTCCTATGTGTACATCCCATATATTACTTGGTAGGCCATGGTTGTATGGTAGGATGGTATTACATGATGGGTATAGAAATACTTATATGTTCTAATAGGATGGTAAATGTATAGTATTGAACCCTATATCGCCATCAGAGGTCCAAAAGATGCAAAGACAAATAAGAAAACCATTACATATTGTTGAGGATCATAGCCACATGATCAAATCTTCAAAGGTTCCTAAGGTTTCTAGTTACACGAGCTAACCTATAGTGCACAAAATTTGTCAGACATAGATGTGCCAACCTTCAGAGGATCTTGATGGTCAGAGTCAGATGAGTAGACCACCAGAGGACCAAACTGCTTAGGGGCAATTATGTTCACCTTTAGAGGTATTGGAGGCTCATAAGCAGTTGAGTAAACCTTTAGGGGATACTGAGGGTCAGAGTGATATGAGTAGATCAGCAGAGGGCTAGACTGTTCAGAGACATTTATGTCTACCTTCGGAGGTTTCAAATGGCCATGAGTGGTTGAGCCAACCATTAGAGGGCCATGAGGGTCAGCGATATATAGATGAGTTAGAAAAGGAGAAAACAATATCAGTGGAACAAATTAAGATAAGGGAGACCTTAGTGGATAATGGGTTGTTATTTGTGATGCAGATGGGATACATCTTAAAAATGGAGGAGAGAAAGCAATCACCCTCTATGGTATTTCAAATATTGGGATTTTGCAGTGATACTTCTTTAGGTGGCTTGCTAGGAGGATACAGAGTCTCTATTGCATTTGACCTATCAGATTTGAGGACAAATCTTTTTGAGGCTCGAGGAGATGATAGGAATCAAAATCCTACAAGACCTATTATTAAGGCAAGAACCAAAGAATTTCAAATCTTGGCGATGAGGGTCTTTTTGAGCAAATTGACCCTAGAATTATTTGCTTACTAACCTCTTTTCTAGTATTCATGTATTGTATATTCTAATAGGCACACTTATCATGCTTTATAGGGCAATGGACAAACTCACTAAGACTCAGCTTGTGGGTTATCCATGGATCGACCTAAACCGAAGATGAGTTAGACTGATGAGTTGATTTGAAGACCTGAAATGTTGAGGACTATTTTTATTTATTTGTTATTTATCTCGAACCATTTATGTTGTAAGTTTTTGGGACACTTTTATTTGGTTATAATTTATGTTTTAGGACCAGCCACTCCATAGTGGCATAGTTGTAATTTTTAAAGTGCTTTTACCCTAATAGAAGTAAGTATAAATACTTGTTAACTAGGGTTTTTAAAGGGACATTACATTTGACATCAAAATATACACTTTGTGGTTGTAAGAGACATCTCTTGCAAACTTCTACTCTTATCAATTTCAATTGTGGAATGGTAATGAGTTGGCTTAGGAATCCTTATGAGTTATATCAAGGTTATTTCTAAGTTGCATCCAATTATATCTAGTGAGTAATATCTAGTTTATGATTGAATTGGTTCATTTTGTTTTATTTCATACAATTAGGGTTCCTTGTTCATTATATGGTTTACGCCATTTGTTAGTTGAAAGTAGGAATCACTTGTGTTGTTATTGAATTGGTTTTGTGTAATTTAGTACACACCATTTGTGGAGTTGTTTGTTTTCCATTTGCATTCTATTTTGGAGAATTGTACATCAATTTAATACACACCATCTGTGGAGTTATCTAGTTGATTCAACAATTGGGATGTGCAGATTGTGCTTTAGATTTTAGGCACTTCACAAGTCAAGTGCTTCAAGGGGCTTGGCTTTAGCCATAAAGCATCATAATTTCCTAAAAAAGTGAGTTATGTTTATCAAGTGAGAGGCACTAAAGTTGGAAGTCTATAGCAAAAACGACAATGAGATAGAGAAGCCCACTATTGACATTAAAGTAGCTCTTGATTACTTCTACGGGGATGAGGGTGTAGACACTTATGGGGATCCGGATGAGTAGTAGGAAAATTTCTTTCACATAGCTTATAAGGTGAAGGAAAATCCTTGTACATTCATTGTGGGTAGTCGGAGCTACACCAATGTGATAGTTGTGTCAATGGTGAACAAATTAATGTTTCTTATCCTATCTTACCCCTGCCTATATAAGCTTTGTTAGCTTAATGAGCAGAGTTCACTTTATGCCACTTAGTAAGTTAAGGTTCCTCTATTGATTAAGGATTGTTACCATGATGAGATATAGTGTGACATTTTACCTATAGGTGCTTCGCACACCTTATTGGGATGGCCATGGCTATTTGATCACTAGGTATTACACAATGGTTATAAGAACACTTAAATGCCAAAAAAGGATGGGGAAAGAGTTATTCAATACCTTATGTCCCGTTAGCAAATGCAAGAAGCCTAGAATCAGATACATAAAAATTAAAAGAAGTAGGTTATATTCATAAATATAACCAAGTTGAGTGCAACCGTTGATTCAAGTGAACTTGTATTCTTATTACAATTTAGGCACTTCCTCAAGATGAGCTAAACTATATCATTACTTGAAGAGATCCAACAGTTATTGCAGGAGTTTGTTGATGTGTTTCCTAAGGAACAACCCAGTGACCTACCTCCCATTGGGGGTATTAAGAAAGCTATAGACCTTCGACTAAGAGTGACTCTTCTTTTCTGTATAGCATATAGAATAAACCTAAGAATCGAAGAGTTAGGTTAATGATTTGGTGGAATGAGGATATGTCAGGAAGGCATGAGTCCTTATGCAATACTAATATAAGAAGAATGGCACTTAGTGAATGTGTAGGCTATCAACAAAATAATCATCAAGTACCGGTACCTCATCCAAAGACTTGATAACATGCTTGATGAACTTCATGGTGCCTAAGTTTTCTCTAAAGTTGATCTCAAGAGTAGGTACCACCAAATTAGAATGCGGCCTAGGGATGAGTGGAAAACGACATTCAAGACCTACCAGGGCTTATAGGAGTGGCTAGTAATGGTAGTTGGTCTCACTAATGCTGCTATCTCATTCATGTGCTTCATGTACCACATCTTGAAGGATTTCCTAGGTAAGTTCATTGTTGTCTGGTTTTACAATATATTAGTGGATAGTAAGAGCTTGCCTAAACATGTTGCTCATTTGAGAGCTATGTTTGTTGTACTAAGTGTGAGAAATCATATGGAAATTTAAAGAAGTGTTGTTTTTACAAGAAGAGGTGGTGTTGTGATTTTTGGTATCAAATGATGGAGTAAGAGTAGATGATGAGAAAGTGAGGGCCATTGCTGAGTAAATATATCAATAAGGATGGAATGGAATTGGGGTTTTGTTCCTTTAAAGGCATAATCTAACTCTTCCTTAAATTTGTAATCGATTCTAATGAATTGCAATATTGGCTTCTAAAAGGCCTTTTAAACAAGGAAAAGGGAATTGAACTCAAAATTGTAATTCCTTCCCAAGTCGATTTTGTTGTACCAAACTTTCTATTGGTGTTTAATCTCTTTAACTTGTTATTCCCAAATCATTTTAGGATTTTGTTTATGTTTTATAATTCTTCCTATAGGTTCCATAATCTATTTATTTATCATGTTTAATCTATCTAAATTCTTTGGTCATTATGATTTTCTTTTTGGAATTTATGATTTGTGCTCATTATTTTCAATGCATATTAGATCTCTAATTCTATTACTCATGAAAGAGATTAGGGTTTAGATACTAACATGTTAATGAGTGTTTCCTATTTTTTTTCCTTTGTTTATCATAGTGAAAGAATTCTTATTAAAGTGATTCGTGAAGAGTGAAAGTCTATTTATAGGGCTTTAGATAGGTTTTAAAAGACATTTATCTAAGGAATTTTGCTTCTTCTTTTTTTAACTTCTATTTGTTAGAACAATAGTTTTGATAATAATGAAAGAGAGCTCGTAGAAGGAAGACGAGAAGTAATAAAGGATAAATAAAATAATTTGACACATACAAAATGAAAAAGGGGGAGATAATAAAATAATTTGAATAAAATAAAGAGACCTGGGAAGATTAAAGTAAATTCAGATTATACATTTAAGATAATAAAGTAATTCATGAATTAATATGATGAATAAAAAGAAAAATTGAGGAAGAATAAAAATGATGGCAGCAATAAATTTTTTCTTATAATATTTTATGATTATATGATTCTTGATAAATTTTCATGAAAACTGTTTTGTTATCATAAAAAAGGTAGAGAATGATAGAATAATGATTTGATACTAACAAAATGGGTTACATTAGTTGTAACATGTTTATTTAAAAGTGTAATATATATAGGGTATAGGTTTTCAAAGATCAAATGAATAAAGATTTATTAAGAGCTTGGAAGGATAAGCAATTGGATTATATGAACGATGGTTTTAAAATTGGCAAAATTTTGAATTTATGATAATAATCAAAAACAATATTTATAGTTCAAGGATATCTAAGTCAAAATATATTCATAGGAAACTATTAGGACTAAGTCTATTACAAAAGCTAGGTAGGTTAAAGGAATATATCTGAAGGAAGAAATTGATTATACTATTAGAACTTGACTATTAGAGCTTGCACAAAATTTAGCAAGATGGAATCTACTATCAGAATCTAGTTAATTGAAGTTGGAAACAACTCAATATGCCACTTTTGAATACAAGCAAGGATTGGTTATTCAAGTTTTCATTAGAAGATATAAGTTAGATAAGTTAAATTTAAGACCTACCTCCATTGGCTAAATATATTTAGGTAATATATTTGAGCCATTCTTCTACGATTGGATTTAAATATAATTGAGATTTTTATAACATACAAATTGGTTAGAAGTTCAAGGTTGGAAGCTTAAGGTCGAAAGCTCAAGTATGGATCATAAAGGAAAGTAAATCATTACAATAAGGATATAGAAAACAAGACATTCACAAGATGATTACCAACAATTAATACACTTGATATTAATCAGAGTCATAGATCATTAAAATACTTTTGGATAAGGTTGGAGAACTAAAAGTCAAATATGAAAAGCATTATGAAGATACAATGGAGAAGAATTTAATTAGACTTTACATCAATAAAGAAAAATTAACTATTAAAATTTAGCTATAAATACAAATCATTTGCCATTAGCAGTAGATGCGCAAAGAGAGAGGAGATATAAAATAAGCATAGCACTCAAAGCAATCAAGTTTTTATTTCTGTTGTTTTTTGTTTGAGTATTAAACTTATAGAGCAGATAAACTTTGATTTCCTTGTGGTTGATTTCACTTCTTTGAAGTTATAGTGTGTTTGAGTGGTTACATTTGTTCGTTGAAGTCTATAGAATAGCTTATGTGAAGCTAGAAATGTAGAGCAAAGAGTGACTAAGCTAAATGCTAGTAAACTATTGTAAGTCTCAAGTTTGAAGTTTTTGATATGGTGGAACAACAGGTGAAAATAACCAAATTTTCAACAAGTGGAGGGTGAAAGAGCATATTGATATCTAAGGTAAAACCATTGTAAATTATTTGCTTAATCTTCTTATCCATATATTTTTTAATTGCCTATATTTTATTTAACTTTGCTATGAACTTAGTTGATTTCCATTACTTAGTAATTAAAGGGGTTGTTTCCTAATAAATTTGAAAAAAATTTAAAACTTAAAAGCAATCCATTCGTCCCCCCACCTTGGTTGTTAATTTAGACTAACACTATTTTCTTTTGAATTATGTCATTCATTTTAAGTTTAGGGTATCTATAGTTTAAACCCTAAGAAATTCCTAAATTAGGATACAAAATCGCTTAGAGATAATTTAGGGAATCAACTGGAAAACAAACCATAGTTCTAAAGATTTCCTTAATTTGACTCAACATACAAAATGAGACCACAAAAACCGAGAATTGAAACCTTAATTAAGCCTGAACTCTAATTGCATTACCCTCTAACCATAAAACTAAAACCTTAAACCCTAAAAATGACTAATTAGGACCCTAATCTAATTTCAAAACACTAATCCCCATTAACAGCCCTAAAACCCTAATTAGACATGTCAAGATTTAAATTGAAAACCCTAAAGCTGAAGTAATTCCATAGTTAACCTTAAATCATACAATTAAGTGTAACTAGAAAGTGTAAATAAGCAAATGATGATAATTAAATAAAATTGATCAAATTAACCCCTAAATGCTATGTACCTATGTTTACATGCTTAGTCATTTTCAAACATAGTTATAAACTGACAAGACTAACCAAACTACCCTAAAATACCTTAACTAAACATTTGAAACTAACTTACTTAACAAGTAAACAAAAGAAATGAAAATTGGGGACTACATGGGGAAATTGCATTGGCCACACTTGGGAAAAGGGAAAGAAATGAATTCTCTTCACAATCTAATGGATATCCTTAATTTAAGGGGTGAGTAGAAAGAAAAGGATAGTCTAGTGATGTGCTCAAAACCAAACCCAAGCACATGCAAATGAATCAAAGAAACAATCTCAACTCAAGCATATGAACCGGTTCAATTGGACTAGGAAATTGCGTGAACCTTAATGGAAATTTGATGAAATCCAAAGGTTCAAAGATGCAATCAACAATCCAATAAGGATAAACTTCACCAATTAACAATAAAAACAAGTGAAATCCACGTGAATTACACCAAGATGACAAGTTTCAATTCCGTGATTCTCCTCTTTCCACAATGAAAATTCAAGTCAATAATGATTTAATAAAATTGATGATGATAACCAATACTAAAAACCATTAAATCTTATAACATGACAATTGATCACAATTGCAATAAAAATTCTGACCAAGAACATCCAAATCAACCCTATATATGACTCACTAGTGATGAAAAGGAAACATAACAAAGAAGGAATTGATATTACTTACAATTTCCCTTTGTTGCACTCACCACAATTTCAACTCTTGGAAATTGAAATTGATAAGAGAAATTGGATCTAGGGAAACCCTAAGCCCTCTCAAAAAAATGTGAAGATAATTCTGAAAATTGTTTGCCTCCTTAAACCCTACTATAAGCAAGTATTTATACTTGCTACCCTTAGGGTTAGAAAATGGTAAAAAATTACAAGTATGCCACTTTTAAGGTGGCTAGTCCTAAATGGAAATTACAATAAAAATGAAAGTATCCCAAAAAGAAAAAATACAACATAAAATAGTCCATAGAACAATTACAAAGTACGAGAATATCATAAGTCTTCATGAGCTAATGCTTCGGAATGGAAACAATCGCAGCGGGTCTTTGATTGTAAATCTGAACATGTCCCGTGTCCATTAACTGGTGTAGGACATATTGGCATCCCATGGAGAATTATTATTGTACCTGTAAGATTATTTCTCAAATATTTATTAGAATAAAATATATAAAGTAAAAATATAAGCGATTTAGGCCATCAACTAAATCTAGTTCTGAAGGTATTGGCGGGGCCAGAAAATTTCTCATCATCTAGGGTAGTGAGTTGTCAAGGTAGGAATGGAGATTTCCAAATGAGGAAGGTGGCTTGACCTAAAATTTTCCATTAACCACAAGTCTAAAGTATCTTTCTACAATGCTTTTCTTCCCTTACACATTAAAACTAAACTAAGGTAAAATACACACAACTCCTACTCTCACTCTCTTGACTGAAACACACATTGACACACACTCTCATAATCATCTCACACTCATTCCTTCTTCTCAGTAGTCACTTAAGGATACAAACTACCACTCCACCATCACTTAACAACATCACCACCACATTTCCATGATATACCATCCAACACAAATCAAACCACCCCAAAGAATAACTCCTACTCATTTAGTAGCAAAACCTCTTTCAAAGCCATGGGAAGAAGGGAAGATTAAGGGAGTTTTGGAAGTGTGGAGTAACCAAAAAGGGGCTAAACATGAAGAGTAAGGGGGGATTAGGAGTTCAAAGCAAAGAGAAAGCCAACACCACTAAGAGTAGAAAGATAACTCTTTTGTTGTTATGGTGTTCTTTTTTCTTTATTTCTTTTTTTTTTTTAAATCCTTCCTTTTAGATGTTGTAACTTAGGATAAATTCTTGTTTCATTGAGATGTTAGTTATTTGTTGGGATTTCTTGACCATGTAAACACATAAACATGTTGTAAATGTGCACACTAATGGTAATAATAGAAGTATTATGCCTTTTGTAAGCGTTCTTAATGGATAAATTAGAAAAGCATGAAAGAAGAAAAGGCAATTAGATATTCCCTATGCTGGTCAAAAATCTTAGGATACTTAGTAGCTTCCAATTTTGACATATTAAGTGATTTGCAACACAAATTAGCCTTAGAAAGTACTTTGAGATGTTTAGAAGTGGTTAAATGAAGGAAACTTGCAAGAATGCCTAAAACTAACGCCAAGCGAAGTTGGATTAGTATTTTTTTTCTAAATTTCTAGATTTGAAATAAAATAAAATGTCAATAGGAAAGATTGGGAATAAATCCCCTTACATAAATACTAGTAATATGTCATTTAGGTGAAAATATGCAAAATTGAAAAAGGAACATTAAAACCTCAATATTAAGCCAAAAACTCTAGAACATATAGTAAACATTTTGATCTTTACACACCAAATAAAGGCCTAAATATGATTATAAATTAGTTAAAAATGATTTCCTCAAGTTTTAGGCCTAAACAAAAGTGAAAAGGACTTTATTTAGGCTCAATAGGGTGACCCACGAAACTATTTAGCCCATTTTAGAATGCTATGTGATCCGATTGACTAAAGTGACCCTAATAATAAAAATTACACTAAAAAACCTTTGAAAAAACTATAAGAATGTGAAAAAAAAAAAGCTTAAAACAAAAAAATTATGTCAAAAATACAAAAACATTCAAAATCAGTAACTATGGAAAATTTACCTCAACTATTTGTATACTTTAGTACATCTAAACCTATACTTATGAATCCTTATTGCTTTTATTTAGTGATATCGACCTTGATCTCGAGTTAGCATTTGATTATTATGACTAATAGTTGGTGGACAAGTGAATATTCTTATGACTATTGTATTTAATTGTGCTTATATTTGTAGTGCACATGAATATATGATTAAAATTGATTACATTGGGTTAAGGGATTATCTATGAATGAGTTGATGTGAGTTCAGTGCCAAACTTTCATAATATATAATAATTATATAATTGTTGTGACTATGTATTAGAAGTATGGGATTGCGATTGTCTACATACAATTTGATGGCCATCAAATAGCTGGATTTAATTGAACTTGATCTTAAATAAAATGATCATGCATTTCATGAAATTACATGAAGAAGGCCATCAACATCATGTGGTGGTACAAAAAGGTTGTGTGGAGGTGTATCTCCACACATAACCTTACCTTGACCTTTGTGAACTACTTGGTACCAGAAAATGACACCCTCCAATTGAGGTCAAATATGGGGTTTCACTACTTAGGGGTAGATGAGATCGAGAGTGCTGCCTACATCCACACCCTTTGGGGATATATGTATATATATTAGATTTAAACTATTTTTATCATATACAGTGAATTAATACTCTTATTAACTTATCCAAAAAGGTGGCTTAAGGTGATTGGAAGCTAAAGCCAATGTACAGTTCTTGATTTCCTAATCTTGATAATGGACGATGTTAAATTCATACTATATACAACTTCTAGATGGTTGTATAAGTTATTACATCCATATGCTTGATATGCATTTATATGTTTGTTTAATTAACTTGCTTGACACTTGCTTTATGGTACAATATGAGGAATACTTTGTTGAGCTAATTATAGCTTATACCCCCATAGTATGTCTTTATCGTAGGAGCCCTTTTAGATATAGCTTGGTAGATTGAAGATAGAGGCTAGTGCTAGGATGATGGGAAGAGTGAGGATCAAGTTGAGAGTATGAAAGATCACTATTAATTTATATGGACTCTCTTATTTATGTTTTTAGTTGTAATATGTTCTAGTAGATACATAGATTGCTTTAGCTAGTTGTTACCTTATGGTAACTCTCATTATCCATTGGGTATTTTGTGGGACTTTAGTACCTTAATATAGTATGTAATTTGAATTTATCATAATTTTATTGCTCTTTTATTACTTGGAAATGGTGAATCCTACTTAGAGTAACTAGATGTGAGTATGCTTTGTATACAGTATGGTAAATCCTTAAATAATAAGGGGGTTATTCTTAGATTTTCATATAGTTCATGACAAAATGTTATGTTTAGGTTACCTACTGGAGTGTGATAGTTCTAAGTGGTATTAGAGCTTGACTAAATGAATTAAAACTTGAACTTAGAAACCTATAGTAACCAACCTAAAGTGGGATACTGAGTAAGTAGAATCGAGATAAGATTCATGTACTTTATAATTGTTTATTTAACATATGCATTTCAAACATTCGACCATCTATACTATAGATTAGCCTAGCGAAGGCATAAGGCAAATGAATCCCCTTTAGGATTAGAGATGGAGAGACTCTCGTGGAGTATAAGTTTAGGTTGTGATTGATATGTGAGGATATAGCACTTTTAAGCAAACTATAGACTTTGTTATTGGTTATGCTATGGTAGAGAGCATTTCTTGGGTATTTTGGAACCCCATATATATATATATATATATATATATAGACTTGATGGATGGAAGAAGGTATGTACACATATGCTAAGATGATATATGTTATAGAGGGGTGGGCTTGATAGATGGGTCAAGTTGAAGAGACTACTAAGGTTGCTTTTGTTATAGAGGACTTAGATAGACCTAGCCACCTTAACTTTATAGAGTGGACTTAGATTAAGCCGGGGTTAGTATTTGCTATGGATAAGAGGAGCGATCACTTGAGGTTGGAGGTTAAAAAGATTTCTATGGCTACTCATGACCTATAGGATTCAATGGAGAATTGGCCGATGTTTCCACCTCTTTCGGGTATAGGAGAAGAGGAGATGATACTAAAGGAGATGTTAGGAGGGGCACTTAAGTAGATTCAGGTAGAGCCATAGGAAATGATCTTTGATATTTCCTCCAATTGGTTTGAGGATAGTATAGCAATATTGTAATCTTTATGGATTACGAGTATGTACAAGGTGAGGAGGTTAAGACAAGGTTAGATGTGATGTCTTTACCACTTGATTTTTAGGATACTCCAATTATGCTTATGGTCAGTAAGGAGCTAACATATGTGCATCTTACTTTAGTTGACCTGGATTAGACTCCTTGTGAGCTTATTGTATTGATAGGTAGTGAGGATATGATGAATTTGGATGAGCTTACATTAAAGCTAAACACATTAGACTCCATGACTTTTGGTGAGTATGACTTAGATGATTTAGAGGACTGGTTAGAGTTTCAAGTAGGCCTATAGGGAACACCTTCCGGTGTTGGATCAATTGGCACTTAATCACATGAGTGGGAGATGGAGAGGTTTAATGGCTCACTACGAGCTAGTTTAGCTATTAGATCACTTGGTACTTGTACTTGTCATCTTAGAGGTGTGTCAGTATGCAGTGGTGGATAGATTTAGGAGATTAATTCCCCTTCAAGTTGCAACTTCTATTGTATATTGTGATCATAGATGCTTCGGGCTTTGTTTTAGCGGTACAAATGATCATTTTGTATATGGGAGTCTTGTATTGTATTGCTACATTTAGACTTAATGTATTTAGACTTTATAGGTGCAATATCACTCACTAAAAAGTGGCCACCTTTAGGTGTAACCTTATGTTACTAAATTAATAAAAATATGATGTATTTTCTTTTTATTTTAAGTTATCTCTTATACTATTAAGATAATGATCCAGAAACATGAATATGAATGAATCTCATTATAAAGATATGTAATTAACCAATTTACATTTGATTTACAAGGTTAATTATTATCATGTTAAATGTTAATTAAGTGAAGAAATTTTTTAAGACACCATAAGGGATGCAAGCAACCTTTGCCTTATGATAATGCTAGGGCAGATGTGTAAGGACAAAATTAGCTCAAAAATAGGACTAAGTAAATTCTAGCTATGATTGACAGGTAGAATGAACAGTTCAAAAGGTACTTAGAACATGAACAACCAGCACTAGTTTAAACCCCACCACTAGCAATGGTTGTAGAGGAGGTACCACCCCACTGCCACTACCAATTGCACCACCTGAGGTTGTTCATATGTCAACACCAAAGAGTAGGCCATAGAGGAGTGTGTTTCTCAAGTTCATTTAGTGTAGCATGTATTGAGAGGTATGCTAGTTGGCTTGATCTGGCCGAAGATTAGATAACATAGATTGAAAGGTCCTTTCAAGCATTTGAGATGCCTTAGAGTTTAAAAGTGAGCTATGGTACATACTTATTGTAGTTGAGAGCATGGACTTGGTGGGAGTCCAAGAAGAGATCCATACAGCCATCAGTTACATGGGATGCTTTCAAGCATAAGTTTCTAAAGCAATATTTTCCTATGAGACTTCGAGCTATGTATAGTGAGGATTTATTTACCATATAGGTAGGAGGACGTAGTATAGATCAATATGAGGCTGAGTTCAACCGTTTGCTGTAGTTTGCTCCACTAGAATATTAGAAGAGTAATAGGTAGAATATGCAAGTATTTACTAAAGGACTTGATCTTAAAATGAGGAGAAGGTTAGTGGAATTTGATGTATACACTTTCAGGGAGATGGTTTAGAAGGAAAGAGTTCTAGAAAATGCTAAGAAGAAAGTGGCTAGATGCTTAGGGTGAACATCTTTAGAGAAAGGTACCATGACAAATTAAGACCCACTAATAAAACTAAAGAGTTTGTGTACCCCCCATAATTTTATTTAGATAAGTGAGGCTTGTAGATGCCCTATCTATTCAATGTTGGAAGTGCAAAGGTTTAAACATTATCCTAGAGAGTGTCTATAGTTGAGTAACAAGTGCTATTTCTACAAAACAAAGGCCACACACCGCATTATTGATTGTCCTAAGAGAAGCATTGCTACTTGCTTTTTCTACAAGCAAGTTGGGCATTTATCAAGCAATTGCTTAAAGAGGTAGATTATAGTGACACCTCTTGCAAAACCTTTGCAAATTACCAAGATACTTGTAGTAAACAATAATGGGAATGGTTATTCACCTAAATACTACTATAGCTATAGTGAGGGTACATAATCTTGAAGGAGCTTGGGAAGGTGATAGTTATGAGGTGGAAGAACTTGTACCTTATGATGATGATGATTTCATTGACGCAAATGTTGTGGTAGCTAAGTACTCAAATTGTTTTTTTTTTCTTTTAAGCACTGTAACTTGAGGTTAACAAAGAAACCCTTTTAAAAGAGTTTAAATCAAATGAACATACATACATACTTGACCTTAAGTTCCAAGCCCCTTTTTACTCAAGGAATATAGGTGATACTCAACTAACCAGTATTCGCTCTTTTTAGCATGGGCCACCCATTTCTTCATCACCCCTAAAGTAGTAGAGTGAGTTGGAATGCCCATTGCCACTATAGAGGGAAGCTTTAGTATAAAAATGCTAACCAAAGGTATGGTGATTACTAAGGAAAAGATCAAGAAGTGCTTAGTTGACATTCAAGAGCATAAGATTGATATTATTTTTAATAATGCTTGACATGAATTGAATGTTGGCTACTACAGCTATAGTTGATTGTTGATATAAGAAAGTGGCATTTAAGGACTATAGTGGAGTAAAAGTAGAATTTACTAAGGAATGTACACTCCTGAGGTCATGTGAACTAAGTTCATTTGAGGTCATCATAAATGACAATCACTTCCGTTATAATGAAAGCTTGATGAATATAGCTCAAGCAAACTTACACAAGCCTAAATTGAACGAAATTAAAGTGGTGGATGAATTCCCTAACACATTTCTAGAAGAATTGTTGAGATTACCCCCCAAAAGAGAAATTGATTTTGAAATTGATGTAATGCCAAAAATTGAGCATATCTTAAAGACACTCTATAGAATGGCTCTAATAGAGCTTAAGGAGTGAAAGAAATAGTTACAAGAGCCATTAGACCCAAGATTCCTTAAACCAAGTGTCTCTAACTAGGGGGAGCCTCGGTGTTATTTGTGAAAAATAAAGATGGCTCCTTGTAACTTTGCATCGATTATCGGGATTTCAATAAAGTTACCATTAAGAACAAGTATGCATTGCCTTAAATTGATGGTTTGTTTGACCAACTACATGGGCCTAGGTTGTTTTCTCATATAGATTTATGATTTAGAAACCATCAACTTTAAATTAAGTTAAAAGATGTTCCCAAGACAATTTTTAGAACCTAATATGGACACTATGGATTTTGGTGATTCCATTCGAATTAACTAATGTAGTAGCTATTTTATGGACTTGATGAATAAGATTTTCCAATCTCTTCTAGATAAATGCACAATTATTTTCATTGAAGATATCTTGGTTTATTTAGCTTCACTAAAATAGCATGAAGAACATTCAAGGATGGTACTTCAAATCTTAAGTGAGCACAAATTATATGCAAAGTTGTCTAAATGTGATTTTTTCTTGAAGGAAATCACCTTCATAGGACACGTCATTTTAGGAAAAGGAATATTAGTTAACTTTGATAAGATTAGGCAATAGTGGAATGGAAGCGACTTAAGATGGTGACTAGAGTGCAGAGTTTTCTAGGACTAGCTAAATACTATAGGAAGTTTATTAGAGATTTTTCCAAAATAGCCAAGCTACTTACCCAATTGACACAAGAAAATAAGAAATTTGAATGGATAGGCAAGAGAGAATAAAGTTTTCTAGAACTGAAGTAGAGGCTAGTGTAAGTGCCAATTATAGTGTTACCTGACAATGATGAGCCATTTATGGTGTATAGTGATGCATAAAAAAATAAACTCTATTTTGTATTGATGTAAAGTGGAAAAGTGATTGCTTATGCATCAAGGTAGTTACTTCATGGAAAGAATTATTTGATGCATGACCTAGAATTTATAGTAGTGGTTTTTACCTTGAAACTATGGTGGCATTACCTTTTACAGCCAAAGGTATGAGATATACACTAATCACAAGAACCTCAAGTACCTATTTATGTAAAATGAGATAAATATGAGATAGAGGTAATGGTTAGAGTTGATCAAAGATTATGATCTTAGTATCAATTGTTGCTTAGGAAGGGTAAATTCAATAGTAGATACTCTAAGTAGAAAGAACTATGCCAAAGTCATGTCCTTGCTAATCGACCAATAGGAACTAATTTGAGCATTTGAAAAAGCTAAATCTCAAGTTCACTTAGCATGATGTAAATGCAAAAATGTCAAATTTGACCATAGAGCCTACACTAATAGAAACAATCAAGGAGGCTCAACAAAGAGATCCTGCTTTCATAGAAGTGAAACAAAGAATACATAGTGATTAGTACACTGATTTTGAAATTGGTTAAGATGGGATTGTTAGGATAAGAGGTAGGTGATGGGTGTCGAATAAAAAAAAAAATAAAACCTACTCCTAGACAATTATATGATTTGCATATAGTGGTGAGTAGGGTCGAATCCATAGGGATTGGTAAAGATATTTCTATTCAAAGAGAACAATAAGAAAAAGGAAAATGGGGGGGTTTGGTTTGTGAATCAAATAAAGTAAAACAAGGTAAGAAAATCAGATATTGGTAAAAGCCTAGCCAAAGGAATCAAGATGGTTTAATTCTAGGAATTGATCACCGATGCAAATGTTCTCTATTCTTGTTCTAGATAAATTGGTTATGGTTATTAACAAGCTCTAACAACCTATCTCTCCTTACTTCCTCGATAACCTCGGACAAGTGCTTTGAATTATTTCTCTTATTGATTAAACAACCCTTAGACAAGCGCTTAGGATTTAATCTATCAATAGAATTAAGATCTAGAGAGACTACCAATTCATGCCAGTAGATTATAAGATAACCTATTTAAACATGATCACACACCTCCATAACATGAATTCGATCATCTCTTTTATAACCAAACATGTTATTGCGTCACTAAGACTAGAACAATCAAACAATTACGGATTTGACGTACTAGTTGACAATATATTAACTTGCTAATTGAGTAGAAGAGCTCTATTCATACCAATCAACAAAGATAATAATGAAAAAACGATCAGAAGATATACGAATACCCGAAAGCAAAGAATAGAATAAATACAAGTCAATTAGACCTCACAATTCGTGGAGAATTAAACATCTATGACCCTTTGGCTAGAAAAGTAGCTTAGCTACACATGTTCATCAATAAAACGAAAATAAAAGATAGAAACATAATGAACCCGGTTGCTTGCTCTGCCTCCGCGTTTCCTTCTTCAAGATCCAAGATTCCAAAGTTCAAAAGTTCAAAAGTTGTCCTAACCCTCTGGGGTTGGCTCTATTTATACTATTAGATGGATAGCATGTGATCTTTTGCTAGCAAGATACGAAAATATCTTTCCTTTTTCAAGTAGATTTCGAGAAGTGAAGATATGTCTGCCTGGCACGCCCCACCACACGGCCGTGGGTTAAGCCGTGCCATCCTCTGTGCATATTCGTCAAGTCTTCAACCGCGCCCAGTGTGAACCACGGTTAAACACATGGCCAGATTTCAAGCCGTGCCTTTGTCTGTACATAATCTTCAAGTCTTCATCCGTGTCCAGTGTGTAGCATGGTTACACCCACGGCTAGATTTCAAGCCATGTCTTCATCTGGTTGATGTTCCACACTTTCTTCTCCTTGGCATATCTGTCTTCCACCACGGCTTCAAGCACGGTTTCTCCCACGGCTTCCACCACGGCCGTGCCTTTAGCCGTGTCTCTCTCTGTTCAAAGTCCTCATTTTCGCCTTCTTGTCCAGTGTGTAACACGGTTTGAAACTTGGCCGTGCCTCAAACCGTGCTTCCTCCGGTGGTGTAATTTCTTGTCTTGATCCAAGTTGTAAATGACTTCTCTAAAATACTTGAATTAGCATCCTTGACTCCATTTAACCTGATTTATCACGATGATATAATTAAAGTACCATTTCCTTATCATTTCTATAAAATCAATAATAATTTAACACAATTTATACTATAAAGATTGAGTATAAAATGGCTCTATCAAATTCCCCCACACTTAAACTCTTGCTTGTCCTCAAGCAATTGCATCAAATCAATTGAGAAATCTATCATAGATTATACAAACTTTCTTTTCATCATTCCAAGCATCTTATTCATTTGTAATTCATGACTTGTAATTTAATGTCTACTACTTCAACCAAACTGGTTTCCTGTGATTAAATTACTATGGACAAAATTCAATAGCTAATCTAAACCAAAACAAACTTTAATCCTCATGTTTAGCAAAAGAATTTTTATTCCAAAAGTAAATACTTAATCCACTAAGGAAAAACACCCAATTAAACTTCATTGGACATTAGCAAACATATAATCCTTGCAACATAAAGTAAAAGCATATAGTATAAGCTCTTTGCTAGATATTCTCCCTTTTATACATCTTTGTTTTATTCAATGAATGTTTACATTCATATTTGTTTGATTTATTCAAGCATCTATTTTGACGGGTTTTTACCCGCTTCTTTTCATGAACTTTTGCCTTTTTTGCCCTTATCGTTATAGTGAGTTCATTGAGTCGGCAACATCCCGAGCTCATCACTCAAGTGACCTGGTTTTGAGATACCCCTACGGACTCTTCCTCACTCTAACATTCAAGTTTGAATACTCTTAACTCAATTAGTTGAATCATTGGAGTAATGGCTATGCTTGATTTTTTTTTTTTTTCACTAAGTGTTATGATTGCTTTACAAACAACTTCAAAGAGTATATAGTAGCTAATATAACCTAGAAGTAAACTTGTTTATTTTTCACTTAAGGACTCGACTTACTCTTGGACTTCCAATTCTAAAGCTAAATACAAGGTAAATTTGTTTCTTAGAGATTTCACTACTTAATTTTAACCATGTATTCTAATCACAGCAGTGGGTGAGTAAAGCATTTGAACAAGTCAATTTCACATTTTGTAGATGCTTATTACAACATTTAGTACAATCTCTAGATTTCATGATAATTTTGAAAAACTTTGGCTTAAAATTGTTTAAGGACAAACATTCAGAGTATAAGTTAGTTCTCTATTCTCTATATTTTATTATCCTCTCCCCCACACTTAGCTTGAACAGTGTCCTCACTGTTCCTAATTTAACACAATTGAAGAGGAATTAACAACATAAAGGACATTAGAGAATAAGAGAAAGGAAATATTGGTACTTCCCTGGTATTGGAGTGCTCCCTTTAAGCTCTGGAAAGTGTCATCTAATAATATGTATCCTTGCTGCAGCCGATCCAAAGAGTTCAAAACTACACTAAAATCAAAACAAACTAAACTAAAACAAAACAAAACTAAAACAAACCAAAACTAATGCAAAACAAAACTTTTTTTTTTTTTACATGGGTTGCCTCCCATGAAGCGCCTTTCTTTAACGTCTTTGGCTAGACGTTCCTGGCTAAATATTCGGATAAGGATTTTGATTCCAGCCTTGGTGCCTGTGGTGATGGGTTAATAACATCCGCAACAAAAACAGGAGATGGGTTAATAGCATCCGTAACAAAAACAGGAGAGATATCGTTAGGATGTTTCATGGCATCATAAATGTTAAATTTAATCACTTCACCATCAAATTCCATAGTGAGGGTGCCATCATTTACATCGATTTTCGTTTTAGAAGTCTTAAGGAATGGTCGCCCTAATAATATCAGTGATGAAGTATGAGAATCACTATCGTCCATGTCAAGCACATAAAAATCAGCAGGAAAAACCAACCCATTGACTTGAACTAAAACATCCTCTAGAACTCCCTCAGGATAAACATTGGACCTATCAGCAAGTTGAACAATAATACCCGTTTCCTTTAAAGGACCAACATTTAAACGTTGATAAACAGACAAAGGCATGACATTGATAGAAGCTCCTAGATCACACATGGCTTTACCGATTCCAAGACTACCTATTTTGCAAGGAATGTCGAACATACCTAGGTCCTTACATTTAGGAGGAAGCTTCTTCTAAATAATAGCTAAAACATTTTCACTCACACTAATCTTTTCATTGCCTTTCAGCTTCCTTTTGTTAGTACACAAGTCCTTGAGGAATCTAGCATAGCGCGGTATTTGCTTAATTGCATCAAGTAAAGGAATATTTACCTCGACTTTACGAAATGTTTCTAGAATCTCTTTTTCTTCCGCTTCCTTCTTGGATTTCGCTAATCTGGAGGGGAAAGGAGGTGGTATCAATGTGACCTTCGATGGCTCATCTAGAGACTTACTAATCTGGTGGCCTTGCTGGCTCGGAGTCGAAGTCTCTTTCTTGGTCTCTTCCTCAAGATTAGACGGGTTTCCTTTCTTATTTGATCCCTGCAATTCTGTTCCACTTCTCAAGGTAATTGCATTAACGCTTTGCTTCGGGTTTGGAATAGTTTGAGAAGGTAACTTACCTTGAGTTTCTAACCTATTGATAGCTGAAGCAAGTTGGCTTACCTGATGCTCCAAGTTTTGAATGCTTTGCTTTGTTTCCACCTGAAATTGTTTGGTATTCACAGCTAGAGATTTAACAATATCCTTAAGGGGCATACCTGAAGTTGAAGGAGCATGGGGTACGTGGTGTGATGGCTTTGGCTGGAATTGTTGGACCTGTTGAGGGTTATTGCCATATCGGAGGTTAGGATGATCCCTCCATCCACGATTGTAAGTATTCGAGTAGGGGTCATATTTCCTTTGTGGTTGTCCTGGAAATCCGCCTATAGCATTGGCGTGTTGATGGTTGTCATCTTGCAATGTGGGGCACATGTCGGTCGGATGATTAGGAGCAGCGCAAATTCCACAAGCTTTCACCTGTTGGGTATTTCCAAGAGCTAGCTGCTGCACAAGGGAGGTAAGATTAGAAATTTGATGTTCAAGGTTAGACACATTTACCTCATTTACCTTCCTTGAAGACGTATCGTGCCTATACCCAAATTGTTGTGAATTAGCAGCCATAATGGAGATCAATTCCCTAGCTTGACCAGGGGTTTTGTTTACTATGGCGCCTCCACTTGCAGCATCCATCATCTTTCTTTCCATCGGAAGTAGGCCTTCGTAGGGATATTAGATGAGGAGTTGTTCGGATATCCCATGTTGTGGGCAGCTTGCACACAATTGCTTGAACCTCTCCCAATACTCATGAAGAGTCTCGGTGTCCCTTTGTTTTATACCACAAATTTCTCTTCTTATACCAGCGGCTCTGGATGCGGGGAAGAATTTATCTAAGAAGAGTCTCACCATATCAGTCCATGTGGTTATAGAACCTGGAGGCAAATAAAACAACCAATCTTTAGCTTTAGTACTTAGAGAAAATGGAAAAGCGCGTAGCTTGATTTGATCGTCGGTTATTCCTTGCGGCCTCATACTAGAACACACTATATGGAACTCTTTTAAATGCTTATGAGGATCTTCATTCTCAAGACCATGAAATGTAGGTAGTAGATGTATCAACCCAGATTTCAATTCGAATTCTACGGCTAGTTCGGGGTAGTGAATACAAAGTGGTTGTTGATTCACATCCGGCACAGCCAACTCCCTTAAGGTTCTCTCGAGATTTGCCATGTCTTCCTCTTTTTCAGAATCAAAGGATGAATCTGACAAGTCCGATACTAAGTTCGGTCCGGGGGATGATCTAGCTTCTTGTCGCAACCTCTTTAGAGTCTTCTCAATCTCCGGATTATAAGTTAGTTCACCTGTCTGAGAAGAACGAGTCATACAAGAATAGAAATAAATTTGACACCAATCCCCGGCAACAGCGCCAAAATTTGATGGGTGTCGAATCCAACAAAAATAAAACCTACTCTTAGACAATTATATGATTTGCATATAGTGGTGAGTAGGGTCGAATCCACAGGGATTGGTAAAGATATTTCTATTCAAAGAGAACAATAAGAAAAAGGAAAATGGGGGGGTTTGGTTTGTGAATCAAATAAAGTAAAACAAGGTAAGAAAATCATATATTGGTAAAAGCCTAGCCAAAGGAATCAAGATGGTTTAATTCTAGGAATTGATCATCGATGCAAATGTTCTTTATTCTTGATCTAGATAAATTGGTTATGGTTATTAACAAGCTCTAACAACCTATCTCTCCTTACTTCCTCGATAACCTCGGACAAGCGCTTTGAATTATTTATCTTATTGATTAAACAACCCTTAGACAAGCGCTTAGGATTTAATCTATCAATAGCATTAAGATCTAGAGAGACTACCAATTCATGCTAGTAGATTATAAGATAACCTATTTAAACATGATCACACACCTCCATAACATGAATTCGATCATCTCTTTTATAACCAAACATGTTATTGCGTCACTAAGACTAGAACAATCAAACAATTATGGATTTGACGTGCTAGTTGACAATATATTAACTTGCTAATTGAGTAGAAGAGCTCTATTCATACCAATCAACAAAGATAATAATGACAAAACGATCAGAAGATATATGAATACCCGAAAGCAAAGAATAGAATAAATACAAGTCAATTAGACCTCACAATTCGTGGAGAATTAAACATCTATGACCCTTTGGCTAGAAAAGTAGCTTAGCCACACATGTTCATCAATAAAACGAAAATAAAAGATAGAAACATAATGAACCCGGTTGCTTGCTCTGCCTCTGCGTTTCCTTCTTCAAGATCCAAGATTCCAAAGTTCAAAAGTTCAAAAGTTGTCCTAACCCTCTAGGGTTGGCTCTATTTATACTATTAGATGGATAGCATGTGATCTTTTGCTAGCAAGATACGAAAATATCTTTCCTTTTTCAAGTAGATTTCGAGAAGTGAAGATACGTCTGCCTGGCACGCCCCACCACACGGCCGTGGGTTAAGACGTGCCATCCTCTGTGCATATTCGTCAAGTCTTCAACCGCGCCCAGTGTGAACCACGGTTAAACACACGGCCAGATTTCAAGTCGTGCCTTCGTCTGTGCATAATCTTCAAGTCTTCATCCGTGTCTAGTGTGTCGCACGGTTACACCCACGGCTAGATTTCAAGCCGTGTCTTCATCTGGTTGATGTTCCACACTTTCTTCTCCTTGGCATATCTATCTTCCACCACGGCTTCAAGCACGGTTTCTCCCACGGCTTCCACCACGGCCGTGCCTTTAGCCGTGTCTCTCTCTATTCAAAGTCCTCATTTTCGCCTTCTTGTCCAGTGTGTAACACGGTTTGAAACTTGGTCGTGCCTCAAACCGTGCTTCCTCCGGTGGTGTAATTTCTTGTCTTGATCCAAGTTGTAAATGACTTCTCTAAAATACTTGAATTAGCATCCTTGACTCCATTTAACCTGATTTATCACGATGATATAATTAAAGTACCATTTCCTTCTGATTTCTATAAAATCAATAATAATTTAACACAATTTATACTATAAGATTGAGTATAAAATGGCTCTATCAGTAGGACATGTGTGTTTGATGACTTATAACTCAAAAAGGAAGTCTTAATTTAGGCACATCGTTCCCATTACATAGTCTACCGTAGAGGAACAAAAATGTAATAGGATCTTAAAGAGAACTTTTGGTGGAATGGGATGAAACAAGATGTGGTAGATTTTTTTATATAGTGTGACATTTGCATGCTAGTGATGACAAAACATTAGAGGTTGGGAGGAATGCTACAATGCTTGCCTATCTTAGGGTAAAATTGAGATTAGATCATGATGGATTTTGTAAGCAGTTTACCAAGGGCCATTGTAGGGTATGATGCAATGTAGGTAATTGTAGATAGACCTACTAAATTAGCACATTTCCTCCCCATCAATATGACTTATTCACTAGAAAAGATGACTAAGATTTAAATTCATGAGATTATATGACTATAGAAGGTATTGTATTGGATAGAGACCTAAGATTCATATCTAGGTTTTAGGGAAGCATACATAAAGCTTTAGGGACTAAGTTGCAATATAGTATGGCTTATCACCTTGAAATGGGAGATAAATTAACAACTATTTAGACCTTAAAAGATATGCTTTAAGATTGTGTTGTGGAATTTAAAGGAAGTAAGGATGCTCACTTACCCTTGGTTGAATTCACCTACTACAATAGCTACCACTCCATTATCAAAATGCCATCCTATGAAGCATTATGTGGTAGAAAGTGTAGATCCCATTATTTTGTGATGATGAGGAGAAACTTGCATTAAGGCTAAATTTGGTATAAGAAATTGTGGACAAAGAGCCAATTTTTAAGAAAAAGATGAAGAAGGCTGCTAACGTATGGAAAGGTCGTGTGGTGGTATATCTCCACACGTAACCTTACCTTAACCTTTGGGAACTACTTGGTATCGGGAAATATTGCCATGTAATCAAGGTTATGTCTAAGGAATCACTGTTTAAAGATGGATGAGACTAAGGGTGCTATCTACATCCACACCCTTTTGGGAATATATGTATATATATATATATATATAAGATTCAAACTATTTTTATCATACAAAATGAATTAATATAGTCATTATCTTATCAAAAAAGTTAGCTTGGGGTCATTAGAACCTGGAGTCAACATGTAGTTCATGATTTCCTAATCTAAGCAATGAATGGTATTAAATTTGTACTATATTTAGTTTTCAAATGGTTGTATAGGTTGTTACATCTATATGCTTGACATGCATTGATATGTTTACTTAATTAACTTGGTTGACACTTCACTAAGCAAATTATAGCTTACATCCTCAAAGTATATGTTTATTGTAGGAGCCCTTTTAGATAGAGCTTGGTAGACACATTAATAGGAATCAAAATCCGTTAAAGCCTATCATTAAGGTAAGAGCCAAAGGATTTCAAATCTTAGTGATAAGGGCCCATTTTGAGAAAATCGACCCCAGGATTATATATAAATTAAACTCTTTTCTATTATTCTTGTATTGTGTTTTCCAACAGGCACACTTATTTGGTTTTCACAGGGCGATGGACAAACTTACTAAGACTCAGTTTGTGGGTTATCCATGGACCAACCTAAATTAGCGATGAGTTGGGCTGACGTATCCTATGGAAGAGCTAGCATGATGAATACTATTTTTTATTTGTAATTATTTACTTAGACTATTTATGTTGTGATCTTTTTTTTGGGACACTTCCATTTGCTTGTAATTGTCTTTTAGAACTGGCCGCCCTAAAAGTGGCATTGTTGTAATTTTGTGAACTTTTCATCCCTAAAGGGAGCAAGTATAAATACTTGCTTAAGTGGGGTTTTGAGGGGGGAGAATTTTTCAAAATAGACATACACTTTTACATTAGAGAATTAGGGTTCTTCCTTAGTTCAATTCCTCTTATCAATTTCAATCCCAAGAATTGTAATTATGGCGAGTGCAACAAGGAGAAATTGTGAGTTATATCAATTTCTATTTATTGTGTTTCTTTTCTTCTCTAGTGAGTCATATATAGGGTTGGAAATTATTTGATTTCAAAACAAACATTAAGTTGAAGAAGTTAATGAATGGTTGTTTGAATTTGAAAATTACTTCTTACCATTTGAGGAAGGGTTGCAATTAGTGAAGTGGTTTGATTTTCAAATTTAAATTGTTGCTATTTTGGTGTATAAGTTGCAGTTTTCATTAGTGTTTGTAGTGGCAAGGAAGTGTATACTTTGAAGTATTGTGTGTGTGTTGTATTGGGGAGGTTGTGCACCATGGTTGTTTTTGTGTATAGAGTTGTGTTTGTAAAATTTTCTGAAGGTTGTGTGCGTTTTGGTGTGAATTTATGGAGTTGTGTGGAGTAAGGTGCTGCACATTGAAGCTAAAGTGTGAGTGTGTAGTGCATGAATAGCAAACCGTAAAGGGGAAGAGTGGTGTTTCAATTGTGAAGTAGAATTGTGTAGTGTGTGTTTTCGGAAAAGGTGGAGGAATTACAATTTTTATTTTCATATTTGAAATCAGAATTTAAAGTGTACATTAAGAGGTCAATTTGAAATTTCAAATACACATTAAGTCATAGTTAATTGTGTATTATTTGAATTTGAAAAGCCTCTTACCATTTGTGGAGTTGTGTACTTAATGAACTTCTTTTTAATTTGAAAGTGGGTTGCCTTTTGTGTTGAAGTTGTGGTTTGATGTTTGTGTGAAAGTGAGGAAAGTGCACCATTGCATGAAGTAGTGTGTACGTAGTGTTGTATTTTTTTGTAAATTTAGTAAAAGGTGTTAACATTTGGTGTTGGTTGTTGTATGTGTTGTCAAGCTACATGTTGTTAGTAGCATGAACATTGTTGAACCATGAGCAAAGGGTAAGTTGTGTGGCAATGAATGGTATGTTGTGTATGTGTTTAATTGTTGCCAATTGTATATTTAAGTGGTGAGAAGCCAAGGTAAGAATAAGGAAGGTTGAGTAATAGAATTTAAAATTCGAACAAGTTAATAAAGTGTGAAAGTAATTGAACTAGTTACTTAAACACTTGTAGTTGAATTTAATTCTATCTACTAGAAAGTAGTTGAGTATACTTCACTTGTAGCTTGGTTGTGTACTTGAACCGTGGAAGTGTGAAGATAATTATTGTGTTGCTGGGTTTGAACACAATCATGTCTAGTGAGATGTTTCGTTATACCAATGTATTGCACCGAACATTGACTACATTTACTACTAAGGATGATGAACAAAGGGAAAACTTGTTCCATACCTCTTGTAGGGTACAAGGAAATTTATGTGTCCTTATAGTTGATGATGGTAGTTGTACCAATGTGGTAGTAGCATCATTAGTATAGAAACTAAAACTTGCTACTACTTTATATCTTGAACGATATAAATTGCATTAGCTTAGTGATCAAGGGAGTTTGTATGTGACCTAAAGAGCTAGGGTACCTTTCAGTGTAGGGGACAAATGCTGTGATGAAATCGAGTGTGAAATTTTACCTATGAGTGCATCCCATATATTGCTTGGTAAGCCTTAGTTATATGATAGGGAGGTCTTACACGATGGCTTAGGAATACTTATGTATTCTAGAAGGAGGGAAAACATATTATTCTGAATCCGATGTCACCTTCAAAGGTCCAAAAGGTCCAGCAACAGATCCGTAGACCATCAGAGATTCCTAAGAATCACAACCACATGAACTAACCTTTAGAGGGCTACATTGTGCAGAAGCAGACATGCTAACCCTTAGAGGTTCTTAAGGCTCCTAGTTACATGAGCCAACATACAGAGGACAACATTTGTCTGATACAAATGTACCAACCATCAGAGGATCCTAAGGGTGAGAGTGATATGAGTAGATCACTAGAGGGCCAGACTGTTCAGAGACATTTGTGTCCACCTTCAGAGGTTTTAGAGGGCCATAAAAGTTAGCGACATACAAATGAGCTAGAAAAGGAGAAAACAATTTCAATGGAACGGGTTGAGATAGGGGAGACCTCAGTGGATAATGGGGCATTATTTGTGTTGTAGATGAGATACATCCTAGAAATGGAGGAGAGAAAACAATCACCCCACTATGGTATTTAAGATATTGGGATTCTGTAGTGATACTTTTTCAGGTGGCTTGTTAGGAGGAAATAGAGTCTCTACTACATTTGATCTATCAGATTTGAGAACAAATCTTTTTTAGGCCTGAGGAGATGATGGGAATCAAAATCTGTCAAGACTTATCATTAAGGCAAGAGCCAAAGGATTTCAAATCTTAGCGATAAGGGCCCATTTTGAGCAAATTGACCTTGGGATTATTTATAAATTAACCTCTTTTCTATTATTCTTGTATTGTGTTTTCCAATAGGCAAACTTATTTGGTTTTACAAGGCGATGGACAAACTCATTAAGACTCAGTTTGTGGGTTATCTATGGATCGACCTAAACTGGTAATGAGCTGGGCCGACATATCCTATGGAAGAGATAGCATGATGAAGACTATTTTTTATTTGTTATTATTTACTTGGACTATTTATGCTGTAATCTTTATTTTTGGACACTTTCATTTGCTTTTAATTGTCTTTTAGAACCGACTACCCTAAAAGTGGCCTTGTTGTAATTTTGTGAACTTTTTAACCCTAAAGGGAGTGGGTATAAATACTTGCTTAAGTTGGGTTTTGAGGGGAGAGAATTTTTCAGAATAGACATGAACTTTTAAGTGACAGAATTAGGGTTTTTCCTCAGTTCAATTCCTCATGTCAATTTAAATCCTAAGAATTGGAATTGTGGCGAGTGCAACAAGGAGAAATTGTGAGTTATATCAATTTCTATTTATTGTGTTTCTTTTCTTCTCTAGTGAGTCATATCTAAGGTTATATTGAAGTTTTCTTGGTCAGATTTGATTGCATTTGTAATCAAATTATTATTGCTTAATTGATTGGTTTTTAGCACTTATTATTTACCATCAATATTTGCTTCATTGGAACCGTGGTTTACATTGTTGGGAAAGGGGATCTCGAAGGTGGTTCTTGTTGATTTTATGTGTTATTTCATGTGGTTTTCAAAAAAATTAGTGATCTTCATTGAGGAATACAACATTGTGTAATTCATTTCATGAAATATAGCATTCGGATCATTTATTGTAATTAGGGTTTACGTAACAATTTGCTCCACCTTGAGCCGAATTGACCTTATCCTTTAGGGGTAGTTAAATGGTTCATTTGTTTGTGCTTAATCTTGGTTTTAGGCACATCACACATGCTAAAGGTTAGTGTCGGGATGATAGGAAGAGTGAAGATTGAGTTAAGAGCATAAGAGATCACTGTTAATTTATATGGACTCTCTTATTTATGTTTTCAATTGTAATATGTTCTAGTAGATAGTTAAATTGCTTTGACTAGTAATTACCTCATGGTAACTCTTATTACCCACTAGGTACTTTATGGGACGATTGTCACTTAATATAATATGTAATGTGAACTTATCATAATTCTTATTGGACTTCTATTACTTCAAAATAGTACACTGTATTTGGAGTATTTGGATGTGAGTACACCTTATATATTGTAATACTGCGGAACCCGAGACGCTAATGCGTGCCATATGTCCTTACTAGGCAAGGATACGTTAAGGCACTTAACCCTACTTTGATATCGTTTAAACCTATATTTCCTATCAATCACAATTAGATAAATCTCGTACTTTCAACATAATGCAAGTACCTCCCATTTCAATCCTTAAACTCTTGATAAGAAATCTTAATACATCAATTTGAAATACTATAGATGTTTAACTATTCTAAACTTTTAAATTCTCAAAAATCAAAATAAATCTCATTAGAGCCCAAAGGCTTCAATTGATAATTCCTAACTTAATCACCCATATATAGGTGCTTAATACATAATATGATGTTGGGAATAGCTACAATGGCCTCAACTGATATGAACCCGCTAACCTATGTTGAAACCCAAAACCTAGATTTGACAATCTCACAATCAAGAATGATGGAACTGTAACCCTTTGTTTATATAGGAGACATGAACCTTGGTATAGGTGTTAACACCACAATAGATTATGGAAGGATCGATTGATAAGTTGAAGGTGAACGCTACAGATTCAAAACTTGATAAGTTCGATAGTTTGCTTAAGAACCAAAGAGGAATTCTCTCTTAAAATGTGATAAAACTTGATGGGAATCAAAATCCAACAAGACCTATCATTAGGACAAAAATTGATGGATTTCGAATCTTGGCGATGAGGGCCCATTTCGAGCTGATCAACCTTGGAATTAATTATTATCTAACCTCTTTTATCTTATTCATGAATTGTATATTCCAACAGGTATGCTTATTTGGCTTCACAAGGCGATGGACAAACTCACTAAGACTCAGCTTGTGGGTTATCTATGGACCGACCTGAACCGGCGATGAGTTGAGCCGACGAATTCCATTATGAAGCTAGCTTGCTGAAGATTATTTTCTGTATTTGTAATTTATGTTTGAACCATTTATTTTGTAAGCTTTTGGGACATTTTATTTTGTTGTAATTTTGCCTTTAGGACCGGCCACCTTATAGTGGCATAGTTGTGATTTTCTTGTCATTTTAACCCTAAAGGGTGCAAGTATAAATACTTGCAAATTAGGTTTTTTAGGCAGCTTTTTGAACATTTTAGAAAATACACCCCCTTTGCCGTGAGAGAGAGTGACTCTTTCAAGCATTTGCTCTTATCAATTTCCTTAGTGAAATTGTGGCGAGTTGACTTGGATTTGTTGTGTGTTATATCAACAAATTACAAGTTGATCCCAATTCCAAACTAGTGAGTCATATCTGGTGAGGATTTAGTTATTTTATGTACTTTTGTTCTTATGAAATTAGGGTTCTAATTTCGAAATTTGAAAGCACCTTTGAATTGAATTTGAATACCATTTCATTTTCCCTTCTAGCAATCGTCATTTGATATATTGTAATTCATCACAATTTCGGAATTTCATTTGGAATATTGAGGTATTCCCCTTCTTGTGGCGTGATACTTCATTGACAATTCATCCCTTTTAGTTGATTGTGCTTGACCCCACTTTAGGCACATCATCTTTTGGTATCAGAGCTTAAGGTTAAGAGGAGGGATTGTTGAATTTGAGATTTTTGATCCTTATATTGTTATCTTCCTATTGCCGTGAGTTGCTTATGGTTAAGAGGAGGAATTGTTGCAATTAGGATTGTCCTTTGTTTCCATCTTGCCGTAAGTTAATTGAAGGTATATGAGAAGGGTTTTGTTGATTGAAGTTTTGGGAATTGAAAGTTTTTGGTATTACCTTTGTGAACCGAATTGCAAGGGAGTGGAAATTCGGATCAAGTGAATGTATTTTTTTGTTGTTGTTACCTTGATGTTTACGTGATTGATCCTTGTTGAAATTGAGGATTAATTGAATTGTTTGTATTGGTACTAATTGGCGTGAGTATCTTACTTGGGAAGTTGAAACTTGTTGTTGTAGAAGTAGACATCTTGTTGTAATTTTTTGTCTTGACTTCACCGTGAAGAAGAGGAAGGTAGTGCAATTTCGGAAGTGCAAATTGTGTAGGAAGGGAATTGTGTTTGTTTTTGCATTGTTGAATTCAGAATTGTGGAGGATATTTGCAATTTTCCAGATTTTATTAGTGTGTAAGAAAGGAAGTTATTTGATTTCAAAACAAGCATTAAGAGTGAAGGAGTTAATTGTGCTTGTTTGAATTTGAAAATTTGCATCTTACCAAATGTGGAGGAGTTGCAATTAGTAAAGTGAATTGATTTTCAAGTTTAAATGCTGCCTTCTTATGTTTATTTCGGTTGAAGAATGTTATGCAAGTGGAGAAATGCACCGTGATTGAGTAGGAGCATATATGGTGTTGTGTTGTGCAAATTGGAAGTGAAAGTGTATAATTTCCAGATTTGAATTGTGTGGAAGAAAAGGAAACAATTTGAATTGAAACACATCCATTTACTTCAAGTAGTTAAGAGTGGTATTGATTATATTTCATTTGAATTTGAAATTGATTCTTACCATTTGTGGCAAAGTTACATTAAGGTTGTCACTTGTGAATTTGTTGCCGTGTATGTATGTAAGTTGCAGTGGAAGTGGAGTGTATAGTTGTTGTTGCCGTTTCTTGTTGTTGTTGCCATTTAAAGGAGCATTTTAGTTAGTTTTGTTTGTTGCTACCGTGGAAGTGAAGAGTTGCAACATATTATTGTTGCGTGAATTTATTGTGTTGTATGTAAAGTGTATAAGTGGCGGAGTGAGTTGGTTTTTGGCGTGAATTGTTTTTGTGAAGCAAGTGTGCTACAATTACTAGACATTACAATGGTACATCAAATAGATTGCATCCACAAAAATGTCTATTAATAGTGTGAATAGAGGAATGAGTGATGTAGCATATAGTCGAATTGGTGGAGGTCAGGGTTCTAATGTTGCAGGTGGGAGGACCTTAGATGAACAACTTCGGGACCTTAGAAAACTTGTTACTACATTAGCAACAAGGATTGATAGGATGACATTGCCACCACCACCAGTGGTACACCTTCAGGAGCCACCTAGAGCAAAGGGAGATTATCATGCTCTTAGAGAAGATAGAGTTGGTAATTTTGGACTTAAACCATTCCCAGAAATGGAATTTATACCACCTAGAGGCTCAGAGTGTGCAGAGCTACAAATGCCTTCACTTGAAGATAAGGGTTCCACAGATGAAAGATGTCAAACACCACTGTGCCAACCTTCAGAGGTTTCTGAAGGTAATGATCAGTTGGACCAATTGTTAGAAGACTCTAGGGATCAGCATAACAGGGATGAGTCAGAGGAAACAAACTCGTTGGAAAGTGTTGAGATAGAGGAAACATCAGTCGATAATGAGTCCTTGTTTTTGTTACAGGAGAGATACATCCTAGAGATGGAGGAAAGAAAACAATCATCTACTATAGTATTTCAGATATTGGGATTCTGTAGAGATACTCCTTCAGATGGATTACTTTTGGGAAACAGAGTCTCTGCTGCATTTGAACTACAAGATTTGAGGTCAAATCTTTTTGAGGTCCAAGGATATGATGGGAATCAAAATCCGACAAGACCTATCATTAGGACAAAAATTGATAGATTTCGAATCTTGGCGATGAGGGCCCATTTCGAGCTGATCAACCTTGGAATTAATTATTATCTAACCTCTTTTATCTTATTCATGAATTGTATATTCCAACAGGTATGCTTATTTGGCTTCACAAGGCGATGGACAAACTCACTAAGACTCAGCTTGTGGGTTATCTATGGACCGACCTGAACCGGCGATGAGTTGAGCCGACGAATTCCATTATGAAGCTAGCTTGCTGAAGATTATTTTCTGTATTTGTAATTTATGTTTGAACCATTTATTTTGTAAGCTTTTGGGACATTTTATTTTGTTGTAATTTTGCCTTTAGGACCGACCACCTTATAGTGGCATAGTTGTGATTTTCTTGTCATTTTAACCCTAAAGGGTGCAAGTATAAATACTTGCAAATTAGGTTTTTTAGGCAGCTTTTTGAACATTTGAGAAAATACACCCCTTTGCCGTGAGAGAGAGTGACTCTTTCAAGCATTTGCTCTTATCAATTTCCTTAGTGAAATTGTGGCGAGTTGACTTGGATTTGTTGTGTGTTATATCAACAAATTACAAGTTGATCCTAATTCCAAACTAGTGAGTCATATCTGGTGAGGATTTAGTTATTTTATGTACTTTTGTTCTTATGAAATTAGGGTTCTAATTTCGAAATTTGAAAGCACCTTTGAATTGAATTTGAATACCATTTCGTTTTCCCTTCTAGCAATCGTCATTTGATATATTGTAATTCATCACAATTTCGGAATTTCATTTGGAATATTGAGGTATTTCCCTTCTTGTGGCGTGATACTTCATTGACAATTCATCCCTTTTAGTTGATTGTGCTTGACCCCCCTTTAGGCACATCAAAACTTGTCTACAAAAAAAGAACCCCTTTATAATGTGATGCGTGACTATTTATAGTCCCATGAAAATGAAGAGACAAACAACATACAAAACCTTACTTCAACTAAGGAAAACAAGCAAAACCGGTGGCTTACAATAATACAAGGTCGACCTATATTTTACCCTAAACTGGCACTAAAGCCAGCAACTTTGGAACTCCTTAAAGCTAGCTTTCTCTATTTTAACGTCAGCTACTTAAGCTGGCGACTTTCTTTCTATGCTAGCCACTTAGGTTGGTAACTTACAACACTAAGGCCGATGACCTTCCTTAGTTTTAGGCTAGCAGCCTTTACACATTTTCCTTGGAGTGCTTCTTTAAGTCTCTTAGCTTTAGCTCGTGTTAATGGTCTAACCGACACTTTAAGTGGGTTTGCATTCCTTTGATCAATCCTCCTAGCTTGATGTCCATCATTCTCCTCCTCTTGAAAAGGATTTTTTCTCAAATCATCACCTGCATCATACCTGATGTGAACACTGATGCGAACCGAATAGCTGAAGACTACTTGGATAAGCGAGAGAAGGGGAAATAAGCTAAAAAGCCATGGTAGACATCCAACGCCGCCGGCCTTGGGCCGGCTTTCTTTTTAAGCCATCGGCCTTGAGCTGGCTTTCTTTTAAAGTCGCTGGCCTTTCGGTCGGCTTACATTCAAGGCCGCCGGCTTTAGGCCGGCCTTCACCACCAGCTTTTAGTTCCATGATTTTTCCTCTTTATTTATTTTTCAATGTAATTTGGGGGACTATATATACCTCCTAGGGTTTCTAATGCGGGGGTAGGTTTTATTCTATGACATTTTACAACAAATATTTAGAGGCTTTCTCCAATTGAATTTGCATCCTGCAATTTGTGTGTTAGAAATCAATAGGTGAATTGATTTCTATTTACCTTATGCTTTCACGCTACGTCAGATTGGCATCAGAGCAAGGCGAATTCCTGCAAAGATGTCAACTAATTAGGGTGATGACGACGGTCGTGTTCTTGACGATGTTCAAGATGTGAGATCACAAGGAGCTAATCAGTGGGTTCCGAGGGCGGAGTTTGATGCTATGAATCAAAGAATCGGGCGTATGGAATGGTGCCTTGAGGAATTGATCGAGCGTTTCGACACTATAACAGTAGATTCTAATAGGGTTGGGGGTGTTGGTAGAAATCAGCCGCAGGCAGCTGATATCTATGGTCGCTAGATCGTTTAACCTGTTATCAAAAACATGTGGGGAAGGGAAGAATATGATGATTCTGGCGAAGAATACGAGGTCCTATATGGAGGTAGACGACAATGAGGACATGGTGGTAACGGTGGTGGTTATCGCCAAAATCAATATAGGAACAATTAGAGGGATGGTGGTTATCGGAGAAATCGTTACGGGTATGACCAAGGAGATGGGGGAGATTACCGCCTGAAGGTCGATATCCTATGGTTTGATGGCAGTCTTAATATCGAGGGTTTTCTGGATTGGATTGCTGAAGTTGATAGATTCTTCGATTATATGGAGATTCCTGAAGACTGTCGGGTTAGATTACTGGCATGTAGACTGAAGGGTGGAGCCTCGGCTTGGTAGGAAAAGCTGCAAAATAGAAGACAGAGAGAGGGTAGGCATCCAGTGAGGACATGGTATCGCATGAAACAACTATTGCAACACGTTTTCCTTCCTGCAGACTATGAGCAGATATTGTTCCAACAATATTAGCGGTGTCATCAGGGACAGCGAACTGTGCACGAATATACCACGGAATTCATGACATTGGCCGAGCAGAATGACTTGAGGGAGAGTGAAGGCCAACATGTCACACGGTACGTAGAAGGGCTAAAACTCCAGATTGAGGATAAAATAGGGGTCATAGTGGTGAGAAATTTGGTTGAAGTGAAGAACATGGCCCTACGGGCTGAATTGATATTGCAGGAGCAGAGTAGTAGGTATGGAGGTGGAAGAAAGGGTTATGTCAATGATGTTGTTGGCAGTAGTAGTAAGTTAGGGATTGAGAAGAGCAGAGGTGTTGTAAACAAGCCTAATGAAGAAAACACTAAGAGGGAAGACAAAAGTGAGGGGAAGAGACCCATTGAGCCTAGGGGGACCCAGAAACAAACCAACCTATATGCCAAGCCAATTTTGGGAAAGTGTTTTCGTTGTAATCAGCCTGGTCATAAGTCGAATGAGTGCTCTACTAGGCGAAGTGTTAATATTCTTAATAGAGGAGATGAAGATGAAGTATGCTGTGAGCCTGATAGAGAGGATGATTATTATGAGGAGGAAGAAGTAGTAGAACCGACCTATGTGATTAGGTGAATGATGCTAACACCGAAGTAGCAGGAGATTACCCAATGACACCAATTGTTTCGCACTAGGTATACCATTAGTGGGAAGGTGTTTGATTTGATAGTAGATAGTGGAAGCTATGAAAATATTATTAGGAGTGAGGTTGTTAAGCAGTTGCAGCTACCTGTTGAAAAACACCCAAATCCATACACTATAGGGTGAATCAAAGCTGCAGAGAAGATCGAGGTGAAGGAAAGGTGGAGGGTATTGTTCTCAATAGGGAAGTACCGCGATGAGGCTTTTTGCGACATAGTGGACATGGATGCATGTCATGTCCTATTTGGCAGACCATGGTAGTTTGATGTGAATGCACAACACACTGGAAAAAGAGGGTGTGAAGTATACGTTGATGCCATTAAGGAAGGAGGGACATTCGAGGGAGAAGAGAGTGGAAAGCCGTTCTTTCTTGACTATCACCTAGTTAGGGAAGGACTTAGTAGATGACTTAAAAGAATCACGGATCGTTTACGCTTTGATAGTGAAGAATGTTATAGGTAGAGGAGATGAGGTGAGTGTAGAAGTTCCTGAGGTAGTGAAGAGTTTGCTGGAGGAATATAGGGAGGTGGCTCCTGATGACCTACCTAAGGGTTTACCGCCTTTGAGGGATATTCAGCATCAGATAGATTTGGTGCCTGGGGCAAGTCTTCCCAATTTTCCATGCTATAGGATGAGCCCCAAGGAGATTGAAATCCTTTAGGAGAAGGTCCAAGAGCTATTGGACAAGGGATTTATTCGGGACAGCCTGAGCCCATGTGCGGTACCTACATTATTGACTCCTAAGAAAGATGGGAGCTGGAGAATGTGTGTTGATAGTAGGGCTATCAACAAGATCACCATAGGTTACAAATTTCCCATACCACGCCTAGAGGACATGTTGGACAGGTTGAGCGGGGCTACTATTTTCTCCAAGATAGATTTGAGGAGTGGATACCATCAAATTCGAATCCGCCCTGGAGACAAATGGAAGACGGCATTCAAAACCAAGGAAGGGTTGTATGAATGGTTGGTGATGCCATTTGGTCTCAGTAATGCGCCAAGCACCTTCATGCGTGTGATGAACCAGGTACTAAAACCCTTTAAAGGTCGCCGACTTTAGGCCGGCTTTCACCACCAGCTTTTAGTTCCGCGATTTTTCCTCTTTATTTATTTTTTAATGTAATTTGGGGGACTATATATACCTCCTAGGGTTTCTAATGCAGGGCTAGGTTTTATTCTATGACATTTTACAACAAATATTGAGAGGCTTTCTCCAATTGAATTTGCATCCTGCAATTTGTGTGTTAGAAATCAACCGGTGAATTGATTTCTGTTTACCTTACGCTTTCACGCTGCGTCAATACGGACTTAAATCAGTAACATTAAAAGTAGCACTTACTTGATACTCAACTGGTAATTCTAGTTTGTAAACATTATCATTGATGTGTCCGAGTACTTGAAATGGACAATCACCTCTTGGAAGCAACTTTGAACATCTTTGCTCAAGAAATCCTTCTTTACGCATGTGTAACCAAACCTAATCTCCTGGTTCAAAAACAATTTGATGTTGCCTTTTGTTGGAATGTTTTGCATACTACTTCTTTCTTCTCTGAATGTTGATCTTTCCTTTCTCATGAATCTACTTAACAAATTCAGCCTTTTTTTTTGCCATCTAAATTCAGAAACTTAGTCACAAGTAAAGGTGATAAATCTAATGTAGTTGAGGGATTAAAACCATACATAATCTCAAAGGGTGAAAATTTAGTAGCAGAATCTATAATATGATTGTAAGCAAATTCAACATGTGGTAAACATTCTTCCCAAGTTTTAATATTCTTTTGAATGATAGCCTTTAACAATGTAGATAAAGTCCTATTTACTACCTCAGTTTAACCTTTAGTTTATAGATGACAAGTAGTTGAAAACAATAACTTAGTTCCTAACTTACACCATAAGGTCTTCTGAAAGTAACTTAAGAATTTCATGTCACGATAAAAAACAATTGTTCTAAGCATACCATGTAAACGCACAATTTCTCTAAGGAATAAATTAGCAATATGAGAAGCATTATTAGTTTTGTGGCATGGAATAAAATGTCCCATATTTGAAAAGCTCTCCACAACCACAAATATAGAGTCCCTATTAGTTTTAGTCTTACGCAAACCTAACACAAAGTCCATAGAAATATCTACCTAAGGTTTACTAGGAATTGGTAATTGTCTGTTAGAAGAAGTCTCAACTGCAACTTTTTGTTTCTATTTCCTAGGCTGAAGTTTTTTAGGTGGCATACTAGCAGAACAATTCATATGAAATTCTAAGGGAGATGCATGATCCAATAAATCTTAATTCTAATTTAGAATTATAGGCATCAAAGTAATAAAAACCAAATAGAATATATATATATATATATATATATATATATATAATTTTTTTTAACACTTACACCTAGAGAATTTAAGTTGGTAATTTAGGTGACCTAAATTTTAAATAGCACGGGAATTCAACAAAATAATACAAAATTCTTGCAGAAGTACATGCTAAGCAAAATTGAGCAACCTATGACCTATATTGATAAATTTTTTAATTTATGAACCTTATTCAAAAATTGAGACCCTATAATGATTAGCTACATATAGTTGAATGTTTAAGCATTAAACATAGCAAAAGCCCTAATTTTTTTTTTTTTTTGGGACAAAATTTGATGTAAATTCACATACATGTACATGTAAGCAAAAAAAAACAACAAGCCAACACATTCCAATAATCTAAAACTACCTTGATGTAAAAATCGCATGGCTTTAAAGGAAAAAGATTAAATAAACATGAACTTATAAGAATAATAAATAGAGGGAATGGAGACTTACTTGATTTTGATTACAATGAAGAGATGATATTTGACACCTTGAGAGTGAGTGGGTGCATGAGATTTTCTTAGAGAGAGAAAGAGAATGTGTGAGAATGAGAGAAGTGGAATGAGGAAGAAGATGAGCAGCTGTTGAAATAAGTCGACAGGACATACACCGACAACTTAGAATTTATGCTACCAACATACATTGTTGGCTTTGAAATTTTTTTTTTATGTGTGTATATATATATATATCATTTATTTATTTATTTATATATATAAATTATTATTATATTTTTTGTATTTTTTATTTTATTTATTTTATATATACTAAATTAAACTAATTTACTTTAATTCTATGCATAGGCTACCCCTCATGAAGCGCTTAGTTTATAGTCGCTAGCCCAACTTCTTCTATGTTTTAGAAAGGATTTACCAGATCTATGATAGTTACAACAATATCAATGTTTTCTCCTTCATAGTAATGTTTGAGGAGATAATGTTTACTTTAAAAGTATGGTTATCTTCGGCTTTTAATTCAACTACACCATAAGGAAAAACCTTATCAGTAACAAATGGACCTGCCATCGGGATCTAACTTACCTAGAAATAACTTCAATCAAGAGTTATATAATAGAACTTTCTGACCAAGGAAAAACTCTTGGCTTAAAATGTTCTTGTCATGCCATCGATTAGCCCGTTCCTTATATATCTTAACATTCTCATATGCTTCCTGTCTTAATTCAACCATCTGATTCAATTGAAGCTACCTCTTTTCACCTTCTACTTGAGAATCAAAGTTAATATATTTTATTACCCAGTATGCCTTGTGCTCAAGTCCCATAGGTAGATGACATGATTTACCATAGACAATCTTGTATATGGACATTCCTATAGGGGTTTTGAAAGCGGTTCTATATGTTCACAATGCATCTTCAAGTTTTAGAGACCAATCTTTCCTAGATGCATTGATAGTTTTTTTTTTTAAAATATGCCTTATCTCCCTATTAGATATCTCTACCTGTCTATAGGTTTGTGGATGGTAAGGGGTGGAAATTTTATGAGTAATTCCATATTTTGATAATAATTTTTCAAATTGCCTATTGCAAAAATGCGATCCCCCATCACTAATGATAACTCTATGATCCACGCAAAAAGAGATATAAAATGAGCGTGAATAAATACTGGCAAGTGTACCGAATCGGATCAAGTAATATAGTGAGAGAAGAGTGTCGAACCACGAAGATTGATTAAGTAATAGACCTATCAATTTCTACTATTATTTAGGTAATGATACTTGATGAGAATTGAATGAATTATACTAAATGCTCAAAAAGAGAATTGTGTTTGAAAAATGATGAATTGATGGTGGGAAATAGAATCCACCCTAATTCTACTAATCATATTGCCTTCATGTTATAATAACTCATAACTATATGGATTTTCACAAGAAATTAACAAAACCTTAATCCTTTATCAAGTTTTAAAGTAACATTACCCCAATTTAATTTAATAGCTCCCACTAATTAAAATCAAATGAGGATTGTAATTCACAATCATAAATTTCCCAATTATATGATTGCCTAATATCGTTAAAATAATTTCTCCTAATCCCTTAGTGAAAAATTTAATAAAAATATTGCATGAAACACTTAGGTCAATTTCTAATAAAATTCAATAACGCTGCTTCCGCCTGAATTATTAAATCTTACTTAGGAATTCCTAATAAAACCTAAATTTATCTTTCGAGTCATTTACATTCCTACGCATTGATTTCAATAACAAAATACAATTCATAGCAGGACTTCTTATATGAAAATTCCGTACATCTATATGTCCTATAACATGAATACAATGATCATTTTAGTTTAAATTATGGCTTCATCATGTTTCCCGCAAGGATGATTTAGAACATTATAGTATGAATTGCATAAAAACAATTGAAATAAATAGGTGCAATGGAATTCATATTGAATAACAAGAATAAACTAATAAATGGCATTAAAGAAAATAAAGTAAATGAAACAGTTGCTATAATCTACAAGAGTTTGTAGAACTTCAATCTTCCGAAATGATTCCTCGAATTCTTCAATTGAAAGCAAACTTCAGCAAAATAACATTCTTTCTTCAAACTAAAATTTGGAATAACATGAAATGTAAAGGAATTAAAGAGAATATAAAATCCTAAAGTTCCTAAGGGAATTCTAATGATTCAAAAGAGAAAACAAAGGATCAAAACAAGGATGCTAAAACAAATGATACTAAAATGAATGATCAAAACAAAGGGTGATCTCAAGGTTCACACAAGGGGTCTATTTATAGATCCAAAGAGGAGGAGGATAAGGCTGAGCTGATGAGGAATTGAGTCAGCAAATTAATTAAGATATGATTTTGGAGAGATTTTCGCAATGGATATCCGAGGAGCAATGTAGGCCGGCTCAAGGCCGACGGCTTTGATGTCTTATGAAGCAGGTTTAATGTAGGCCGGCTCAAGGCCGGCGGCCTTTGGTAGTAGGCCGGCCTAAGGTCGGTGGCCTTCAATGCAATCCTCCACTCGCTTCTTCAATTTTGTGAAAAACTCCTCCAATTAACTTGTAATTTACTTTTGGGTCCTCAAAACTTGAATTTTCACAATAAACACCATTAAATATCATTTCTTTATATTTTCTTATAATATTGAAATAAATTTAATATAAATCCAAAAGAAAATATAAGTATAATGTGATCTTGTCTCTCTAGGTACCCCAAACCTTGAAAATATGTTCTTTTTCAAAAATTTTATTTCAACTTTGCTGTCATTAGTTTGTAGAGCAACTGCTTCTACCCATTTTGAAAAATAATCGATAGCTAAAAGTATAAATTTGTTTGAAAAAGGATGATGGAAAAGGACCCATGAAGTCTATTCCTAACACATCAAAAGGCTCAATTACAAGAATGTTGTTTTGTGGTAATTCATGTCTCCTAGAAATGTTTCCACTCCTTCGGCATTGAGCATAAGATAAAATGAAATTCCTATAATCATTAAAAAATTTAGTTTAATAAAATCCATGAGATAAAATTTTTGCTACAGTTCTTTCAAAATCAAAATGACCTCCAACTTCTTTAGAATGACAATGCTATATTATGCTAAGCTATTCAATTTTAGGTACATAACGTCTAATTACTTGGTTAGCACAACATTTAAACAAATACAGTTCATTCCAAAAATAGTATTACACATCATGTAAGAGTTTCTTTTTCTGTTAATATTATAAACCATATGGTATGATTTTACCGATTAGGTAATTGACTATATTAGCATACTAAGGTAATCCTTGGATATCTACTACATGAAATTGTTCATCAGGGAACTTTTCATTAATGGGTGGATCTAAAAAATTATATTCTAATGGGGATAAATGATCAACCACTACATTTTAAGTTCCCTTTTTTATCTCTAATTTCTAGGTCAAATTCTTGCAATAGTAAAATCCAACGAATTAACCTAAGTTTAGCATTAGCTTTAGCAAATAAATACTTAAGAGCAGCATGGTCTGGATATACTATGATCTTAGGACCTATCAAGCAAGGCCAAAACTTGTCACATGCAAATACGATTGCTAAAAGCTCTTTTTCAGTTGTGGCATAGTTTCTTTGAGCTTCATTTAAAGTTCTATTAGCATAGTATATGACATGAAATATTTTACCTTTCCTTTGCCCAAGTATTGCTCCTATAGCATAGTTGCTAGCATCACACATAAGTTTGAATGGAAGCTCCAAATCAGGTGCAACAATTACTGGTGTAGAAGTGAGCTTCTCCTTTAATATGTTGAATGCTTGTAAACAATTACAATTAAAAACAAAAGTAAAATCTTTTTCAAGTAAATTACAAAGAGGTCAAGATATTTTAGAGAAGTCCCTTATAAACCTCCTATAGAAGCCAGCATGTCTTAGGAAACTCCTGATTCTTTTTACTAATGTAGGGGGTGGCAACTTCTCTATTATCTCCACTTTTGCCCCCATCAACTTGAATCCCCTTCCTTGAAACTTTATGACCTAAGACAATTCCTTCTCTTAACATAAAATGACATTTCTCTCGATTCAAAAGTAGGTTAGTCTATTTACACCTTTTAAGTACACAGCCTAAGTTTATTAGACATGATTCAAATGACCTCCCAAAAACAGAAAATTCATCCATAAATATTTCAATAAAATTCTTTAACATGTTAGAAAATATAGATGTCATAACCTTTGAAAAGTAGCAAGTGCATTACAGAAACCAAAGAGCATTCTCTTAAAGGTTAAAGTTCCATAGGGACAAGTAAAAGTGGTTTTCTCTTGGTCATTGGGTGCTATATGAATTTGATTATATCCAAAGTAACCATCTAGAAAACAATAATAGTCATGCCTTATAAGTTTCTCTAGTATCATCTAATTTTCTTATCAATGAAGGGGAGAGGGAAATGATCTTCATAGGTGGCATCATTTAAATTTTTATAATCCATACAAACTCGCCACCTAGTCACAATGCGAGTAAGGATTAATTCATTAGCTTCATTTTTAACTATAGTCAAGCCACCTTTTTTAGGCACTACCTAAATAGGACTAACTCAATTACTATTAGAGATAAGATAGATAATACCTGCATCTAGTAATTTAAGCACTTCCTTCTTTACTACCTCTTTAAGAGTTGGGTTAAGTCGTCTTTGTGGTTGCACTGTAGGTTTGAACTCAACTTCTAAAAGTATCTTGTGAGTGCAAATCAGAGGGCTAATTCCTTTGATATCTGCAATAGTCCACCTAATTGCCTCCTTATTCTCTCTTAGTACGCATAGGAGTTGTTTCTCTTGATCACTTGTCAATAAGGAAGAAATGATTATTAGTAAAGTCTCATCTGTTCTAAGATAAGCATATTTTAAATAGCTAGGTAAAGGTTTAAGCTCTAGCATTGGTGGTTGTACTAGAGATGGCATCAGTTTTATCTCACTAGTACCTTGCTCCACATAATATCAAGCCTTAATTTGTGACACTTTTTCCATGCATCCTTCCTTATTCTCTTTCTCATCACTCTAATCATCTAAATCTCTAAGAACTGATTCCATAGTGTCCACACCTATTATTTCCTTAGCAAACTCATAGGCAAGCTCATTAATAATATCAATGGTATAACAAGATTTACAATCATCAAATTTCCTTGTAGCTTCATAAACATTAAAATTTATCTCATCATCCATAACTTTTAAAGTTAGCTTACCTTATTTCACATCAATTAATGCTTTACCCATTGCAAGGAATGGTCTACCTAAAATCATGGGCACTTCTTTGTCCTCCTCCATTTCCAGGACAATGAAATCAACTAGGAATATGAATTTGTCTACCTTCAAAAGGACATTCTCAATAATACCTTAAGGGTATTTGATGCTCCTGTTAGCAAGTTGCAAAGTAACATGAGTTTCCCTACATTCTCTAAGTCCAAGTTTCTTGAAAGTAGATAAGGGCATTAAATTAATACTTGCACTAGAATGAATAAGAACTTTATCAAAGTGAAAATTTCCTATAGTGCAAGGAATAGTGAAACTCCCCTGATCTCTTTGTTACTTAGGCATATTAGGCAAGTCCTTTTGTAAGATCATAGAACATTCTCATGTAAGCATCACATACTCATTTCCATCCATCTTTCTCTTTTTGGTTAATAAGTCCTTCATGAATCTAGCATATGATGGCATTTGTTAGAGTGCTTCTACAAATGTAATGTTTATTTACAACTTCTTGAAGACCTCTAGGAACTTACTAAATTAAGCATCTAGTTGTTGTTGCTTTAATCTTCTTGGAAAAGGAATAGGAGGAACATATGGTTTCACCATTGGTGACTTCTGCTTTGGTTCCTCTATCTCTTTATTCCCTATTTCTTTCTCTGTATTTTCTTATTTGGTGTGAACTTCCTTATCAATAACTTCTAACTCCTTACCGCTTCTCAGCATTATGGCATTGACACCTTTAAGATTCTCCTCAGTGTGACTAGGCAAAGATCTTGATGGTCTGTTACTCAACTGTTGAAAAATCTGACTAGTTTGATTCTCCAAATTTCGAATGGTGGCTTGTTAATTTTATAGCATTATGTTAGTCTTTTGCATATAATTTAACATAAGCTCTTCCACTCTAAGTGGATTTTGCTGAGGTGGAGCATTTTGACTAGGTCCTTGCTTTGAGAATCCAGGAGGCAGTTTAAGTACATTATTATCATTCCTCCATGAAAAGTTTGGGTGATTACGCCACCTTAGATTGTAATTATTCGAATAAGGTCCACGATTACCCTATTGAAAATTGTTGATATAATTCACTAGCTCTATATTAGATGGATCTGAGGGGTTTCCAATTAAGCACTCAAGAGTATAATGTAGTCCTGAACATATCTCACAACAAGAAACTTGATTAGCATTAATAGATTTTGTTGAGATAAGCTTACTTACTTGAACTGTGAGAGCTAAAATTTGAGCAGACATTAAGTCTATGTCACTGACTAATGCTACTCTTAATTTACCTCTTTCTTTCTGCCAGTTGTGTGCACTGTAAGCCATTTCTTCTATCAAAGCACTGGCTTCTCCATAGCTCTTACCCATTAATGCACCTCCAGATGCAACATCTACCAAAGATCTCAATGTTTCATCCAAGCTAAGATAAAATATCTCAATTGGGAGATTGTCTAGCAATCTATGAAGTAGACATTTCCTGATACATTCCTTGAATCTCTTCCACACTTCATATAATGATTCACCATTAAACTTAATGAAGTTGGTGATATCATTCCTTAATTTCGTGGTCTTGGATAGTGGGAAAAATCTCTTTAAAAACTTAGATGAAAGATCAACCTAAGTAGTGATTGACTCTTGTAGCAGAGAATTAAACCAAGCTCTAGCTTTATCCCTTAGTGAGAAAGGAAAAAGTTGTAATCTAATAACATCAGTTGACACATTATTCATCTTCACTATGTTACAACATTGGAGAAATGCTGCAATATGCTCATTAGGACTCTTATTTAGCCTCCAAACTGATTTTTCTAAACCATTTGAATAAGTGCTAATTTTAGCTCAAAATTATTGGCCTGTATAGGAGGTATTCTAATTGTAGAACCTGCAATAGTGGGTATTTTATAGTCCCAAAGTGCTTTGGTAACACCCTAAATCAGATTGCTATTATTGTTGTCTGCCATCTCAATTGGTTGCACTTCTTTTCTTCTTATGTTATCTCTTCTCAATTGATGTAAAGTGCGTTCTATTTCAAGGTCTAGGGATAGAAGTTCTATACTTCTACTCCTGCGTATAAAAAAAAAAAAAAACTTGAAAGAAAACAAAACAGAAAAAAATAAAATAATAATAATAATAATAATTATATGCTATAAATTACACTTAAATTAACAACAAAATTAAAGGTGGTTTAATATTAATTAATCCCCAACAACGATGCCAAAAACTTGATCTACTGTAAATATAAAATGTTTTTTACAAGCAAATTTTACTAGTAAGTGCACTGGGTCAAATCAATTAATATAGTGAAAACTTGGGTGTCGAATCCATGGGCATCAAATAAGTAATAAATTGATATCAAATTCTATTATTATTTAGGTAATTAAATTGAGAGAATCAATTACTTCAATACCAACTAAACTATTACACCAAGATTTTTATTACGATCATGAAGGAAATTGTTATGAAAATGATGTGCGCAAAAGAGCAAAGCACTTGAACACAAAACCAATTGAAGAACCAATTAACAATTCTCAAAATGGCATGATGCCAAGTAACTTATGATCCCTAATTAGCATGAAATAAATTGCTCTGATGCCAAAATTATGATGTGATTCAGTTGTTGATTGCAATTAAACAATAACAAATGAAGAATCATACAACAAACTACAAGATGTGTGATTTTAACAAACCATAAAATCCCTAAAACTTAAGGGGCTTCCACGAAAATGAGGATAAGCTTCGCCTGTTGATTGTAATATATATAAAAGATGGCATAAATAAGAACCAATTCCAATCAATTAAGGTGTGACCCTAAATTGAAAATGGAACCCTAAATGGCGTGTTCAAGAACAAGTAACTAATTCCAATAATACACTAGATATAACACACTAGCAACAATTGAAAACAACTTAAGAAATATTGCTGTTACTCATAATAATCCTTAAGCCACTCGCCATAATTCGAAGGATGAAATTGATAAGAGTTTGAGATGTAAAACGGGGTAGCTTTCCACGACACAAAATTTCAAATTTGTGAAATGTTCAAAAGTCCCATACAAACCCTAGTTAGCAAGTATTTATGCTTGCTCCAATTAGGGTAAAATGATTCCAAAAATTACAAATATGCTACTAGGTGGCCGATTCTAACAACAAAATACAATTGAATCATAAGTCCCAAAATTGAAAAAAAAAATGGTTGGTTTAATAATGAAAATTACAAGTATAAAAGATGGTCTTCAAAGAGTCGGTTCTTCAAGTCAATTGCAAGTACAAGTTTCTTTAAGAGGCTAGTTCTTTGATTCAAGTGAATAATTTATTGGTCCAATTTATCTTCAGTTTATGTCGGTCCATGAATAACCCACAAGCTGAGTTTTAGTGAGTTTGTCCATCGCTATGTAAAACCTGATAAGTATGCCTATTGGAATGTACAACAAATAAATAATAAAAAAGAAGTTAATATATAAATATTTCCGAGGTCAGTTTGTTCAAAGAAGACTCTCATCGCTAAATTTTGTAATCTTTTAACTCTTGCCCTAGTGATAGGTTTTGTAGGATTTTGATTCCCATAATCTCCTTAGGCTTTAAGAAGATTTGTCCTCAAATCTAGTAGGTCAAATGCAATAGAGACTTTGTATCCTCTTAGCAAGTTATCTGTAAAATTATCATTGCGGGATCCTAATACCTGAAATGCCATAGGGGGTGGTTGATTTTGCTCGTCCATCTCTACGATATATCTCGTTTGCAACATATATGAAGGTCCATCATCCACTAAGACCTCCCCTATCTCAAACTGTTCCATTGATATTGTTTTCTCCTTTCTTGTTTCACCTATATGTTTGTGAACCTCTTAGCCCTTCAATGGTTTACTCAATTGACTAAGAACCTTAGGAACCTCTGATGGTGGACACATTTGCCTCAGAAAAGTTTGATCCTCTGAAGGTTGGCTCGTCTGACTATTAACCTTAAGAACCTCTAAAGGTTGGTACATTTGTTTCTAAATAGTTTGATCTTCTAAAGGTTAGCTCATGTGACTATGAACCCCAAAAATCTTTGAAGGTTAGCATATATGTTTCTGAACAGTTTGGTCCTCTAAAGGTTGACTTATCTGTCTTTGCATCTCTTAGACCTCTAATGATGACATAAGGTTCAATGCTATACGATTACCATCCTGTTGGAACATATAAGTATTTTTATACCCATTATGTAAGACCATCCTATCATACAACCACGACCCACTAAGCAATATATGGGATGCACATATGGGTAGAATATCACATTCAATCTCATCAAAGTATTTACCTCCTATATTGAAAGGTACCCTAGCTCTTTAGATCACATGAAGACTCCCCTACTCAATCAACCAATGTAATGTGTAGGGCTCTGGATGTGGGGTAGTTACAAGTTGTAATTTTGATACTAGTAAGGCAGCTACAACATTAGTGATACGAACCACGCCAACATGTGACGAAACCCAATACCAATATGTTCGGAATTGCTACCCAAGATGCCAAACAATCGAGTGGAAACCGCAACCCGTTGCCTATAAAGGAGGCAAGAACCTTGGTATATTATGTAGACGCCATAATCAGGATGAAAGACCGATTGATAAGTCGGGATGAACACTACGGAATAAAAATCCGATAAGTTCTAGATTAGTTCTTTAAAGAACTAAGAGAGGAATTCTCTCAAAGTGTTTTCAAACTTGTATGTTGTATATTTTATGTTCTAGCTGTTCTAAACCTTAGGAGTTTTATAGTAGGGTTTACAATTCGTAACAATGAAGGCCTAAAACGGCATAACATCATTAAGTTGCGTAAAAATAACAAAACAGGGACGTAAAGGCCGGTGGCTTTGAGCCGGCGTAAAGCTTATACACGACCGTGTACTTCTAGTCATGTATCTTTCTATGGAAATTCTTGACACCATATACGACTGTGTACTTCTAGTCGTGTATCTTTCTGTGGAAATTCTTGACACCATACACGGCTGTGCCTTTGAACCGTGTATGATTCTGTGTAATCTCCAGACTCCTACAGGGCCGTGCCTTGTAAAGACACGCCCTCTTCAACCCGTATCCGTTATGACTTGTACAAGAGCAAAGGCATTCCCATGGTTGTTCCAATCATTTCCAACTTCATGATTGCTCCAATCCTTTCCGACTTCATGGACATCCTTTATCAACCCGTTAAGTGCTTCCTTTAATCGTTTCACTCGAGTTCTTATGATCGGTCCAGGTGGCACTTCAAGAGGATCCACATTCCATCTTCTGGCTTGGCTCCCATCATGGCTCTCATCATTCCCCTCCTCTTGAAAAGGATTTATCCTCAAATCATCACCTGCATCAAAAGGACTCAAATCAGTAACATTAAATGTAGCACTTACATGATACTCACCTGGTAAATCTATCTTGTATGCATTATCATTGATGCGCTCAAGAATTTGAAATGGTCCATTGCCTCTAGGAAATAGTTTAGATTGACGCTGCATAGGAAACCGCTCTTTGTACATGTGAACCCAAACCCAGTCTCCAGGTTCAAAGATAGCTTGTCGATGACCCTTGTTGGCTTGTTTCACATACTGCTCTGTTCATCGCTCAATGTTTAGCCTTGCCTTCTCACGGATCTGTTTAACAAATTCTGCTTTCTTCTTGCCATCTAGATTAACATACTCAAAAATAGGCAAAGGTGATAAATCCAAAGGAGTTAGTGGATTAAAACCATACACAATTTCAAAAGGAGTAAACTTAGTAGCAGAATGCATTATGTGATTATAGGCAAATTCAACATGCGGCAAACAATCCTCCTAACTTTTAATGTTCTTTTTAATGACAACCTTCAACAAAGTAGATAAAGTTCGATTTACTACCTCAGTTTGACCATCAGTCTGTGGATGACAAGTAATAAAAAACAATAACATAGTTCCTAACTTAGCCCATAATGTCTTCTAGAAGTAGCTCAAGAACTTAGCATCTCTATCCGATACGATTGTTCTAAGTATACTATGTAATCTCACAACTTCCCTAAAAAACAAATTAGCAATATTGCAAGCATCATCTGTTTTGTGACAAGGAATGAAATGTGCCATTTTAGAGAATCTATCCACGACTACAAAAATAGAATCTCGACCATGTCTAGACCTGGATAATCCTAACACAAAATCCATGGAAATATCTACCCAAGGCTCATGAGGAATGGGAAGTGGGGTATAAAGCCCTTGAGGTTGGACTCTAGATTTTGCTTGCTTACACATGACACATCGCTCACAAATCCTCTCAACATCTCGTTTCATGTGAGGCCAATAGAACTGGTCCTGCAATACCCCTAAGGTTTTAGCTACTCCAAAATGTCCCATTAAACCTCCTCCATGAGACTCCCTCACTAGTAATTCTCTTAAAAAAACAAATTGGAATGCATAGTCTACTCTCCCTAAACAAGAATCCTTCATGTTTATAAAACTTACCATGACCACTCTTCTCACAATGCACATACTCCTCACAAAAATCTCGATCAGTAGCATACAATTCCTTAATGTGCTCAAAACCAAGCAGTCTAGAACTAAGAGTAGAGATAAGAGCATACCCTTTTAAAAAGTGCATTAGCAACGACATTCTCTTTACCTTGCTTGTAGTGGATGACATAGGGAAATGTTTCGATGAACTCCACCCAACGAGCATGCCTTTTGTTTAGCTTGTATTGTCCCTTCAAGTACTTCAAGGATTCATGGTCAGTATGGATCACGAACTCTTTTGGCCAAAGATAGTGTTGCCAAGTCTCCAGTGCTCGAACCAATGCATATAACTCCTTGTCATAAGTAGGGTAGTTCAAGGTTGCCCCACTTAGCTTCTCGCTAACGAATGCAATTGGTCTTCTCTCCTACATGAGCACTGCTCCAATACCTAATCCTAAAGCATCACACTCAATTTCAAACGTTTTAGAGAAATTAGGTAAAGTAAGTAACGGTGCCTGAGTTAGCTTATTTTTAAGCATCTAAAAGGCCTTCTCTTGTTGCTCTCCCCATCTGAACCCCACGTTCTTCTTAATTTCCTCAGTAAGTGGTGTTGTAATGGTGCTAAAATCCTTCACAAATCTCCTGTAAAAACTCGCTAGTCCATGGAAACTCCGCACATTACTTACATTAGTTGGACTAGGCCATTCTTAGATCGCACGAATCTTTTCTTCATCAACCTGTATTCTCTGTGCACTAAAAGTGCACTTATTGAGGTTAGCATATAATTGCTCCTTTTGAAGCACTTCTAAAACATCCCTCAAGTGAGATATATGGTCCTCCAAACTCTTGCTGTAAATGAGGATATCATCAAAATAGACAACCACAAATTTGCCAATAAAAGTCCTCAAAACATGGTTCATAAGTCTCATAAAAGTACTAGGTGTATTAGTTAAACCGAAAGGCAGTCTAACCACTCATACAATCCATATTTTGTCTTAAATGCGGTTTTCCATTCATCACCTTCTTTCATTCTAATTTGGTGATATTCGCTTTTCAGATCAAATTTGGAAAAGACACTAGACCCATGTAACTCATCTAACATGTCATCTAAGCGAGGAATGGGATGACGATACTTTACTGTGATGTTGTTGATTGTGCGGTAGTCAACACACATTCTCGATGACCCATCCTTCTTAGGCACCAAAATCACAGGCACTGCACATGGACTCATGCCTTCTCTCACGCACTCGCTCCGATGTAGGAATAGAAGACTCACCAGGTGAAGACGAGGAGGGAGCAGCTTTGGAGGATTGTGCAGAAGGAGGCGGCCTGCTAGAAGTGCGGGAAGTTCCTGTGGTTTTTTTCATTCCCCACTTGGCAAACGGCCCATCAGAGATTCTTTCCTGATTGCACTTAGCGGCCTCTGGCCCAGGGTCTTGGAAAATGTCCATGCTCTTCAGCAAATGAGTGATGAGCTGCCACAATAAATCCCCTTAGAACGAGAGTCATGTGCCTGTCTCCATAGATAAAAAGCCAACTCCAACCCGATATTAATTTGATATCCGTGGGAGATGCTGTAAAATAGAAGATTTCGAAGTTATTGACAACTCCCTTACTGCTCTTTTGGGCTCCAATTGTGTTTGTCAAGAGCCAATGACAAACTTTAAGGCAGTCATCCTTAATTAGAGAGGCCTTGGAGCTGGATGGAATGTACTCTTGAGTCGGATTTCCGGTCAACTCCTCCCAGCATACTTGATTGTTCACGTTGGAAGGCTAACGGTAATGTAAGTCCTGAAACTCAGATGTCCAGGTAAAAGCTTCAGTGTAGAAGCCCGTGAGAGAACAGAACTGGCGGATAGTACAGTTATGCCATTGCCCATACACTTCAAAACTAAAAGAGTTTGTCCCATCCTTTTTCAATTTCTGTCTTCTATATTTGCATAGTGGATAGGAACTCAAGAGTAACATCTCGATATGCTAGTTCTTGTATGGTAAACAGGACCTCCCATGGGCCGGTGGCAAGGGTCTCCTTCATTGGTTGAACTAGTCCATACCCTTCTGGCATGCCCCAATCTAAGTATTGGTGTGCCCCAAGCGGTTTCCGTGATAGAATTTCAAACCGCTTCTAGCTCCATGGCTCCTCCGCAACTCTTCGGGAGGTGGAGCGGAGGATAAACTAGCACCATCTCGCTTCCTCTTAGCAGGGGTGGTCTTCTTCTTCTTCTTATTAAACTTTGGTTTAACTGCACAAGTCTTTGTGACCATCTGGAGCAATTACAATGGTCTCAAAATAGGTTATGTTCGTTAATTACACAAAGAAAATGATAGGACTTGCATTGGGTTTCCGAAACAAGGAGGAAGATAGCACAATTGAGATACACAACCAAGGTACACGACCGTGTACCTAGTTGTGTATCTGCCTATCTAATACATGCACAAATTACCATAGGAACACTCAAAATCAAGTCTTGTGGCTTTAGTATATTATCAACCTACTTCCTAAAGGCCGAAAATGTAACTAAAACACACCCAAAGCATCATCAAACGATAAAGTTCGAATCTTGATTCTAAGAAGCTAGGTGCGATAGTTTAGTGATCATATAAAAAAAAATGGCCTCATACTTTGGTTTCTAAGAAGAAGATCGGAAAAGAAACACAACAACATTGTTCTAGAAACCTGCAAAATAAAAGTCCCAAATATTCATGTTTAAACCCTAACTGTTGATTCACTTGTTTGGCAGCCACTCATGACATCCAACATACATGCATTCACGTCAGTTCAAAATGTCTACAGATCTATCAACAATTGACTTCCAAAAAGCGAAATCATCATCATAGATGCAAGCATGTATGGTGGTCATGATAGAAAACCAAGTTGCAACCGTTATTGCAATAAGTACTGAAGAAGAAGAAGAGAGAACCTACTTACCCTTTAATCCTTAAAACGGAAGAAATTTGTAGTGTGGAAGGAACAATCCACCGTATGGGGGGAGTAAAGTGAGAGAATAGGTCAAATACCCCGAATGGGAGTGGGTCGTGTAAATGGCAGAGTGAAATGAGGAGTCCTTTTATAGTACGTGCAGAAAAATTAGATACACGACCGAGTACACGGTCGTGTACTTTGGATTCCTTTCTGTGGGTTAGATACACGAGCGTGTACCCTGTTCGTGTATCGTGGAAGATCATTTGGGGTTAGATACACGACCCGGTACACGAGCGTGTATCTTGTTCGTGTATCGTGGGAGAGCCTTCTATGGTTTTAAATACACGACTAGGTACACGAGCGTGTACCTTGTTCGTGTATATAGAGGGAACATTCTGTGAGTAAAATACACGCCCAGGTACACGAGCGTATACCTTTTTCGTGTATTTTGGGGGGGTGTTCGTGGGTCAGAACTGATAGGTACACAGGTGTCCTTGTTCGTGTATCGAATTGTGCATTTGTGGGTTTAAAATTACACGACCGGTATACAAGCGTCCCCCTTATTCGTGTATTTTTGTATTTACTCAATGAGAATTTTGAAGTGCACGGGGGTCGCTATGACGATTCCCCTATTGTATTGAAAAATTAAAATTAGGCCCCTCTAGCTGTGCAAAAAAACCCAGATATACTATAGGTCCCGGTTGGCAGATAAAAGTACTCCCTGTCAACACTTCATCTTGCTTCCCTTAAAAGGGTCTTCCCCCAAAAATTTCCCACATTAGAGTTAAAAGAACCGCTCTTTAAGATGATTTCATAGAATCCAAACTTGGTTGCCCCTCTGTTCTTCTGTCCTGCAAAAGTTACTCCAAAAACAACGGATGATAAAAAATAAAAAAAAATAAATAAAGAAGAAAATTACTAAGAAACCAGGGGTTGCCCCCCAAGAAGCGCTATTTTTTAAAGTCGACGTAATGAACCGGTGGACCCAAAATGGAGATGAGAATGAGGTTCAGCTCCCCTTTTCTTCCCAAAATTTTTTGGTCCCTAAGGAATGTTTGGCCCTTTAACCTTCACCTTAAACATGCCTTTTTTCGGGTGTTCCAACTCAACTATGCCTTTGGGAAAAACCTTTTTTTCTGGGAAATGGAGGGGGACCATTTTTGATTTAAGCTTCCCAGGGAACTTTTCAACCCAGATTTTGAAAGTAATACAAGTCCCCTTATTTAAATTTCCTTTTGGGTAGCCAAACATCATGAAACTTCTTGGTTTTCTCTTTGTAATATATGAATTTCATTGCCCTGAGCTTCCATTCATCTAGCCATTAATTTGCACCCTTCATGTGTCCAGCCCGGTTGAGTTTAAAATTGGGCAGATTTGATCCCCCAAAATGCCTTGTTTTTGAATTCAATGGTAAATGGCAAGTTTTCCCGTAGCCCAATCGATAGGAGTAGTATTAAGGGGGGTTTTGTAAGCGTTGTATGCCCACAAGCTCACACTTCTCGGCCCAATTCTCGTTTTTGGTGAGACACGGACTTTGTCAAGATAGCTTTAGGTCCCTTTTTAAAAACCTCCACTTGCCATAGTTTGGGGGTGTACGGCGTAGAAGAGGGTGTTCCCCCCAATCGTTAAAAATCTTTTCAACTTATGAAATTTCAGAAGGTGTACCTCTGTACTTATGGCCCGTGGGACCCCGAATCTACAAAAGGCTTCTTCAAAAATTTAACCCCCCCCGAGAGATTAGCGGCAAGGCTTGTGTTCTCCCATTTAGGACGTAATTACAGCTCCAAAATTTTATTTATTTCCGAAGGAAGGAGGAAAGGGGCCCATAAAGCGATGCCCCACACAAAAACACTTACACTCTAATATGTAGTGTTGTGGCATTTCATTCCTTTTTTTTTATGTTACCATCCCTTGGTTTGGGGACTCAAGTATTTAGCTTTGAGCTCCCTAAAAATGAAACGGCCAGTAAAATCCGCTTCCAATACTTTGGCGCCATCCTTTTGGCATATAATTCCTCCTGCTGGCCCATGTGACAGGGAATGCCCTTAGAAAAAGAGAGATATGGCCCTGAACTTGTTAAAAAGGCAAAGAAAAACGGGTTTAGCCAACTCCTTCTCAGGGGTTTTGTATAGTTTTTTTTGTGTGGGAAATTGAGTTTTTGGGCTAGAAATAATGGGGGGTTTTTGGAAAGTATTTGCCTTTCGCTGCCCCCAAACACTCCTAAAAAAGCCGAGTCACTAGCATCACACATAATCCAAAAAGGGGGAATGCCCCAATTTTTGGGTATGCCCAAAAAAATAGGTGAAAAGGGGATGAGTTTTTGCTTGAGGAGTTCTTTTTTCATAAAAATTTCCCTTTCCTGGTTAAAAGTAAAAGGAGGTATCCCATCTCCAAAAAGTTTTGTCATTGGCCTAGAATTTTTGAAAAATTTTTTAATTTAAAATGTCGATAAAAACCTTGCATGGCCAAGAAAACTTCGTTTTGGGGCCTTAACTAAAATTTTGGGGGGGGGGAAATTTTAAAGAAATTGCTTCATTTTTCGCCTCACCCCCTTTCAAATTCCTTTTCTTGGAGATTTTTTAATGGCCCAAAACAATACCCTTTTTTTTTCCCATAAAATACACTTTTTTCCCCCTTTTAAAGGACCGTTTTAGGGGTCTTCACAACCCGTTGAAAAACACAAACCTCAAATGGTGGGAGACCCCAATCAAAAGAATTTCCAAAAACAGAAAAATCATCCATTTTTATGCCTCCATTTTAAACTCCTACCATATCCCTCAAAAAAAACCTTTCATGCATCGCAAAAAGGGGGCTGGAGCTTTGAAATTAACCCTGAAAGGCAAGCGTCGATAAGCGAAGGCCCAAAAGGGCAGTGAAATGCTTTCTTTTTCCTGGCCCTTTCCCGGTTTGCGATAAGGAATCTAAAAATATCCAGAAAATCCCCTTTCGAGGAAACATTTAAAGTGAATGCCCCAAAGTAAACCTTTAAAAGCATTTGGGTTGCACAAATGGAAGGGGAAAAATGACCCTTTCGAGTTGCGTTCTTTTAGTTTTGCGGTAACCAAAAACAGACTCTCCTTTCCAGTGATTTCTCATTGGGATGAGCTCATTTTTTTTCATTCGGAAAAACTAACTTTTCAAAACTCCCTTTTTTTCGGAAAACTTTGGGGAAAGGGCTCACCCTTTTGAGCTATCAAAAATCGGGGTAAAAATCATTTTTACATCAAGAAATTTTTGAAGGGAATTTCCTTTTTTGGGAACAACTTTCCCCTTTTTTTTTGGATTGGGGGGTCGGCGCTGGGGGTTTTACCAAACTTGACATAATCTTTCCTTTCAAAATTTTGTGTGAAACAAAACGTTTGGGGTTTAATCCCCCCTTTATATCTACAATTTTTTTATCAATTGCTTTCTTTGTTTTTGCCCCGGGAAAATGCAAAAACCTTTCCTTCGATCTCGATTCAAAATTTTGATGAAATTTAAATTGACTGGAAGTTTAGAATCTTTTTCCAAAAAACGCATATTAAAGGTATTTTTGGAAAGTTGTTTCAATTCTTAGCCTCAGGGGGGTTTCCCCTAAATTTAAAGGGGTTTTTTCAAATCCTAAATGGGGGGGGACCTATTCAAACCTTCAAAGCTTTTTTTTCTCTCAATTTCCAAATTATTATTAAGCTGTTTTTGCCCAACTGCTCCAAATTTTCCCATTTTTTCAGGTTGCTCTTTCTCCCCATTCATAAAAACCCCAATTCCAAGCATCCCCAAAATAAAACAGGTTTTTGGGAAAAAATAAATCCGAAACTGTAAAAATTTCAAAGGGGTAGTCAAATTGCAAAACCCATGTATCTTTCAGGGTTCGGGTTTTTTGTTTGAGGATTTTCGGGCTTTTTTCACTATGACCCCTTCATTCCCACTCTCAAACACTAACTTCCCATCCCTAACATAAATTTTCGGCTCAAAGCATTTAGCCAAAAATGGCCTCCCCAAATAAGGGGGCCCCCCACATCTTTTTTCTATGTAAAGGGATGCGAAATCTCCGGGGAAGGGATGAAGTCCTGAAAACCTTCACTAATACAAAATTCGACAAAAATTTTCCTCCCCGGGAAATTTTGACGATCAAAACCCCCGGCTAACTGAAGACTCTTTTTGGGGTCGGTTTCCCGGTTTTTCTCCAATCCCCAAAATTTTTGGAACATCTTGAAAGGAAATCAAATTTAATGCTGGCCCAAAAATCAGCCAATTTGCCCGTTCTTCACAAAATTCCCCTTTTTAAGGAAAAAGGGTTTGGTAAAGGGCTCCCAAGATCTTTTAACTTTTTTTGGGGAGTTTGGGTTCTAAAATTTAAAACCGGGGAGAAGCTTTCTCCTCCAAAATTTAAACAATGAGAACCTTTTAAAAGCTTTTTTTTATTCGATAGCAATTTCTTTTCAAAAAATTTTGCTATCGTGGCATTTGTGAAAATGCCTTTTCAACCAGGGAAAGGGTTTAAATAGGGCAATTGCTTGAATATTTTCTAAAAACTCCCAAAATTAAAATTTTTTTTGGCTCTTTCGTTCTTTTTTTCTTAAAATAAATCTGGGTAAGGAAAAATTTGGGCTTGTTTTCTGGGTTTAAATGGGGGTGATGATTTTTTTTTTTGGTCTTTTTTCCCTGAAGCTTTCCCCTTTTTTAAAAATATTTTGTTCTTTTGGGTTGGGTTAAAATTAAACCCGACTTTTTCTTCTTTCCTTAAAACCCCTTTTGGTTTTGGAAATTTCCCTTTTCCAAACCTTTTGTAAGGGTAAACAGCTTTTAACATGTTCTCAAAGGGGTTTTGGGTTTTCCCCCTTGGGTTTTCCCCGGGGAAATGAACCCCCGAGATCTTTTTCTAACAAAGCTTAGCTATCTAACCCCGACCGGTTCCCAAAATTGTGTTTTGGGGAATGCCTAAAGATTCCTCAAAAGCTGAGTCTTTGATTTTTCAGAACAAATCTTAAGGACTTCTGTCGGTTTTTTCTAATTTTTTGAGGGTTTTCTGTGAGGAGATCTTCAATTGGGGGGTTTTGGGGAACTCTGGACCATTGGCCCCTATAACCTGGTGGGGATTTGGTTTTGCCCCCTTTTGAATATTACTGTTGTTATTCCAAAAAAAAAAATTTGGGTGATTTTTTCCATCCTGGGTTATAAGTATTGCTGAAAATTTTTTTGTTTCTGGGGCCAAAATTTGGGGTTTCCCCAAAAAATCCACTTGTTTCTGTTTGCCCTTTCCTTAAAAACCCTTGGGGGTTCCCCCTAATAGCCACGATTTGTGAAAACCCCAAACCCCGGGGTCGATCTTTTCTAGATAAAAGCCTCAATTTTGGGACATAAATAGTTTTTTCCCCAAACTTTCCACTTTCAAGAATGTTTTGCCCCCCTTCCTTTTTTTCAAAAAACCCCCAAACCATGTGCCCTTTTCCAAAAATTTTTCCCCCGGGGCCATACTTCAAAAAAAAAGCCCCAAACTTTCTTCAGGAGTTTTAGGGTTTAAAAGGTGCCACCAGTTTGCAAAACAAACTTTTTTTTCTCTTTTTAATTATTTTCAACCCTTATAAAATTTAATCTAAAACTTGAAGCCACTCTAGGATCCCATAGTGGGGGCATTTTTCCAAATTTTGAGCCCCCTTGAACTCTCCCTAGGTTTCATACAAAGTCCCCCAAATGTCTTTTACGATAAATAAGTTTGAATCTAAAAAGCCCCCGAAAGGTTTTGGGCCGGTCTTTAAGGGGGGGAAGATTTTGCCCCATAAACTTTTTAAAATTTCAACCCCTTTCCATTTTAAAAAAAGGAGTTCCCGGAAAAAGAATTTTGGCCACTGCTCCACCCTTTTCCCTTTTCCCCAAAAGAATGGGGAAAAAACCCGAGGCGGATGGGGTTTTTCATCATTTTAACTCCATTAAAAATTTAAAAGGGGGGTATCGCATATCCCAGAAAGATTTTGGGTTTTTGCGCATTTTGGGAATTTTCATCTTGAAAAACCTTTTCAAATTGGGGTATATTGCGGGCCCCAAAAATCCTTTGAATAAACGGAAAAGGCTTAAGTTCAAAATTATTTGCCTCCCCTCAAGGACGGAAACTATCAAAAAGCGATGCCTATCAATTTTAAGCCTGGTAAAATCAGAAATTGGTTCTAGGGGGCTCATTAATTTCGGCCATCTCTATTATAAACCCAAATTTGATGATTTCGGGGAAATCCACAACAAAAAATTTCCCTTTTTGTTTCCCACCCCTTAAAGAAAATTTTTAAAAATTGATCACCAAAATTTTTTTTTCCCTTTGGTGATTCCTTTGAATACCAAATGATTTTTGACTTTCCGCGAGTGTTGCTTTTTCTGTTTAACAACGAACAATTTTCTTTTGGGCTCAGGATTAAAAACAGCAAGTTTCCTTGGAGCGCTTCTGGTCTTTTGCACTTAAACGTAATACAAATCAATTATGAGTTTCCAAATTCTCAAGAAAAAAAAGGGAAAAAAAATAAAAAAAGAAAAAAATTTGGGTTAAATTAATGGGAAAAAAAAGTGTTTTTTAATTTTGGGCGAAACCCCCCGGCAACGGCGCCAAAAAACTTGATCGTTGAAAAGTCTTTTAAAATTTAAATATTTAAATTTGCCTTTTTCAAATTTTCTAACTACGTTGAAAGGGAAAAGTGTCCCTTTTTGGGGAAACTTTAATTTTAAAGAAAAAGGGGTTTGATTAGGAAAAAAAAATAGTTTTTTTTAAAATTTTCCAATTTCCTATTATTTTAAACCAAAAAACGCTTAAAAAATTTTGGGTTTTAAAAATTTAATTTCTAATTTTAAAAACTAAAAACCCTCCCCTAACAAAAAAGGTTCAAAAAGATTTATCAAAAAACAAAAGCAACCTAAAAATCTTTTTCCCTACTCCTTTCAAATCTTTAAATTTATTAATTTATGAAGATTGACTTAAATTAAACTTCTTAAAAAAAAAAACCTTGCAAAATTCCCCCTGGGCAAGTTAATACTTTTTAAAGGTAAAAATTTAACCATCAATCCCTATTTTATCAAATAGGAAATCTCCCCTTTTAATTAAAAAGAAAACCAAAATTGCATAAAAAACCATAAAAATTTTTGGCATCAAAATAATGGGATGTAAACAAAAAACTCTTGTTTTCCTATTTTCTAGAAAAACAATCAAATCTCTTTAAAATTTTCATTAAATCTAATCATAAAAGTTTTTTTCTCAATTTTAACAAAAATTTTATATCATGCATAAATTCATATTCCAAAAACCCTATAAAACTAAGAAAAAAAATTTGAAGGCATGCAATTAATCTAAAAAAAAGTCAAAAAACTTCGCTTTAAAAAAAACCCAATCTTCATTACATAAACAGAGAATTTTCGAATAAAATTAAAATTTAGAGTCAAAAAACCTCCCCCAAAATTGGGACAAACGAAATAAAATTTAAAACCTGGAAAAAATAAATAAAATTCATACCCAAAAAGCCCTTAAAAATAAAAATCTTCTTCTTCTTTTGGGTCTTAAAATCTCCTTTTTTGGGAAAGGGGCGGAATCTTCTTTTCCCCCCGCTGTTATGAGATTTTGAGCAAGAAACAAAATTCGTAACCCCTCTTCTAGGGCAACTAAGGGTTTCAAAATTTAAATACATGTACCCCCCGGGTTGGGTACAAAACACGAGGGGGATACACGAAAAATGTATCTCTTTCCCGGGAAAAAATCCGTGCTTTTTTTCAAGCGTCCTTAAATTTGAAATTAATACACGGTAAGTACATGGAGTGTAAAAAGGGTTTCGGTATTTTAAACCCAATCTTTGGCACGCGGGCAAAATTTAGAAAACAAAACCAAGTAAAAGGGGCGTTACTTTGCTCGGTGTCCCTTCCCCCGACATCCCCTTTTCAATATACACAAACAAAGTAAAATGGGCGTTGTATCTTACTCGTGTTACTTTCCAAACTTTTCCACTTTATTAAAACAAGCAAATTTTAAAATAGGCGTTGTATCCGCTTGTGTACTTTCCAAAAATCTTTTTTTTCACCTGCCTTTGGAGTTCCTTTGTCTCTTCTGGATTGCTCCTAAAAAGTCGGTTTGTTTGGAAATTGATGCTCCGGTACTAGGTCAATCCGGTGCTCAATACCACGAATAGGGGGTAATCCCCTTTTGGGAAACCCCCTTAGGGAAGACATCTTTAAAGTCCTACATAATAGACACAACCACACTAGGCAAAGAGTTAAATAGTTCATTAGTATTCAAACAAGTTTCCTTAAAAACCAGCAACAACATAGGTTGCTTCATCACTAACACTCTCCTCACTATACTCGCTCTTGCCACACAACTCTCCTTTTGCAAGGCTGCACTCTCCTTTTCACTCCCACCAAAGTTGATCCCCCTTAACTTGGTCTCTCACACTCTTTCCAGCCTTCCTCTCTTTTTCCTTTTGATATCGACTTTTGTGTTCCTTTTCTTCTCACTGTCTTTGCTCTCTCACTCTCCCTCTGTTTTTCACTCACCTTATATTTTGCAAAGACTGTTGTAGCTGCAACTGATCCTCATACACCTGTTTAGGTGTTTAAAGGTTTAAGATTAAAGCTTTTCCCTCGTGAACAAGTGTATACTTGTTAGAAAAGCCATCATGAACAACCTTCCTATCAAATTGCCATGGCCTCCCCAACAACACATGACACACTTGCATTGGCACTACATCGCATAGCACCTCATCCTCATACCTACCAATGCAAAAAGCAATCAAGCTTGCTTACTCACCTTAGTCTCGCCACTATCATTCAGCCATTGCAATTTATATGGACTAGGTTCTGTAGTCTTGAGTCCCAGCCTCTCAACAATAAAATTACTCACCAAAATTGGTGCAACTTCCTCCATCAATGATCAAACTGCAAATATGAACACCTAGATAATATCTAGTATGAAAGATATTATCTCTTTGCACCTCCTCTTCTTCTTTCACTTGCACATTCAAAGCTCTCTTCACTACTGCCACTAACTTCCCTACTGCAGGCTCCTCATCATCACTAACGTCCTCTAATGGAGGCATATCATCCTCTTCACTATCCCCCTCAGTCTCATACTCCCCATCATCACGCAGAATCATAACATGCCTATTCGGACATTGATTAGCAATATGCCCTACCTTGGCATTTAAACATCTAATGTCACGATTTCTAGGAGTAGAAGAATCAGGTTTACCTTGATCACTAGGAGTAGAACCTGCTTGCCTCTACTCCTTTTGGTTTGGTGGATAAAGGCTTTTCTTCCTTTTCCATTGGTTAGTCTTCCAGGCGGATACACCAGTACCCTGTTGAAACCGTGCCACTACTATTACCTTTCCTCCTATGTTGGTTCTCAACCTTTATAGCCATATGAACCATATCCTCTAATTCTACATAATGCTACAATTCCACGGCATTTTGAATTTCTCTATTCAATCCAGCAAGAAACCTAGCCATGGTAACCTTTCTATCCTCCTCTACATTCGCCCTAATCATAGTAACTTCCATCTCCTTGAAATACTCATCCACACTTCGGCTTCCTGCCCAAGAGTTTGCAATTTGTTATGTAATTCACGATATAATACGCAGGCACAAACCACTTCTTTTATCACCCTCTTCATATCTTCCCATGACTCAATAGGTGGTTCGCCATTCCTTCTTCTATCAACATCATTGATCCCACCACATTATGGCATAATCCAAAATTCAATGGCAACAAGTTTCACTTCTTCTCCACTATAGTTGTGACAATCAAACACCATCTCTACCTTCTTCTCCCACTCTAAGTATGCCTCAGGATCATTCTTCCCTTGGAAAGGAGGAATCTTCATCTTTAAACTACTCAGTTGATTATCCTCTCTATTCCTATCTCCTCTATCTTCCCAATCCCTAGTTCCTCTATTCCTACCACTATAACCTCCATAACTCCCAATAGAAGGTTCATCAAATTCATCATCAGACATTTCATCTCCACCCCTTTGTACTCTCCTAGAACAACTCTCCCTCTTACGCCCTTGGAAGACGTTTTTAGATTGCTCTAGTCTTTGTTCCATCGTCTCATGAATTTGTTCCATGCCCTCCTGAAACATCCTCTTCATCTCACCCCTCAATGCCTCAATCACTAACCTAGCATCAAACCTTCCCCTCTCACTTTCAGGAGAATGTTGTCTCGACATAGTTCCTATAGAAAAAAAGGTTAGCACCAATACAAATATATATATGATTAAGCCTCACGATACACTCCTTACGTTTTTCGCTCAAATGATGATATCGCACAATCACTCGTGTATTCCTACAAGCAATAATGATATCAATTCGCCAATTCCTCTCTCTCAAATTCTCTCGGAACTAACCTAAAATATACCAATTCCCTTCCGTAAATTCAACTAGAGAATACAACTCTAGGGCTCGAAATTTTTCCCCTTTTTCTTTCAATTATTTTTTTTGTTGCCTTTGTTTGTTGCTCTTGATCACGTTCCCCTTTTTTTTTCGTTGTGATTCTTCCTTTTTTTTTGTAACAAAATTGAATAAAAGGCACTACACTTTCAATAGACAATTAACACTATGAAATTGATATGAACGATTGGAGTTAGGGTTTTGATGTTACCTTCCTCAAACCGAACTGATGTTTAACAAACCTAGGCTCTGATACCAAACTGATACGAACCACGCTAACGTGTGACGAAACCCAATACCAATACATTCGGAATTGCTACCCAAGATGCCAAAAAATCGAGTGGAAACTGCAACCCGTTGCCTATAAAGGAGGGAACAACCTTGGTATATTATGTAGACGCCACAATCGGGATGAAAGACCGATTGATAAGTCGGGATGAAACGCCACAGAATAAAAATCCGATAAGTTCTAGATTAGTTCTTTAAAGAACCAAGAAGGAATTCTCTCAAAGTGTTTTCAAACTTGTATGTTGTATATTCTATGTTCTAGCTGCTCTAAACCCTAGGAGTTTTATAGTAGGGTTTACAATTCGTAACATAAAGGCCCAAAACGACATAACATCATTAAGTTGCGTAAAAATAACAAAATAGGGATGTAAAGGCCGGTGGCGTATGAGTGAAGGCCAGCGGCGTTGAAATGAAGGCCGCGGCTTTGAGCCAGCGTAAAGCTTATACACGATCGTGTACTTATAGTCGTGTATCTTTCTGTGGAAATTTTTGACACCATACACGACCGTGTACTTCTAGTCGTGTATCTTTCTATGGAAATTCTTGACACCATACACAACTGTGCCTTTGAACCGTGTATACGACTATGTATGATTCTGTGTAACCTCCAACTCCTACACGGCCGTGCCTTGTAAAGACACGCCCTCTTCGACCCGTATCCGTTATGACTTGTACAAGAGCCCAAAGGGGAATTCCCATGGTTTTTCCAATCCTTTCCAACTTCATGATTGCTCCAATCCTTTCCGACTTCATGGACATCCTTTATCAACCCTTAAGTGCTTCCTTTAATTGTTCGCTTGAGTTCTTGTGATCGGTCCAGGTGGCACTTCAAGAGGATCCACATTCCATCTTCTGGCTGGCTCCCCTCATGGCTCTCATTAATTAGTACAACTACCACCATCAATGATAATGATACACAAGTTACCTTGTACCCTATAAGAAGTATGAAACAAATTTTCTCTCTATCCATTATCAACGGTTGGAGAAGAAGTCAAACTCGACGCAGTAAATTAGTAGAAGGGTATAAATTATTTGACATGGTTGCTTATTGATTTTAATAAGCCACAACACACTTCACAC